>JACSVZ010000006.1:67357456-67777078 GCA_014706295.1 Lycocorax pyrrhopterus obiensis | reverse complement strand
CCATCAGGCATCAACCACTTGTATCTCTGATAAAATGCTTTTTTCTCTAAAGTGCATCCAGGAAGCTGCCTATGATTGGAAACATTAGAGGAACCACACAGAAGCAAATGCAGCTTGAGTGTCAGACAACCATTTTCATGCAAAATGTACTAAAAGCCTGCAGCTAAGAGCTGAATACTTACAGGTTCAGCCATTTAGAAAAAAAATGCAAGCATATCTGCACCTTTCATCCATCTCTTTACAGCACATAAATGAATGCCTGGCATCAAAACATTCAAGCCATCTTTCAGCAGACTAACTAGCATTTTAAGAAAATGACCTCTCTCTCTCAAAAAAAAATAATTTTTTGCCCAAACATGACAGCAGTCTATCACATAACGCAGGATATGTTAGGCTTGGTGTTAACTACTAAGTTCACTGGGAGAAGAAAGCAAAACGAAGATTTTATCTAATAATACATTCAAATTTTTTGAAATAAAACCATTTCTCTTTGGTGATCATAGGAAAGCTCACCTACCTCCCATGACTGTTCCCAGAAGGTTTAAAGAAAACAAAGGTTTCATCACAAGTAAAGCCCATTTACCCCCAGTCACCTTCCCACAGAGGTCTTCCTGCTTCCAACTACAGGAAACATTGCAGGCTCTCATCCCCAGTGGGATCAGAACCACCTGATCTCTGCACAGCTGGCTGTGAGCAATCCAGGAGTGTACTGGGGATGAGCAATCCAGGGTGTACTGGGGCAAACTTCCTGCCCAGGTTATCAGACAAACCTACCAGAGAAGTATGTGCCACAATGTTTTCTTGCCGCCAAGATGCAAAGGAGACAATTGAAGAGACACTGACTACTTGTTCATGCCAAATTGAACTGATATGAGCCATCCTCAGGCAATGCCTTCTCAATCTAAAGTGAGCTCATCCAGTGTGGCCATGTGTGACACGCAACCACAGGAGCAGGTGTTCCCACTCTTGGTCACTATTTAATGTTAATAAAGGCACTGCCATTATTTTCAGGGGCCCCATTTCAGAAATTTGGATACCACCTCCAAATTTGAATATGTCTGGAGATTCTTCCCACAAAAAAGTGCCAAGACAGACCTTGCTGGCCTTTGCCTCCCCCCGGCAGAACATCATCTGCACCACCAACAGTGGGGTTAGATGCTTTTCTTCCCAAGGAAAGGTACTCTCACCTATTTTCAGGAGCTCACATCCCAAATTTGGATACCATCTTCAGAGGTGAATACATTAGGGATTGCTCCTGTACTAAATGTGACAGGAAAAGAAGAAAGCTGGTGCTGGCTCTTACGTCCCCTGGGCAGCACATAGCTGCACCACCCCCACTGGGGCTCGTTCTTTCCTTCCCAAATAAAGGTACTGTCACCGCTGCCAGGAGCCCTCCTCCAAAATTTGGATACCACCACAAAAATGGTCTGATGAAAGAGCATGACAGTTAATTTATCTGAATTTTGGAAGTAGGCTCCTGAGAATTATGGCAGTCCATTTTTTTTTTTTTTTTTTTGTCAAGGCAAACTCCTATCCCCAGGCTTGGTGGTGAAAATGATAGAGCGCCCAGGGGACGAAAAGGCCTGGAACAGCTTTCTATCTGGGCACATATTGTATGGAAGCAATCCTCCAGCATATTCAGTTTTGCAGGTGGTATCCAAATTCGGTTCTAGTGAAGCATTCACTGTTGCATCTTGGGTGTGCAAGAGTCAAATACCTTATGGTGCATAGACACGAGCAGGAAAGTGCATAGCACCAGTTTTGGTGATGGAGTTCAAGGGCTGTGACTTAAAGGGGGGAGCCTTCAGCAGCTTTCTCACCGGGCACAGGAGTGTGGCGCAAATTAAGGGGCTGCAAATAGAAGGTGAAAGTCAGCAAAAGCTTTTTGTGCTGGCACATTTTGTTTGTCAGTAACGTCCAGACGTTTTCAGCTTTGGATCTGCACCATTGGACTGTTTGGAGAGCAAATGGCACATTTAGTTCTTTTGCAAGTACACAGCGTCATCTGGTGGAGCTGAACAGGGACAGTGAGAAGGATAAACGCATCGGCTTTTTTGTTTTTTGTCCTGGCACCTTTCAAGCGGGAGCAGTTCGTGGAGAGGTTCAGTTCTGGACCTCGGCACTGCGAGAGTGAAAGGATGTGATCCTACACATACCTGGCAAGGAAAGTGGGTAGTCTCAGTGTTGGTAGTGCAATTTATATCCACCTATATGTAGGTGTTGCTGGCCTTTACCTGTCCTTGCCAGCCTATTATCTGAACCTTCCTGAACTTTTTCTTTGGGTGTGCACTGTTGCTTCTTGTTACATAACTTGCCAAAAAAACCACTGTAGTCCTCTTTATCTGTTTCTCCGCTGGTTTCCACTGGTTCCAGGTACATTTATCATCCTGTGTGCATACCTTTACATCCTTTAGTCTTTTTTTTGCTAGTTAGTCTCGAAGTTCTGTTCGGCAGCTTCAGGGGAACTGAAAATTTCTATTCTCTATGTTATTTATCAGGGGATAAAGGGCAGGAAATGTAAGGGAAGAAGGGTGGGAAAGGTGAGGTGCCTGGGCTTTCAAGCATGAAGTAATTGGTTGCTCATGCAGAAATTAATTGCAAATTTATTAACACCTTTGTGCAACAAAGGAGAGACATTGTCCTGCATTTTGAGAAAACAGCTGGCAGAATCAGTCCCAGAAAAGAGATTTTCAGGGTCTGAAAGGTCATAGCCCTGAAAGAAAGGCAACTTCAGGACTTCTAAGAATTGTCTTCCTTCTTATGGGCACATCTTTCCCCAGGGAAATTCTGTATTAACATCATAAAAAATTCAGCTTCTGAAATGAGCAGAGAGGATCACAAAGGCCTGTAGGAGAACCTTGTCTAGAAAGGCTTTCCCCACCCTCTGCAATGAGATGATTTGATGGCAGGACTGTCCCTTCACTGTTAGACATGAATAAGTGGAAACTGTAGGCCTTGAACTGCTCTTACATTTCAAATTCATGATGTTGCTCACACTATTTAAGCAATTTGATTTCTTAATTTAGCACACGGGTGTAATTTCTGCTGTTTATCTGGGTACAAAAGACTGGGATCAAACCCCATCATTTTGCAGTGAGAATAAAATGTGTTCCACTCTATGGATTTTATTCCATTCCATTCCATTCCATTCCATTCCATTCCATTCCATTCCATTCCATTCCATCCATTCCACGAAATTTATTCCATTCGACTTCATTCAATTTCATTCTGTGAAATTCTGTTGAAATCCATTTAATTGAATTCCTTGCCATTCCATTCCATTCCATTCCATTCCATTCCATTCCATTCCATTCCATTCCATTCCATTCTGTCATTACATGCCATTACATTCCAGTCTGTTCCAGTCCAACCCATGCCATTCCATGCCGTTCTATGATGTTCCATCCTATTCCACTTCATCCCATTCCATTTCATCCCATCCCATTCCTTTCCTTTAATTTTAATTTAATTCCACTCCGTAGCATTCTTCCATTCCTCCATTCTGTGAGGTTTCACTCAATTCCATTTTATACGATTCAGTTCCATTTAATATCATTTAATTCCATTCCAGTAAATTCAATTCCATTCCATTCCATTCTATGCCATTCTATGATGTTTCATTCTGTTCCATGCCACTCCAGTCTATGAAATTCCATTCCATTCCATGCCATGCCATGCCATGCCATGCCATGCCATGCCATGCCATGCCATGCCATACCAGGCCAGGCCCGGCCATTTTAAGATGTTCCATTCAAATCCATCCACTCAATTCCATTTAATTTCAATTAATTTCCAAACATTCCATTACATACCGTTCCCTTCCATGTCTTTCCATATCTCTCCATTCCATTCCATTCCATTCCATTCCATTCCATTCCATTCCATTCCATTCCATTCCATTTAATTTACTTCCATTCTGTACCAATTTATGAAATTTAATTCCATTAAATTCCATTCCATTCCATGCCATTCTGTGAACATTTATTGCATTTTGTTCCATTCCATTTTGTTTCATTCAATTTCATTCTGCTCCATTCCATTCCATTCCATTCCATTCCATTCCATTCCATTCCATTCCATTCATTTACTTCTATTCCATTGAATTCAGTTGCATTCTATGAAATTCCCTTCCCTTCCCTTCCCTTCCCTTCCCTTCCCTTCCCTTCCCTTCCCTTCCCTTCCCTTCCCTTCCCTTCCCTCCCTTCCCTTCCCTTCCCTTCCCTTCCCTTCCCTTCCCTTCCCTTCCCTTCCCTTCCTTCCCTTCCCTTCCCTTCCCTTCCCTTCCCTTCCCTTCCCTTCCCTTCCCTTCCCTTCCCTTCCCTTCCCTTCCCTTCCCTTCCCTTCCCTTCCCTTCCCTTCCCTTCCCTCTCCTTCCCTTCCCTTCCCTTCCCTTCCCTTCCCTTCCCTTCCCTTCCCTTCCCTTCCCTTCCCTTCCCTTCCCTTCCCTTCCCCTCCCTTCCCTTCCCTTCCCTTCCCCTCTTTTCACTGTCTGCACCACGAACGGTGCGAAGAGTGACGACACAAAGTCCAAGTCCAGGAGCAATAACACTTATTTAATTAATTATAAATCAGTTTATATAACTTAGGTCGCCAGCATGGCATAAGGTCATTGGTCACTGATCATCCACCTCCTAGAATGATTGGTGGAGGTTACAAAACATTCATTTGAGAATCTTTTCTTCAGTATACCGTAACAACCCTGCTGCTGAATAACAGCAGGTGCAAGATAGTTTACAGAACCCGTAGCAATGTTTTTCATAGTTTCTGCGAGAAATGCAGGGCTCTCACAAAATGCTACAGAAAGCTGGAAAATTTCTCTGCTAAAGCTTTTCAGCGTCTACACACTCTGATGTTCCAATTCATTCCATTCCACTCTATGGAATTCCATGCCATTCTGTGACGTTCCACTCCATTCCATTCCGTTTCTGGAATGGTGGGGGCAGGGACAATCTCCATCTCTGATGCAGTGGTTTGGATACCTCAGCCAGCCTTTTTTCTGGCTGCACATAGTCTGAGCCTCAGACCTATCTATTTTAATGGCAGAGGAGATTCCAGGGAACACGGACAAGATTCGTGCCCCTTTCCTATCTTAAAATGCTCCTGGCTGCAATGGTGTTCAGCTGCTGAGAGAGCAAAGAGAGGTGAATCTCCACAGGATGGCAGTAAAACCCAGCGCGTTCCTCATCCGTCTTTGGGGGGAGATGAAAAGGACTTTAACACACAAGCCTGCATTCAGCTCCTGGACTATTTCTAGGACCACAAATGAATTGTTTATCATCTTAGTGCTTGGTTTTCCATGGCAAAGGTGTATATGTGTGTCCATATATAGCAATGGCATTTCCAAGCTAGGACCAAAAGGGTTGGCAAATTCCAATTATCAGTTGCCTTGGCCCCTTGGGAAGATTGATCAAGCATGGGGGAAAGGGCATAATATAGACCAAGTAAACCTAATTCCTGTCTACCCACCTGCTTGACTGAAAGTGCCCCAAAAGAGCATTCCTCAGTTCTTTCTCAGCCCTGAAGTTGTGTAACTCTATCCTTCCTTTCAGGCCTATTTGCATGATGTGGAAGAAAAGCTGAGGTATCCTGGCAAAAGCAGCTGGTGGTGGGATAGAGCAGAAAATCAGGCAAGAATGAGAAACGGCAGAATGGGAGAACAGCAGCAAGCAGGAAAGAAAACATTTTGAAGAAAGTTTATGTAAAAAAAAAAAAAAAGCAAACATAAAAGAGCCAAACACAAAGAAGCTGATGTACAGAAAACTACAACCCAAGGAAGGGAAGAAGCGAGAAAACAGGAGAGGAGCTTGAGGCCTGGGTTGTCTCTGGATGTACAGAAATCTCACTTATTTGTTGAAGAATGGGGCTTTCCCTTGAGCTGGTTGATCACTCACTTGCCAGCTGAAGAACAGACAGGTGAGTTTGCTGGTGGGTTTGATTGCCCAGATTCCCTGCAATTCGTATCACTGAGTACTGACAGAGGAAGGACCAGGTTTCAAAGTAGTCAAAAAACTCCACTGAGCAGTGGTGGGTGGGCTGCTGTTCCTGAACAGGAGGTGGCTGTTACCAGGTGATTTATGTCATTCCTCTATCCTTCCTGACACACCCAGCCTCTTGCCCATCATTTTTGTCTTGTTTTTCTGAGCAAATGGTAAAGTTTCTGGGTCAGGGACTATAATTTTCTACATATGTATACACAGAGTGCTGGTCTTAATCTGAGAGCACCATGTACTTGCTCTAAAAGTTTATGTGATAGATCTGTCAAGGGTCTGAGAGGACTGGAGGGAGACAGCAGAGGGATTTGGAGTCAGCCTGTGGGTGTGCAGGAGACACTGAGGGTCTTGAGAGTGTTACCATTCCTGAACCTGGGCCCCCTCTCTGAGCAAAATTAGGCCCCTATGATACCCAACTGCAAATCTCACCTGGGTTTTGCAGTCCTTGTCTGCACCATTACTGCTGCCTGCAGCTGATAGAGGGAAACCCTCCTGTCTTCATTTTTAGCAGCATCCATACTCTATTCCTTTTATTTCTGTTTCTTACACATGCAGGCATATAGAAACTTTTGTCCACGACTGCTGAGTAGCCAAAGCTTTTTGTTTGCATTCTAGACAGAAAAAAATCCAAATATATAGATTTGTTTGCTGGACTGCCTGAGTAGCATCGTTCTGGGGTTTTCAGTAGCAGCAAGTAATTTCTTGATGGGCTGTTCCAGTGATTATAATCCTAACAAATGAGAAGTTTAACTGCACTAAATGGCAGGTGTGTAAACTGTAGGTGTGACAGTTTAACCATTGAATCCAGCAAGATTACAGTGTCTGCTCTTGAATGTCTAAGTGCTTGAGGGATATAGACAAATGTCCTGCAGAGTTCAGAGAGCACTCAAAAATGTTAAGAACTGGAATGGATTGCCCTCCTTGAAGAAAGATAAAAGATATATTATGTTTCAGCTAAGGGAAAGGAAACATTCTCTCCACATATCTGAAGGAAGAGTGTAAATTTGAACTACAGATTACTTAGTGGGCTCTGGGGACTAAGAAGAATAATGGGGTATACATATATATATATATATATATATATATTAAAAAAAGGATAAAACTCAAGAGTGGGACAGGAATGAGGAAACAGGAGAGAAATAGGGGAAATCTGGTTCATAGGAGAGACTAAAACTGTTCAATACTTTGGTGCAGGCTGAGTCCTGAATAAGTCTCTGAAGTTTAGACTGTAAGGCTGCAAGGCAGGGAACTGCAAAGGATTTGGGTCAGCATGATTTTAAGGGACCTCAGCATGCCAGCTAGGGGGGATGTGGGGTCTCATGCAGTGCTTTTAGGGACTTTGCTGACTGCCAGCCTGTCTAACAGGGGATCTCATCTGTAGTCACAGACCTGCAGCCAACCCTGTCCATGTGCTGGGCCGCACGGCTGTTGCAGTGCCTGGATGTGTCCCTGGGGAAATGTTCCAAGGAGCTGCTCCTGAATTGCTCTAACCTAGGAGATCAACCAGGTGATGCTGTACAGCTATTTGAGACTTTACATCCGTGCACATTTGTCTATGGATGTAGCTGTTCTCATAGACATTAAGAAAAGTTTAAGCTGTGGCTCATTCTGTAACTGAGCTGGTTGTCCATGAACTGCTTGCTTTGATTATTGGTTACTCATAAAGTGTGGTTTGCCTAACTCACTTGTTTTATCTCCTCACTATCACTTGTTTTATCTACTGCTTGATTTGATAATAACCTTTCTGAATAGGAAAGTTAATGATTAGCAGCTAATATATAATTACAGAGTGAATGTTCTGGCAAGTATTTTATAAGAGAATCTGCAGACAATACATTGTTCTACTACAGCACCCTCACTTCTTGTCTCTATCATTCATTTGAACTCCCTTTTATTTTCCCAGAGACAACCAAGCCATGAATTTCTTGGTTTTGGTTGCAGATGGGAATGCAGTGTATAGTAGGGAAGACAGAGTTTGGCAGCACTTGCGGTGCACTGAGATCTGACACAGTGCTGTTTTCCCACCCAGTGTTTGTTCTGTCGAGATGGTTGGGGAGAAATAAAATGTTGTAGGATATTGTTGAGGTTGGTCATCTTGTACCATGAGCTAATTACAGGGAAGGATGTTTGACACAGCACATGTTGATCTCTGGATTATTTATCTCCTATTGGTGCTCGATCAAAGAGTAAAATCACTCCCTGTCTTCTGTCAGAGCGTTTGGAATCTAGCCACAAATTCTTGCAGAGAGAGTTTCATTAAAAAATTGTATGCATGCAAGAGCCGGATATGAAATCAAACACAATGTCAGAAAACAAATACCTCATTTAAGAATTTATGGGAATTTTGAAATATCATTTAATTCTTAATGGACCCAGAACAAATAAAAGAGTTTTTTAGTTGTCTGTTTATTGAAGCAAATACATTTGAGGATCAGAACACTAATGCTGTCTGTTTAAATCTACTTTTGGTAAACAACATGGAATTAAAGACATTTTTATGACACGTGTCTTTTTGAGGGCATAGTGGAGGTAGGACTTACTTGTAGTTGATGCTCATCCACATGCAGGACATGTTTGGCAATTGGTGGGTGAGAGTTGCAGAGCAATGCTGCTCTTTGCTGTCTCAAGCTCAGATGAGAAATTCCATATGTTGGGTCTGACTTCAGAACTATCCAGCCCTGGTTACTCCCACTGATGTAGATCCACATCTCCAGACTTGAGAAGCTTTGAAAGCCAAGCTCCAGGGCAGACAGGAGGGTAGGTCAGTGCGAAATGCAGGTTGCTTTGAGATGCTGGAGGAAGGCATCCAACCAATTGATGGTTTCACTCTTGACATTATTGCTATTACAAAAGTGGGATTGGGGAATGAATTTCTGATACACATTGGAATTAATTGAATAATTCAGTGTAACCTTCATATGATGAAAGAACTGTTCCCCTGTTCCCCTGAATGAATATATAATGCATACACAGATTTTTTTGCATGTCTTTTATCATTCAGAGCAACTGCAGTCAGAACGGTGATGTGGAAACAATTTAAATTAAAAAACCTCAAATTTTTAAAAAAGAGGGGGTTTTGTGAGGATGATGCAAAATTGCAAATATTTCTTAGGGTTCACAAGGCAGATTTTGCTCTTTCAAAGTGGTATAGCATCAAGTTAGCTGATATGTCTTTCCATGGAAGAGTTAAAGACTGCATTTCTTAACCATAATAGAGAAATACTGCAACAAAAAGTGAGGAAATCATACTTGAAAATGGATTTTGTTTACATAACTTACACTGCTTAAAATATTCCTTTAATATGTCTTGTCATAGGTAGTACATTGGTTCAAAGTGAAAAAATGGGAGTTAAACAACCACCTTTGTGCAGATCATTTTCTTCCCATTGTTGTCCCTGCATCTCCAGGAGGATGCATGTTCTCTGTCTAGGTCATGACTTCTGAAAAGCAATAACTAAATCCCCACAAACTCTTCCACCTGACTCTGTCCAGCACCTCCTTAGGACAGGAAATCCATGCACTGCTCACGGAGTGTGGTGGCTTGTAAACGTCTTTATGCAGGGTCCTGAAATTCTGGGTTCGGGAGTTTTCTTAACATAACCATCAAATAAAAATGTCAGCAGTGAATTGAGGCGCCAAAACTCAACTTTTCTTCTTCTGTATGCAAAGCATATTCCTTTGGAGTAGGACACACAACTTGTCTTGGAGAGAAAACCTAAAACCAGACCTTAGCTCTGCAAAACCTTACTGCTTTTTAATCAGAGAATCATAGAATAATTTGGGTTGGAACAGACCTTAAGGATGGTCTAGTTTCAATCCCCCTGCCATGGGCGGGGACACCTTCCACTATACCACACTGCTCAGAGCCTCATCCAATCCTGCCTTGAACCCTTCCAGGAATGGAGCACCAACAACTTCTCTGTGCAGCCTGTTCCAGTGCCTCATCACCCTCACAGTAAAGAATTTCTTCTTAATATCCAATCTAATTGTTTTAGCTTAAAGACATTAAGAATAGAAAAATTAATAGAGAGGAATAGTATAAAAGTTTTGTTTATAGAGTAAACTTAAAAATAACCAGGAAGGCACAGATTGATTCCGTGACAGAAAAATTATCGTAGTGTGAAGGCACTTCAAAATCTGAACTTTTGACAAAGTTTTTAGTGTTTTCTGACATTTCTTGTTTGATGGTGGAGCTGAAGAAAAAGGAAATTTCCAACCCATAAAAAATAGTCTCTTTTGAGACACACTAAAATCATGCAAAAAAATTGAAATGCCATGATTTGTGCTCTTTCACTATCTACCTCCCTCTCCCAAACACTCCTAGCTCCAGTAACACAGTCTCTTGGGATGCAATCCTGCTGCAAAGTGTTTGAGGCACCTGCTCCAGAGGAATGCAAGGGCCTTATGCAGGCTTGTTTCCACAAATGTTCCTTAATGTCACCACAAATTTATACTTCAATGCTCTGTGTTGGGCAGTGTTCAGAGGAAGAAAGCCCTCTGCAACCCAATATTAGAGCTTCTTCCAGACTGCATCTCCAGGAGCTGTAGTTACATGCTGGAGAACAGATGTTCTTCCTCAGTTTTTGGACTACTTGCATTGTGACATCTGTAATTCATGGTCTAGTGAAGTAATATGCTTCGTAATAATGCTATAAAAAGAATTCAGCAGCAAACCAGGAGTTGTGGCAGTACCTCTTTATTACCCAAAGCTAATTCCTGGTGCCTGCTCTTGTAAACCCCAACTTAGGACCTAAACTGTGTTTTTCAAAAAGAAAAAAACATTTCATATACAGTTCTAGTAAGCATGTATTTGTATGCACATCAAAAATGCACATTTATTGCTGGCTTGTGCTGCTGATATATTATGCTTTGTTTCTTGATGCCAAAACAGTCACTGTCAAATTGGATAATTTTCTTATAATTTATACTGTTTTTATAAATGATCTGGATGCAGGAATAGAATGCACGCTGAATAAAGTTGCTGGTGATACTAAACTAGGAGGAGCTGTGGACTCCCTTGAGGCCAGAGAGCTCTAGATAGACTACAGAGCTGGGCAATCACCACTGTAAGAAATTTAAGAAGACCAAATAATGGATTCTCCACGTAGGATGGGGTAATACTGATTATATGTACAAAGTGGGGGATGAGAGGCTGGAGAGCAGCCCATCAGAAAGAGATCTGGGGGTCTGGGTTGATGGCAAGTTGACTATGAGTCAACAGTGTGCCCTGGCAGACAAAAGGGCCAACTTTGCCTTGGGGTGCATCAAGCACTGCATAACTAGCTGAGGGAGGGGATTGTCCCACTCTACACTGCACTGGTGTGGCCCCACACCAAGCACTGTGTGCAGGTTTGGATGCCTCAGGGACATCAAACTATTTGAGTGTGTCCAGAGAAGGGATGACAAAGATGGTGAAAGGCCTCAAGGACAAGACTTAGGAGGAGTGGCTGAAGTCACTTGGGTTGTTCAGCTTGGAGAAGAGAAGGCTGAGGAGTGACTTCGTTGCAGTCTACACCTTCCTTCAGCGGGTCACTGGAGGGGAAGGTGCTGATCGCCTCTCCCCGGTGATAGGACACAAGGAAATGGAATAAAGCTGTGTCAGGGGAAGTCCAGATTGCACTTTAGGAAAATTGTCTTCATTGAGAGGGTGGTCAGTCACTTGAACAAGCTGCCCTGGAAAGTGGTTGTGGCACCAAGCCTGTCAAAGTTCAAAGAGCATTTGGATGATGCTCTTAGTCATATGATTTAGTTTCAGGTAGTCCTCTTAGGACCAGGGAGTTGGGCTTGTTGATCCTTATGGATCCCTTCCAACTTGAGATATTCCATGATTCTGTCCAGGCACTGAGGTTTATTGAGAGGAATATGGTCTCACTTTGAAAGGATTGTAGAAAACATGCAGATTCTGTACGCAGGGACCTTTGGCACCACTGGTGAGAGTAAGTTATTGTAAACTGTTTCTTTAAGATGTTGCTCAGGCTTAGATTAAATGCTTAATCTCTAGACAGCTGCAGTTTACTGAGGTGAAAGCTGCCCGTGGCTAGCATTTTTTACATAGCATAAAGTGGCAGATCAACACCACAAATTCCATTAGAACTATCTACTTAATTCTCTGAAATTCTTCTATTGCTAAGTCAACATTTCTCCATTTTGAAGGCCAGTTGCAATTTATGTATCATTATTTAGTAGGTACTTGAATTGAAATAAAAGCAGCACTAAGCGCTCAAATTGCTGTTCTGTTCCACTCCATCTCTCTGGATTAGGCTTTGCAAATACCTGACTAAATTACCTACCAGGATGTGTCCTGCTCAAAGTGGATATTTATTGTGATGATTTCTGTTCCATCAAGGCATGAAAAAGGAAGCTCAAGGCTCTTCTGGTGTGGTGTTCTGTAGACAAGGTCAGCTCATCTGGTAAAGTGAAGTGGAAATATGACTCATCAAATATAAAGCACAGCCTCAAAGTCCACGGTTTCCAGAGGCGGTCTCACAGAAACACTCATATGTAAGGGATCAGTCAAAGATAGATAGATAGATAGATAGATAGATAGATAGATAGATAGATAGAAAGAAAGAACTGAGAGTTTAACACATGGAGCTATGCAGAGATACACAATGACTTCAGCATCCCACCAACCATCATTCTCATCTGCTTCTTCATTCAGGTAATGATCAAAGTGCCATCTCTGTGGAACAACAGATGCCTGAAGCTTCAGAGAACCATGTATAGACAATTTTTTTATTTGTTGGATAGTATTTTTTTTGTTTGTTCTCTTTGTGGACAAGGCAGGGACAGCTCTTCTGTTAACAGCAGCTACTCTGACGGCAATACAGGGGACATATCTTTTGAAAAATTATCTAGCCCAGATGTTTCTTTGCTATCTGAAGCATCCATGTTTAGAAATCAGTGCACTATCCAAACTCATTTATTCCATCCTTCTAATCTTACTTGGATAAATGGATTATCTAGATAATATTTTTGAAGTACTAAACTGTGTTAAAAATTTAATAGGTAATTATCACTTTATCGAGTCTGCCTGCTTACTAGAATATTTTTGTAGACTCTTAATAGCACTGAAGACATTACAGCATAGTAAAAAATATTTCAGTGGCTTACCTATAACGACCTTTATTGAGACAAACTGAATATTTTACAGGGTAAATTTGGGACCAATATTTCAAAGACAGTGAAAACTTTATCTGTTTGCCTTTCCTAAACAAGCTGGGAATTAGCTCACTGCCTCAGACATCCTGCAGCTATTTCTCTTCTCTCATCACTGCAGAACACTGAGCAGAAATCTTCTGATCAACAGGAAGGGGAGAGAATTCTGTTTAGTGCTGAATTAATGGGACCAGCAAAATTTGTGTAAGATTTAACAACCAATTGAGGGGAAGCCACATTTCTATCATTGAATAAAATGAAAGGCAGCAGTAGCAGAGTTAGACTTTATTAGGTCTTTCTGGGGACAGAGTTTAATAACGGCTGGTAAAATGACAGAGTTAATACCATGCTATATTGTCTGAAAGCACACAGACAAGGTTTATTTTTCCAGTCATTTCTTTGCACACTGACAGGTGATCTCTGGTTACATTGCTCATTAGTTCTTTCAAACATGCTTCAAACTACATTTAAAAGATGATGAGAGACACGGAGAAGTGGGGATAGGTAGCAAAAAAAGCCATGTCTGACTGATCCATGTACATGTGAAGACCTGCACAGTGTCATGGGGTTTCTAAAATTGAGACAATTAATAGATATTCAAATGCTATTTATTTTATAAACCAGTGCAGACAGGTAAAGTCAGTTGAAGCTCCATCACCATTAGAATCACAGAATTTGGTACATTAGAATGTACTAAAAGATAAGAGTCTGGTGACCATGGGTCTTCATGCTGTTTGTTGCTAGATGGTTGCCATTTGGAACAAATGCTCTACTTACTCTTGAGCTATTTGCCCCATCCCCTTACTTCAGGAATACTTTGAAATTTGGGCATCTTTTTTTCAGCTTTTATTGCCCATGTCTGCATTGGAAAATGGCACCCATAACACCTTGGGGTAGGGCTAGTGTTTGAAGATGCACATCCAGCCCTTCCAGTCAGCCATAGTGGTGAGCAAGAGAACCCATAAAGCCCACGGGGCAGCTGGGCACCTCTGGGCATGCTGCTGGAGCTTTGTCTCTGCCTCCTTCATGCCTTGTTTGAGCTGTTCCTAGATGGGCATCTAGAACCCTGAGTGGTCCATAGCCCCCTTCCCACCCCTGCAGCTTCTCAAATGCTTGAGGAGTGTCATTGCTTTGCCCTTAGTGAGGGCATGTTAGAGAAAATAATGGTAGCAATGGATAACAGAGCAGACAGTTCAGGTGGGGTTAAAGTACTCATTCATTGACATCACTGCAGAATTTCTGTAGAACACAACTGGCTTGAAATAATATTATCTTTTAGATTTATTACACTTTTAATTGTGCTGTCTTGAACACGCAGAACTGTCATAACCTATGCATTGAGCCCTGCAGCTAGATAGGATTAACTTGAAACCCAACCAGAAATCATATTTTTACACTCTGGAAATCTGTTTTAACTGGGAAAAAATGTTTTATGAGGCTTCAGTTTATCTGGGGAAGTGTGTATAATTATAACTTTTAAATTTCTGCCAGCAGCAAGCATAAATTTTTCCTTTTAGATTGTTAAAAAAATTTTAGGCCTACACATTTCTACAGTAAATCAGTGAAGTGTTTAAAAATAGAAAAGAGGACTAGAGAGGAGAGGCCTCATTGCTTGACTCTCTGCATCACATGGAAACTGTAAAAGGTTGGGAAACCATAAAGGTTTGCCCTAAAATGTCTGTTAAGCAAGATTTCAAATATCCCAGGAGGTAATTTCATCCACTAAATAGCTTTAACTCTTTTACTAAGGGCTTAGATCTTCCTAAGACCTCACAGAAATCAGTATTTAACCTTCCTCATTCCTTTCCTGCAGTGTGCTTGGCCATGTGGCTAACTCAGAAGGTGCAGTCCCTATCTCCAGCCCCTTTTGGGGTTTGGCATGTACAATTATGGGTTTTTTACAGAACCTGTAAGGCTGTGAAGGCGTTTTGTCCTGGTTGACCAGTGAAGCATTGAAGCTGAGGTTCAAATTTGGATACCTGCATGCTGAGAGCTTCATTCTGTCTTCAAGGCCCTCCTGAGCTGCTCGGTCTCTCTGAGTGCAGCTCCTTCCTCATGTCAGGCTGAAGGACAGTCAAACACAAAGGCAGTTTGGGTAGAGTGGCAGGAGGGCTTAGGACTTGGTGCTCTGGGAAGATGCAAACTCAAAATGGACCCCATCTGTATTCAGGCTAGGGAGAATTGGCACTGGATATGACTCTGTGTGATGAACCTTTGATACTTCCACCTTCATGGTAATTCCTATTAAAAAAAAATGTGATTGGTTCTGTCAGCCTGTTTTTCTTCACTCAGTATTTCTCCTGAGGAGGGCACTCTCTCCTGTCCAACCTGTGCTCTATCTTCAGTTACTAGGTCAAAGGAATGTGAGAAGGAAGCGAAAACGTCAGGCTTGGGATCAGGCTGACTGCTTTTACTGGAAGTTAGTGACAGTCTGAGACAGCCATGCACTGTTTCCATTGTCAAGGCTGTGATGTTTGACATATATGAGGCTATGGCTGTGCTGTTATGTGGGAGTATATGGTAGAACTAATACTTCTGGCTTTGTCCTTGTGTCTAAACAGAAATGTGTAGATACTTTGCTAAGCTGTAACCCCAGGCCATGTTTGCCTGGTGGAGAAATACGTTATGTGGCACTGATTTGCGTGATGCAGGATCCACTTGTAATGCTAAGCTAAAAAGCCTTTCCAACTTCTCAACACTGTTCCTGGGCAAATTCCTGTTCTGGAAAAATACGTGTTGGGTTTCTTTACATTCTGAAGCCCCATCCAACAATGAACCTGTTGTTTAAATCTTCTCTTACAGTGAATCTGGTGTTTACTTTTGTAATAATGACAGGCAATATCAGCTTTTTATAACTGAGTGTGGCAAGGAAAACTTTCACAATTAGTGGAGCCCTATTTCAATTTCAGTTATATTTGCAAAGTTATGCTGGCAAAAATTAGTAAGATTATGAAGACAGCTTTAATAAAGTTATGATGATAACATACATTTAACATAGCACCCAAAATGGGCTTAATTTATTAACAGAAGAGGGGCTACAGGGAAATGGGGGCGAGATTGTTTATCAGGAACTGTAGTGATAGAACAAGGAGGAATTGGCACAAGATGACAGAGGGGAAATTTAGATATTAGGAAGAAATTCTTTTCTTTGCTGTGAGGGTGGTGAGATACTAGAACAGGTTGCAACAGGTTGCCCAGGGAGGTTGTGGATGCCCCATCTCTGGAAGTGTTCAAGGCCAGGTTGGATGGGGCTTTGAGCAACCTGGACTAGTGGCAGGTGTCCCTTCCAAGAGCAGAGGGTTTGGAAATAGACGGTTCCAAAGGTCCCTTCCAACCTTTAACCTTCTATGATTCTATAACAGAGCTCTGATTTCATTATTTTAATGGTTTTAACATTGGAGATTTTTATCATTTTTGTTTGGTTTTTTCTGGAGCGAAACCAGACAAAAAAGGCAGAGAAAAAAGTTCTCTTTTTAATATAAATTTTACACTGCCCTAAAATTAACAAAATCTTTCAGGCAGGTGCATCTACCCCAGGTGTGATCAGCTCAAGACGGACAATGTGGGTGTGAAGTCCCTCTCCAGGGAACATTCATCTCTCTGGGACAGAACTATGAGGAGAAGTGGACCCTGTATTTCTTCAGCTGGTTCTCTGGAAAGCAGGCTTGAATTCCTGTTCCACCATCAACTTCCTTTTGCCAAAAATCACAGCACTGAAGCACATATTCTAAGATGTGCAAAGATGCCACACTGTCATTATGATTTACTACATACACTGAGATTATTTCTGATGGTACACGAATATTCATGTTGAAACACTGCAGTGTCCCTCTTTCCCAGCTGTTTTTTATCGTGGAAGTTCTGGCAAGCAGTAATACGATCTGGGAATAACACAATATGATCTGGGAAATTGAAGAAGATTGTTCGTGTGCTGAAAATAAACAAAACTGTTGTTCACGGCATTGTATTAAATTCAGAATTTTAAAAGAAATTTTCCTTAGAATTTTGAAGCAATCAGCTTGCCTTTCTTGTAACTATTACACAGTTCAAAACAGTTAAAAATATTTATTAAATTGTGTGACCTTTCAGAGAAAAAAGAACAAGTGCCTTTATGATGTTTCTAATTTAAATGGAAAGCCAACCCCCAAAATTATTTTCAATTGAAGAGAAATTCAAATTTATATTTAAGTGAATGCAAAAATTAAAGGACAATATTACTTCATATTGGATGTTAAGAGACAAAGATTAGTAGGGAAAAATTGTTAATTACTTGGATAGAACTGAGTGGAAAACTAGTAATGTGTCTTTTCATAAGTTTTTATTGCTTAATTACTTCTTGCTTTACCTACCAAGAGATACCATGAGACTAAATAAGTGCTATGTTGTTACGTTTAGAATTATAATGTCAAATGTTGGCAAAGCTTCAATTGACTTAACTGGTTTATCTGTTTTAACTGCTTTTTTTTTTTTTTAATCTCATTTAAATATATTATTTGTCTCAGTTTTACAAGACTCTGTGATTTGACTGTTCCGCAAAACACAAGTCATATGTGCCATTAGGGCTGCATGTAAAGTCAGGATGATATCTACAAATCATCTGAAGTGATTTGCAATAGTCTGGAGAACAACTGCTACCAGCAGCAGAAGGACACAAATAATCCTGGATGTGACAGCTCATCGATTCCTTTGTCAAGTCCACAATGAAAGGATGAGAAGTGGAGGCATTTCGTTGCTGGATGTGGAGGGAGTGAATATGTTAAAAAAATAAAAAAGGGAAATAGATATTGATCACAAAAAAATAAATAACCCTGAAACATAAAATCATAGGCTAATCTGGTTTAATTTAAAAGGGAGAATAAGCCCAAGGAGATCAAAGTTTGGGAGCGGGAATTCATGTCACCAACAGTTTGAGACATAGCAGGAATAAGCACAGAGACTAAGAGGAAAAGAAAACTGATGAAAAGGACACAGCTGAAACATCAGGATGTGTAGGGGTAAAAGGATTGCCAAGAATCAAGATATGCTAGATTTTAATAAAAGATTTGTCCCTTTGAAACAAAAGAACAATGGAGTGATGCTGAACACGGATAGGATGTAAATTTAGGTTGGCCTGGTGTTTTGTCTCAGGTTTTTTATGATGATATTGAAGTAAAGCAGAAATTTCAAATGGCAATGTATGGACAGAAATGAAATGCCCCTCTTGGAGAAGAGAATTTGACTTTGGGAGTTTGTTGAATTCTAGCTGAAGGTGAAGGATGAGCTGATAAACTGCAAATCCTGAACATCTGTCTCATGAAATTGCCAACTCAGAAGCAAAGATCTTTAACAGATTTCCCATCTTGACCTGGAGAATAACTGAAGAGATACTTAATTTTAAAAAGAAGGAGAGAGAACACCCTTGAGAGCTGTAGACACCTAAGAAGGACCATAATGGCATTTAATACTTTTGAAGGAACACATCACCAGAGACCTGGAAGTGCAAGTCTGATAGGATGCATCAGAACAGGCTTATAGTGGAGCAGATGGCTCAGATTGGCTGGTAATTTTCTTTAATGAAGTTAATAACATTTATGACATGAGAAGCGAGACAGACCAGCACTTTGGTAAAGCATTAAACATGGTGCCTTGGAACAGGGCTAGTGGAAAAGAGAAAAGAGCAGAAAGAGCAACATTAGCTGAAAGTTGAAATTATTCTTGTGCAAGAAATTCTGATATCCTGACAAACTGTGGTTCCTTTCAGAACAAAGTGTATTTTTTTTTGTTTGTTTGTTTATGTTCTTCTTTTAGCAGGAGAGAAAGGTAATTGAGGAAGGGACACATTCAGAACATTTTGTTTAGCTTCTGAACTGAAAATGATCTTGGGAGCACAGGATCATAAATATCCTGTATTCACTAACCCTCTCAGGCTGAATAAAGAAGCACTGGGCACCCTGGGAGCCTGTTGTTAGAAAAAAAAAAATAGGTGGATACAGCCAGGCCTATCTTTCATCAGAAATTCACAAAAACTTTTTCATCAAAAACCCCCTGCGATTTTCTAATATCTTTTGTATCCAGTGACCCTGATTCATCTTCAGACTTGGAATTTGATTCAGTCAGGTTTGAGGCAGACTTTGACTTCAACTGTGACCCTGCTGGGTCTTGGTTGTAGTTTCTACAGGGAATTCTGATCAAGAAAAAAAGGCCAGGGTTTTCTGTGATTGGAATGAAGTAGTCCTCTGAGTGCAAACTCTGTCTTTCCCTTTCCATTGCTGCTCCAGTATAGCTACCTTCATTTGGTTTCTTTGCTTTATTTAAAGTAACAGAACCAATCATCTTGAGTATGATCACATGGTGCATACAGGACAACCAGGGTTCAGGCCTAGCCAGCAGGGCTTTGGGAAAGGCAGATCCTGCCTCACCAACCTGACCTTTTATGACCAAATAACCCATCTAGTGCATGAAGGAAAGACTGTGGATGTGTCTACCTGGACTTGAGCAAAGCCTTTGATACCGTGGGGAGACCTTACCACTCTCTGCAACTCCCTGAAAGCAGGTTGTAGCCAGGTGGACGTCCGTCTCTTCTCTCAGACAACCAGTGACAGGATGAGAGGACATGGCCTCGAGCTGTGCCGGGGGAGGTCCAGCTTGCACATCAGGAAGAATTTCTTCAAGGAAGGGGTTGTTAAACATTGAAATGGACTGCCCAGGGAGGTGGTGGAGTCATCATCCCTGGAGGTGTTCAAGAAATGACTGGATGTGGCACTTAGTACTGTGGTTTAGTTGACAAAATGGTGATTAGTCAAAGGTGATCTCAGAGGTCTTTTCCAGCCTAAACAATTCTGTGATTCTGCAGTTGTGCTCAGACTCCCTTAGAAAAATATTTCCCTGAAAGAAATTATAGCACAATTTGACTAAAATAGAATAGTAGGATGATTGAATTATCTTTAGGCTCATTTAAAAGAAAAGCAATATGAAGGACTTGACCAGGGCCCTCTGATGTCTGCTTCTTCATTTCCTGCAATATGCTTGCTGGTTAATGAATCCTTCCTGTCACATATGGTGATAATGATTTTTCATTGAAAACAATGTTTTTCTTCTCTATTTTTCATCTTCATCTTCTTTGGAACTGACTGGATGGAGTAGTAACACTTTCTCAAGAAGATTGTTCCAACAGATTTATTTTACTTTCCTGCTTTGCTGAAATGCAGGATTTGTTTGGGAAGGGAGGTGTTCAAAACTCAAAGCAAGCAGCAACTTTTCTGCTTTGAAGCTGCTCCTTCTCAAAGCTCGCTCAATAATGACTATATGAAGTAACGCCTTTTTTTGTCTATGTCCATCTCAAATCCTTTTCACTGCCTCTTTTTCTGTTAATGGAAAATGTTTTTCCAG
Organism: Lycocorax pyrrhopterus obiensis; assembly: GCA_014706295.1. NCBI lineage: Eukaryota > Metazoa > Chordata > Aves > Passeriformes > Paradisaeidae > Lycocorax > Lycocorax pyrrhopterus. The sequence continues at coordinate 67,756,562 of JACSVZ010000006.1, read as the reverse complement.
TGTTTCTCAAACACTGGCACATCCAACAGCTCAATTTCCCAGGTTTCTCCCTTATCTGTGACATCCCACAATTTTTTCCTTATCTGCTCTCATCTTACCAGATTGCAACTTTTCAAAGTCTCATTATCATTTCATAGACAGTACGATGGCTCATCTATAAATCTGTTTTGTGGTAATTTCCAGGAAGGCAGGTTCTTTCTAGAGACAGTCGGACAAAATTTGGTATTTTGTGTTTGTGTTTCTCTTCTCTTCTCTTCTCTTCTCTTCTCTTCTCTTCTCTTCTCTTCTCTTCTCTTCTCTTCTCTTCTCTTCTCTCTCTTCTCTCTTCTCTCTTCTCTCTCTTCTCTCTCTTCTCTCTTCTCTCTTCTCTTTCCCTTGCACTGTTGGACACATTATGGAAATTCTTTGAATAGTGCCCTGCTGTGTCCTACCCTTTCCTTTGTGCTCTCCACTTCTTCCCCCCACTCCCACCTGCTGCCCTGCGATGCCCTGCAATTCAGCTTCCTCTGAAGGTTGGGATATTCTTAACCTATGACTGCTGAAATATAAACTTATTTTTCACAGGGGTAGTGCTAGCTCATCAGGGACTGTGAGAATCCCACACTGACTTCAGAGGCAAACTGCCATCCTATTTGGGGAATATCAAAGATATTCAGAACCTCTTGGATTATGAAAATATGTAAACTGCTGGAGGACAGAGCGCATCACAAGGAATTGTCTGGAGAAATGCTGCTTCGTTCTCTCAGATTTGATTAAGGAATGGCTAACTTGTGCTATAAACCACTGCAAGCGTGACAAATATTCCTGCTCAGGGAAGGATGCAATTAATTCTATTACTGGCTGAACTGGATGAAAACAAGATTTTGTGTCCCTATCTGTCCCAGCATCGTATACATAACCATTGGAGAGTCATATTGGAATCAAGCGTTCAAATCTGCAATATGTCTGATCTCATGGTGCTCAGCCTGATTGCTCATCACTCATCACAGTCCCTTTACAGTGCTGCAAAGATGGGATTAGGTGCTGGTTAGAAAGTCCCATGCATGCAGTTTTGCATCCTTGTATATTGTGTGCTGCTCCACTCCACGAAAACCCTGTTTGGACAAAATGTAACTGTCCTCACACGCTGGTTGCTGCTGGTCAATATTCAGGGAAAAAGAGCCCTCCAGCAATACCATCCCTTCTCCTGTATTTTCATCACAACTGGCTTGATAAAATGGCTTGATATAAACCGATTGGAGCTCTTATTTTAAGCATGCAGCTTAGAAAAAGAACTCTCAGCATTAAGACTTTCTTGGGAAAATCTTGAGAAACATGAGTACAAAAGATGCAACTCCTCCCCTCATATCATGTAGACTATAATAATTAATTCCTGGGAAGATTTTCAGTTTCTGTGGCCTGCCTCTTCCAGCCAGCTTGGCCACTTCTCTGTAAAGAACATGTTAAGGAACATTTTGGGATCCAGCTGCCCTTTGTCATCTACTATACAAAAGACCAAGGTGAGATTAGCTCAGTAAAATGCAGAATATATAGATAGGCAGGGCACAAAATTGTACTTTGCATGGAAATTCAATCCCGGCTTTATCAGTGGAGAAGCTAATATCACTTAAATATTTTAATGACAAAATGTCATACTTCCTGGAATCTTCTTTTCTTTGAACTTGCTGAATTAGCAGTGTAAATTAATGAGATTTAAGTCATTTGATGAGAATCGGGGGAGTGACTGTTCAGTATGTTTCACATTAATTTCAATATAATCTTTTCTGTCTAGAGGTGAGGAAGGAAATGACCTTTACAAACAACTTGGAGTCACTCTGTGAAGACACTATGTGCTAGTGACAGTGATACAGGACTACAGGGGTGCTAAAGAGGCTGAGGCTGGGTTATTCACTCCACTATACCTTTTCATTCAGCTTTGAGGCTGCACCTGACATAGCTGTAAAGGCTTAGTGAGTCGCAGATGACAATGACTTCCTTCATGTGCACTGGCTTGAAATAGAAGAAACCCAAAGTGGTGTGATTTCCATGTGGAGAAAAAAATGGGTGGGTCCAAGCAACAGCAACAATAGGGGAATCCAGTCCAATCTAGGGGAGAAGTCCTGTCTGGTCCCCTGGCTTAACCCTGAGCAAGACCAACTGATGGGACAGTGAAGAATTTGTCTCTGAGTAGTATCAGTACTGTCCTCTGCATCTTAACTGAGCTCACTCCGGCAAATTCTCAGTTGTCTTGGGGAAGAGGGAAAATGGAGATTGAGCTATACACAGAAGAAAGGAGAAGGCTGGTTGCACACAGCAAATTCTTCCTGGACTATGCAGAAATAAGCAGGAGTCCTGAAGCATAGCATAAATGCAAAATAAACATTGTGTTTACAGAGACAACCTTCAGTGCTTAAGACTCTTTTCCCTGTAGCTCTTTTCCCTGAATATTGACCAACAGATGACACCTCTGCTGTTCCACTTTTAAACAAATGGGAAACAGACAAGCTGTTGCGCAAAGTCTCCAAACACAAAGTTATATCCCTCCCTGCTCTTCTGTGAATCCAACCCAAATATGTCAATTTGCTTTTCTTAATTGCTTTTTGTTTATTTCCTCAACTGGTTCTCCTTGTGAAACCTATTGGCACTCTGTCTTAGATTTTTGGATGTTTTCCCTGTTTTAACCCATTCACAGCATCCCTGATTCTGCAGCCTGCTTCAAGAATAGTGACACAGGCTACCATGGCTCTCATCCTCAGGAGGGCACAGTTCAGCATGGGGCTGCTCTTCTGACACCTCTGTGACAAATCAGAGCCAGCCTGTGGGGAGGGAATGGCATCTGTCACAGGTGGCTTTGGCACCCCTCTGTGTTCCTGTCTCTCCACAACACTACAACTTCTTTGTCAGGGGCTGTCACTGCTTCATTTTGGGTTACCCCTCTACAACTTTCAGAATTCTTAAATCAGTTGTGTAGCTGACAAATCTGTTGGACATCCTAAACTTATAGTTAATGAGGTTTTAATTTATTTTGAAAAATAAATTTCACTTCCTTATATTATTTGTCTCTAAAAATCTCCTCAACAAGGGGTGCAGTGCCAGCACACGGGTGCAGCGATGCCACACATGAAGGCAATAAACGCATTACAGCTGTTTCTCTGGCAAATACCTGGAGTGTAGCTAAACAAAAACCTAAGGCTAAATTTTTGCAGGAGTTGATGGCTGCTGATCACAAGCAGTATGTCTTGTCACTGGTGGGGGCAAGGGGAATCTTTTGCTTTCAAAACATACTAATTAATTGAGTAGCCATTACATGCGTGACTTGCTCCTCTGAAGTGTGCCTGGGTGCATGGGAGCAGTATAAATCCAAAAGTCCCTTCTTAGATTTAATCCTGATGAATTAATCAACAGACAATATTGTAAGCAGTCCCTCCAGACTGAGTGATATTTACATAGAAAGAACAACATCCTCTGCATTAATTATGCATGGCTTTCATATAATTGAAGTTTCAGTTTGTTGTAGGTCCTAACAAAGCTTTAGATTAAAGTACGCAGCCATTATTGGATGCTAGTACTAATTAGCAACACACACCTTTAATGGCCCAGTCCTGGAAACTCTGAGGCCCACAAGTAATGAGATTTTGTTGAGACTGTCCTCACAAATGAAATTGTAAAGGGACATAATGTTTTACAAAATTGCACCCTAGAAAAGCTGAAAGCATCTTTTCATAAGAAAAATAGGAAGATTATTTAACAGCTGCAGTTTCTTGTTCCAAAATCTTGGAGATACCCTGTTATAAAAAACAAACAAAACACAAAATCCTCCTATGAATCAATTATAAAGACATTTAATCCAGTAAATTTTACTTTGGAAAATAAGAAAGTTTAAAGAGAGCGGTTCTGAAGCAGACAGTCTTGCCAATTGCCACTGTTGCATTTCTAATGTTATAGTCTTGAGGTCAAGTTGTATTTGGGGGGTGGAGGGAATTTATGCTGTTCTCTGTTGTTCTCAAACTACTGAGATGAACTGCTTGCACAAAATTTTTATCTGTACTACTGAGTGCAGTGACAGCCTTAAGAGACAGAAAAATCCCTCCCTTTCTTCTCCTCTGGGCTCTCTGGGACCTTGGGAAGGACTTTATTAAACCGCTGACAATGACATCTTGATATATGAGACTGCACATTGGACTTGAGGACAAGGAACAGTCAGATAATCCCAAACCCCCTGCATGGGGATCATCCTCATGTTTTTGGCAAGACAAGTTCCTGGGGAATGGCACAAAAACCATGTGAAGAAGCATTGCATACAGGGTGAAGTGAAAGCTGTGCTGTGGGAGGTGTTGTGCCCTGTCTGTAACCACTGTGATACATCATCCTCCCAAGGGGGACAGAAATCTGTTGGACCCTGAGCCATGCATACCTATGGAGAAAGAAGAACAGATAAAAGTTATGGCTCCAATCTGATGGGAATAGCCCAAAGGAAGCTAAGGTGTGCTCAAAGACTCCCTTGTCATGCAAAGGCACAGGAGCCTTGTCTACACTGTCTTCCTGTCAAGACCTTCTCGTGAAGGGAGAGTAGAGCAGAAAGGTGAACTGTCACCAGGCAGTATTTAGAACCTCTGTGGTAGTGATCCATCCTCAAAGGAGAGGGAGAGAATGGGAGAGAGGGAGATCATGGCTGGGAAAACAAGTGTTTATGTATAGTGTGATAGTCTGAAACGTTAATGGTTAATGACCCAAATAGTTGCCCATCTGCAAAAGCAGTGGGTTCTTTGCTGAGGCCAGGTTTGCACCCCCCAAACAAAGGGGAGGGGGAGAGCTTTTGGTGTGTGGTGGTAAATCCTCTGATCTACGTTAGACAGGGGGTGCACACCCACCACCAGATGATGACCACGTCACAAACTGATCTTTGTTTAGATAAACCAGCTGAGCCCTGCACTTGATTGTGTCCCTGATAACCTGTGACTGATGTCTTAAACAAGATGTTTTCTGACCATATAAGGGAAAAAGCTGATAAGAAGCAGATCCTGCAAAGGTGGAGTGATGGCTTCTTTTGTGCCAGTTCCCTTTGTCAAGGCACAACTGGCTCAGCTACGCAGAGAACAAACAGCAGTCATGTCTTAGAAGGTGTCATAAACCATCAAAGAGCTCCAAAGAGCCTCCAGACTAATTTTTGGGGCCATCCACCAGAGGACTGTGACGATCCACAGTGTCGCGTTAGACAGTGTAATATTTCCTCCCTCGACGGATGTACCTGGGTGTTCCCAGGTGAACCTGAGCATATATTAACCCATTGAACTTTGTGTTTTATGGGCTTCCCCCACACAAAACAGATCAAGATTGTGACCATCTCTTCAAACAATGGACATTAAAATTGCAACAATCAAGACCCATTGCAGGATCTACCAGTGGTGATATCTTTCCTCTTCTTAATATTCTTATCCATTCTTTCTCTTTATTTCTTTTCCGTGTATATTGCTGCTGTTCATTTCTCTCCAAACACAAAGGCTTATATCCCCAGCAGCAACCAGCAGGCTGGGGAGAGAGGGAACAGGGCAAGGAGAATACATATAAACTCTTTCTCAGTAAGTGGTGGGGGCAGAGCAGTTGTGTCAGGAAGGTTGCAGAAGTGGTAGTCTGAGCTGGACTCTGCTTTTCCACAAAGCTCCCTCCAAATAAACCCCTTTTTGTTCAGTACAGTACCTCTGAAACAGGCCAGCCACAGCAGGCTGAACGCACAGGAGGCAGTGAGCTTTGAAGACTGGATAATGATGCTCTCTAGAAACCATAAAACATCCAGCCCAAGATTCCTTGGACTAGTGGGAAGGAAGTCAAAACCTGTCATTTATGGCTACCCCTTGTCACGCTTGTGGCTTGTCAAAGTCAATTTACAGGATCCCAAGCCCCAGCATCATATCATGTAAGCAAGCTGTGTCTAGGCAGAGAAGCCAACAGCAGGTTCAGCTAACACACAGTGCCAGCTGCCAGCCCTGCACCCAGCTGACGTCGCAGATAAAGCCTGCATTACTCCTCAGTGAGGCCCAAGCTTCTGCCATCCTCGGGCTCCTCAAACACAGGGTCTTCTTTGAATTTGCACTGACCTAACTTGATTGGGGACCACTGGAGACAGATGCCAGCTGTCAGGCTTATAGATGTGTTTTAAAATCACAATTAACAGAGCAGAATGACTTCAGGTGTCAGCCCAAGCAATCCCATGACTACCAGCCTTGGCTGGTGGCCTGCCATCCAGATGGTTTTGCTGAGGAATTCGCCAGGAGGAGTTGATGTTGACAGGTGTCACTGTAACAACATTCAGAGTTGGTGGGTTTCCCATCCTACTTTGAAAATTGTGACATACTTTTTCACCAGGATCACTGCTCCCTGCAGTGCTGAAGAGTCACATCATGCTCCTGCCCGAGAGCCAGGGAATGAGGGAGAGAAGTGGGCTTCTGCCCTCTCCTGGCTAGCAGAAACTGTGCTGTCAAATGTAGCAGGGTCAAAACTGGTCTTAAATTTCAGCTTCCCATCTCCTCTGACTGTGTGGTCCTTGCATGGGTCCAAAAGTCCCAGGGAGAAGCCAAGGCTCCTAGCATTATTTATATAGGTGCTAGGTGCCATGTAACGATTAGCAGAGCTGCTCCTGTCTCTGTCAATTTTCCTTTCTTGAAAACTCTTTGCTTAAAATAGCAAATATCTAGTAGTGACAGCAAGCGAGATAGAGGACATTTAAGTAATGTATTAGATTATGAAGGACATAGTTAAAACTGCTCTCTCACATTATAAGAGAATAAAGGGGTCACTGAGTGAAGTTAATGGCCAGTGCACTTAAAAAAAAATTACAGGAGGTGCTTCTTCATGTGGTGTGAAGTCAGCCTACGGAATTCATTACCACAGCAGGTCAGGGAGTCAAACACTGCAGGCACATTGAAAAATGGGCTGGATAATTTTGTGGCCAATAATAACATTTGTAGCTATAGCTGTTGGATACAGTGGGAGTAGCAGGTGGTGGTTTTCACAGTGCACACTGATAGCAGCAGGAGCAGCTGAGCCAAGTGTTTCTCTCTGGGTTCTTCCAAGAGAAAATGCTGCTCTTTCCTCTTACCCTTGTCAGCCTGAGGTGTGCAGTGCACCAAGATCAGCGCACTCCTCCACCTAGCCTGAGGAAAGCAGCACATCACTCGTGTTTGCTCTGGGGAAGGAAGGTCAGGCAAAAGCTCTGGCTGGGTGGTAAAGTTTGAGACCATTCTGAGAATGTGTGTTGGGCACAGCTTCAGGAGACTGGTACAAGTTCATCTTCTGCGTGTAAAGATGTCCTGGCAGGAACTGACAGCACAACTCAGACCCAGGATCTTGGTAAGGCTCTTTTAGAGACCTGAACCAGCTGCTTCTGAGGAAAACCCAAGAAATCCTGCAGGGGCCAGGTAAGCTCCCAGTGGCGGAATTTCTTCTTAATCTTCATCAAAGGTAAATAAGCTCCTGTTCTACATCCTGACAAAGTTTGCATCCTTGGGAGGCATGCATCTAGAATCATGCCACCACCTCAGTGATTGCCTGCCTAACAGGTATGTCAAGTAGAGAGGAGATGGAGGATTTCCCTGTATACTCTTATTCTTCCCTGCATTCAGTTTTCTTCTTTCAGTCCCTTCCACCCACACTGCTCTACTATCAGATTTACCCTGGGCACTTGTCCATGTACAAATCAAGTAAAATTTTTATTCCTGGGGAGAAGAAATACTGAACTCCTATTGCCATTCAGATGCAGAATCCAATCACAAAGCAGAAAAAAATCAAGAGACTGGCTTGGGAGCAGAGATGGGATCTTCCGCTTGTTTTTATGGCTTCAACTCAACCCTCAGTAGCTTTTCAGCTCAGGCATACAGGGAATTTAGTAGCCATGTTTGCTGGTGTCCAGAGCAGGCTTGCCTCTTCTTTTCTCTATCAAATAGGGCATAGGCAGACTTGTTTTACATACAGCATAAGCTGTAGTGACAGCTACTTATCAGAGCTGAAATCAGAAGCCGTGACTCTCAATTTGAGATAAAGGGCCCCATGTGGAGCCCAGCAGCTGGGAGTCCATAACATAGACAAAGAAGATGAAGTAATTGGAAGATATTTTAAATATTTAAAGCCTCTCAAATGCAAGAGGATTGAAATGTCTTTCAATTAAGCCAACGTCTCTGATTTTTGGTGCACACAGAGGTCATGATTTTATCTCTGAAATGTTTTCTTTAACTGTTTGACAAGCTGAACTCTGCCAGGCCTACAGAGTCAGGCAAGCATTTCATCTCAGTCAGATTTCTGCCTGATTAGAGAATGCTTTCAACCTCTGAAAAGTAAGCAGCCAGTTCAAATGTATATACAAACAGGTCTTTTATGCAACAATTCAATGCGAAAGGATGGAGGGACACTTCCTATCCTTCCTTGCACCTGTAATATTTCCATTTGCAAATGCCTGACACAGTTTAGTCAGGCATAGAGGGGCAGGAGATGCCCTGGACAACCACAGTTTGATTTGTTGTCCTAGGGTCAAGATTTATGATTATCAGAGGGATTATGACATAATATTTCTGTGCACAGGAGTTATTAAATTGAACCTCTCTGCTTTCCGACTTGCCAGAGACTTCTGAGCACTTTCTAAGCAGGGGTGCCGTTGAGTATTGGAGACCCTCTGATACGATGAGGAGTCACCTCTGCTTCTCAGGCAGGGAACAGAGGCACAGCAAAAAATGAAGGGATTTGCTCAATGTCTGCCTTGCAACTGAAGGCGAAGAGCACTGCTACCTATCAAACCTGTCAGCCACTATTCAGCCATCTCACTCTCAACTCTTTTTTGGTCTTAGCAAGAGTTCTCCTCTCTCTGGTTTCTAGTTGGCCTTCTTATTTTCTTTTTTTTAATGTTCATGCAAATCACCATTTATACTTAATCTTTAAAAACTCCTAAGCATAATGGCTGGCAATGGCATGAATAAGTATTCTTTAAAAAATCCCCTTGCAATTCTTGTTTGCATTATTCCCTGAGCACACATAGTAAGATATTAAAAGCTGGTAAGATTGTCAGCCAAGGTTCACTCACCAAATATTTCTGGCACCTCAAGTTGCTTTGTGGTTTATGCTCCAGCTCAAATCTCTACCCAGTGCTGGTTAATTACCCAATCACTATGATTATATCATAACAAATTTATTGGCATTTTAAATGCTGCAGTCTCATGGTGTCAGAAAGGAATTTCAGAGATAGCTTACAGTTGATTGGTGTCATTAAATATGACATATATAAAGCTGCAATTTTAAACTTTCCACACCATTCCCAGTGAAGACAAATAAAACTCCCTTTCAGGCACACCGATAATGCAGACAAGTAAACTTTGAGAGCACTGTAACGTTTATGAAGTGCAAGTGTGTCATAAAATCAATCATTAATCAGACAAAATGAAAGGCCCGTGAAGTGAAATTTATAATTATTGTACACCAGTTAGTTCAGGAACTGTAACATTTGCAAAACTGAAATGCTTGGAAAAAAAAAACCAAATGGAGATGCCTTGCCAATCGATGATCCATCAGCATTTTTCTGAAAATTCATTTTCCCTAGTCACCACAATGCTTTGTCATCTGCCCACAATCCTGATGATTTAGCTGTTAAAAATAGTGTTTCAAAGAGCATGGAAGTCATGGCTCAAAAGGTGAGTTATACTTTATATGCCAAGACAATCTGCACACCCAGAAAAAGACAGGTTGTCTAGACAATTGTTCCAGCCAGGACAGAGTTAACTTTGCAGTCCTCAGAAGGGGCATGCCCAGGACCTGGAGGTTATTCTGCACCACCTCATGTCATTTTCTGGGGACAGGGGAAGGGGGAAGGGAAAGTCTCTTTTGGGAGGATGGACTCTCTTCTTGTTGGTGTAGCATGGTGGAGGGAGTGGTTGGGTATTGCCCATTGTTGGGGGGTTCCATGTGAATTGTTCACCTCTTTCTTGTACCTTCTGTCATTGGTATTGTTGCTGTTGCTGTTCATTTTCTTATCTTGTAGCTAGACTTGTGTTCTTATGGAAAACCTGTTCAGCCAGTCTCACTCTGTGCCCAGTAAGATCACAGAACAGGTCTTCCTGAAAGATTTCTCAAGGCATATAGATGAGAGGGGTTGGTGTTAGAGAGACCCAACAGGCTTGCACAAAGCTCAGGTTGTGCCTGACCAACCTAATGGCCTCCTGTGATGGGGAGACTGTTTTGGTGGATAAGGGAAGAGCACCTGATGGCATCTGCCTTGGCTTCTTTGAAATCTCTGACATGGTCCCACATGATATCCTTCTTGCTGATTTGGAGACATATGGACTTGATGGATGGCCTAGTCAATGGATAAGGAATTGACTGGATGGTAACATCCAAAAAGATGCAGTCAGAAGCCATATAGAGATCAGTAATGAGCTGTGTCCTTTGGGGCTCCGTACTGGGAGTGGTCCTGTTCAGTATCTTCATGAATGACAGAGTGGGATTGAACACACCAGCAACTTTTGCCAGTGACACCAAGCTGAGTGGGGCTCTGTATGTGCCTGAAGGAAAGGATGTGTCAGAAAAAGACTGGGGCTAAAATCAGGGAAATCTGGGAAAAATCCTGAGGCTAAAATTATTGTCACGTTCTAACAGAAGTTAAACCAGCACAGGAATTCTGGGGTGAAATGTGGTTGGCATGCACGGAATCCATGTCATAGAAGTTTCCCACACAACTCAACCTGCAGCCTTAAGCACATACTAAGAGGGATGAAAAGGAGGGTGAAATGAAGTGGAGGCACTGTGGCCAGGCTCTGTGGTAATCCCTGCAGGAATGGAAACTTACCAGGTAGGTGACAAACCACATAACAGCTGTCAACCAAGGGAGAGAGGAGATGTCCTGCTGCTGAATGAGCGACTGTGGTGAAATCACTCTCCTTGGATGAACTTTACTTATTATAATCTCGTTGTCACAACTAACTCACACCTGCATCCCAAAGTTACCCACCCCCAAGGTATGACCACCCCTCACTGGGAATGTGATCTTTTATTTTATTTGCTGTGTCTCTGAGAGCCAAGAAAGAGAATTTTACACCAATCATGATGACTAGAGTCACTCAGTCCATGCTTGGGCTGTTCTGGCGCTAGAAATAATTCTGTTAAGAAATTATCTTGTTGATTTTTGCTGGTTCTGCCTTGGGAGGACAGAGAATCATGTGGAGGGACACATTGCTGCACAGGGCACCCTATGTCAGCAGTAGCTTTTGCCTTCTGGTTTGCTCTCTTTTTTTTCAGATACATCAGACCAGTGTCCCAAGTCCCTCAGAAGTCCATTGTAAGCTGATCTCCAGCCACTGAAGAAACTAGCTACCTCATGGATCATCCAGCTTCTGCCAGTATCCAAAATGTAAAGGCATAAAGTCCTTCTCTGTAGTATAAAGGAGACATTGTCTGTCAAATCTGAGCAGATTGTCAACAGCAATGTGGATGTTCTCCATCTGAGCTGCCTAATATGAGCCCAAAGCAACAAATCAAGGGGGAATTTTAAGCTAAATTCATAGATAATATAATGTGAACATTCAAGTGAGTGCTCTTGTGGAATTGTGGCAAGTCAAGAATGTGGCTGCAATTACAGAATTTTCAAGAACACTTTCAGATGAAAGCTTAAAAAATTGATTTATTTTAAATTTAACAGGAAAACCATTGTACTTCCTGGTAAGTAAGTATAAATTCATTATTTAAAATACCAAAATTTGAATATTACCAGTTAGGAGCTAATACAAAAGTGTATTTAGCATTTGGAACTGATTTTAGTAAAGCTTTAAATGAATGTTGGAATATAACAGTCTGAGCTCTTTCACACACCCTCTTATTTCTTTCTATATAGCCATGGATGGGTTTAGCTTTCTCGGAGCAAAGAGATCTGTGACCAAAAGTCTATGGGATTTGTTGGCAGGTTGAATCATCAGCTTTTATGGCATGAATTTGTTGTCTTAAATTAAAAAGCTGGTCTCAGTTAAATGAGCTGAAACAGATGCAAAGATATATATGTGTGATTTTGAGGAGACAATTCAATGTGAAAATTCTAGTAACTTTACAAAATGTGAGATCAGGACAACCGTTTCCGATAACACTGGTACAGTTTTCCTGCTGAAAAATAGCAAATATCATAAGTGTGCACCATTCTGCAGAGGAGTGAAGATAGTTGGTTCAGTGATCAGGTTGAAAAGTCAGGTATTTCCTTACAAACACACACACATTTCTTTTCAACTAGATGTCATGACATACATGCTGATGCAGAATGTTCTACTCAATCAAAACTGTTTCTAAGTACCTATTAATTCTTTAATAATAAATACCAGTTCAGCCAAATTTCTAAATGAAACCTTTCTAAAGGAGAACAAAAATAGTCCTTCTCGTTTTCATTTTTTTTCAGTGAAAGCTTTCCTGTCTTGCCACATGATTTCTTGGTTTATTTTCAATGGGCAGAGGGCAGATTGCTCAACAGATGGAGACAAAAGCAGCAGGTCTACCGAATTCCTGGACATCTTTGTTTAAAGCCAGAAACTGACTGAAATAATATATGTCCTTCAGCAATAAACCATCAGAGAAACTGACTGTCTAGATTTATGTGAGGAATGCAACTAAAAGTTTCAAAATTAGACTTCTTGAAACTCTTTCTTGATTTTCTGCTATCTGACAGCTCATGGCATGATATTGTGTAGGAAAAGACTGCGTAAACGCAAGCTGTTCCCATTTGATCATATTTTTCTTTTCAGAGCAGTGCAATATGGATGTTTTAAAGCAAGTAAACAAGACATAATTCTTGTAAAAGCAAGAATAGGAGTTAATTTGTAAACAGGTTCCACCAGCTCTGTTGCACATTTTCTTTAAAAAGCAAGAAGCATCTGGACTCTGCTTAAATACCCTGCTCAAGCAGGGTACTTAATTAAGGCAATCAGAAATTGTGAACATTTGAATGTGAATAAAGAAAACAAGGAAATCTGAGAAAAGCAGAGAGAAGGTGATTGAGCAGGAGACTGGTAAAATCACAGGAGGAGGAGGAGGAGGTTTCAAAGGAAATGACAATAAAGACAAAGATAAAAAGTCTTGTTGTGAAATACTGGAATTCCCAACTGAAAAATGAATCTTAATTAACTGGAACAGGAGAAAAAGGGAGTAGTATGGAGGGGGCAGAAAGGGGGGTTGAGGGAGAGGTGTCACCACAGCAAAAGATTTAGGAGCTCAATTTATAATGATATTCAACTCCACAAGGCACATTTTCATATTTGAAAATAAAATATGCCAGCTGATTTTGAAATCATATCTTTTCCTTTTTGAAATGCACAAATAAAAATTGTAAGACTACGTCAAATGAGTTGGGTTGTAAAGAAATTCCATGGCCTATTTAAAAGTGTACATTTTTCCTAGCTCAAAAAAAAAAAGAAAATTAAAAACAAAACAAAACAAAACAAAACAACAACAAAAATCAAGTACAAAGGAGAGGCTTATGGATTTATCCAGACAAGGACATCTGATGTATAAATCAGGCTGAGAACAGTGGGGTGGGAAAGGACATATGCCCAAAAGAGTGCATGGACAAGGGGCTGAATGGAGCATGTGTACAATCACCTCTTGCCTTTTGTCAGGCCTGCTGGGAACCCTCAGCACTGAAGTGGGTTTCCTGCTCTCTTGCTGCATTTGAGAGTTATTTCCAACACTGGCTCCTGGAAGACAACTCTCAGCTCTCTGTCTTGCTCAAACTACTCTGTGAAGCTTTTGCATTGTTCTTCTTAAAGACTAGGCAGAGCTGGTGCTTTACCTCTTTTCTTCATATTACACCATTAGCTTTTCTAGCTTATATCTGCAATTTTTATGCTTCATACCTCTATCAGCAATTTTCTGTCTCCAGCCTGTTGTCCTGCAGCCTTTTGAAAACACAGTGGCACAAACTTACAAAATTATACATTAGGAGAATATTAACAGCTGAAACCTCCTTTCCCCATGGATAGGATTCAGCTTGGTAGGAGTTTTGACTGGAGTCAGTGCAAATGTGATGTGGAATTCAGACCAGAGAGTGGTGCTATCAAGGCTGCACACCCTCACTTCACAGCTGTTTAGATTCCAGGCATGTGAGTTGGCAGCATGAACTTCATTAAACTCAGCAGAGAAAATTGCAGAGTCTCCACTTGGAACAGAACCAGGACGGGCTGGGAACTAGCTGGGAAGCAGCTCTGTAGAGACTGGGGGTTCCAGTGAAAACCAAGTGGAACACGAGCCAGCAGAGTACACTCACCTTGGTAAAAGCCAATGGTATGCTCCTATCTGGGTCATATCTTGGACAAGGAAACCATGAGGGAATAGGCTTTGTTCAGTCTGGCAAAGAGAACGCTGATGGGGAGATAATTGCATCTGCCACTTCAAAAAGGACAAGACAAAACCAGAGCAATGCCCCTCATGGGGAAGGCAACAGGTACCTCTGCAACATGGGAAACTGATGGGCCAGGAAGAAATCACTTCTGCAAGAGAGTGGCATAGATGTGGGATGTGGCCCTGAGAGGTGGTAACATCTCCATCAACAGGGTCTTTAATGATATGCTTATATTGAAAGCATTTCAGAGAATAATATACTCTGTTTTGTGCCTGGTGTTTTAGAAGGTACACGTGTAGAATTAAGAATTTAAAAAAAAAAAAAATTAAGAACTCTTATTTTCCTCCTAATTTACACATCTGCATAGGTATACAATAGCAGTTTTCTATTTCCATTGTTTATCCCTACTCCTGCAGAATCCTGATCCAATTCCTTGTCTTGCCCATTTTCTCCTGCTGCAGAGCTTACCCTGTGCACAGTCACGCTCTTTCCCCCCTTGTGTCCCTTTTTAACTGTCTTGCTGATCCCTCTGAGGAATTAAGCTGGCCAAGGCAAAATATCCCTCACAACTTTGTTAATCTAAATTTCCTCTTCACTCGAGATAAATCTGTATTTCCCTCTGTCATATTTCTGACTTCCATTTAGACACATCTTTTGCCGCTGGACAGGGAGAAGTCTCTGCAAAAAGCTGTATTGTGCCATGAACTGTGAGGTCCTGAAAATTGCCCCAGATACTGACCAGGAGTTGTTAATTTTGCTGGCCTTGGCAATGGTGAGTGTGACTGTCTAATGACAAGGGACCTGCCCTGCCAGTAGTTAAGCATCCCTAACCCAGTTGAAGGCAGAGGCTTTTGGGAGGTCGCTGGCCCCAGTGTACTGCTACAAGTGGTTCATCAAAACTGTTTGTGCTCCCACTGTCAGGGCACAGCTTTGCTCCGGGATTCCTGGCTTGACTCCAGTGGGTACGTGAGTTTGTGGTGGAGAACAGACCTTTGAGAAAAATTTGGATTGGTAGCTGCACATTTGTGAAATGCATCTTTTCCTGCCCAAAGCAGTATGTGCCCATGAAACTTTGCACTATAAGGAATGGTTGTCCAGAGAAACCTTCCGTCGGCCACACACAGATTTCTCTACCCGGTCTCAGGGACTTCTAATAGCTAAAGACACTATACATGGTCTCTGCACCGAAAACTGTGCTGTTAAATATACACAAGGGACATGAATGGCAAAATGCATTTTTCATGTAAAGTGTCAAAGCTTTTGAGCTGTTTTTGGAAACCAACTTGAGATCTCAGCTTTTGGTGTGTTGTTTTGAAAGCAGCAAATTGAGAGTGTGGTAAAAACTCTGTGTGCTCTGCCCCTACTATGAATTTATGCATCCTCCCATTAGTTCTCATGAAGATGAACATAATCTTCTGCCTGAAGATAAACAACTAACCATGACATTTGGAAAGTTCTCAGTTACGGTTGACTTTGTTATTCCCTACGGTCAATAAAATCACTGTTGACTTTCGTTACATGGAAGAGTGCTTGTTTTATGACAAATAATGTATTGTCTTAATACTGTAAAAGATGTACTGCCAGAAAACTTTGCAGTTTTCTTTCCAAAAGGTGACATTTACACAAGGGAAATTACTTACTTCAGCAAGATTTATAAAACTCTTTAGAGCTGTATTCTCCAGTGCTACTAATTACAGCACAATGCATGGCAAACAAGCAGGGCAACCGACAGTCATAGGAATACGAGTCAGACTTACACACATGCACACACTTTTAAATGCTCTCTTCAGAGTCAGAGAGGGTATTAGTCAGCTCTTTCTGGGCAGAGCTGCTGGAAGTGTGGAGAGTTGTCATTAGGCTGCCAACAAGCCATCTGTTCCACCATTTAAGCCAGAGAAGAAATGGTACAATATATCTGAAGCCTTACAACATATGTGATAGCTCTGGGATCTCTCTTAGGTCCCTTTAATAATTTCATTTACATTTTGGATCTGAGTGGTCATGCTGTTCCTTCCTCAGGTAGTTCTGCTCATCCTATGACTTGAGATGTTTAGCAGATGTCTTGTTAGCCCAAAGTCCATAAATATTGATTGGTATGTCCACTGGGCCAAGCCATAAGAGACAAAGCCTTGAGTGTAGTAGGAAGAACAAATAAGTGGCTGCATGTTTTCTCTTCCCTCCTGGCTTCTTCTGGCTTTGTAACTCTGCTGAGTTTGATACTGTGCTCACCTGTGGTGAGCAAAAAATAATTTAAGGTGATTCACTTAAATGAAGGCATATATTGTCTTTTGTTGTGCAAACCCCATTAAAACTCAGCTACAAAAGCATCCTACATTCGAATACACCTGTGAAGGGAGCCCAAAGCAGAAGAGCCTGCATAGTCACACACCTCTGCAGACCTGTGAGCTGTGGAAGGGTCTGTGGTGGATCACTTTGTTCACAAGGAGTAGGCACACAGTCCTGGGTCCTGAGGATGCTCAGGAGAGCTGTGTCTAAGAGCTGCTCAGGGGATCAAAAATGAGCTGCTAGACATTAAAGGTAATGCAAGGTCTATTCTCAGGAGAGGGTAATTAACTGCACAGGTGAACAATGTAAAACAACAGTGAGGAAGCAAGTCTGCGGAACAAACTTTGGAAGTAAACTACATAAAGCTGTTTTTAAAGCAATTGTCATGCTGATAAATGAGTGATGCAATTGTCAGGTACTTAATTTCCAGGGAAAGTTACCTAAGTTTCCAAAGAAGGAGCCTTCTGTGAAATAGTCAATGTTGCACCTTAGCAGGGAATACCTGAGCTGACTAAAGCTTTCTCACAAAGAAAATGCATAACAAATTAAAGAGTGGGTTAGTATGAAGACCCATAGAACTAAATTAGGCAAATAATCTTCTCTCAGAATGCACATTCCAGAGAGTTCAAGTAATATATTATGGCCCTGAACCATCACGGTACCCAGCCCTGTGCACAGACGTAAGAGCAGATCCAATGTCATCACTCCTGGGTCTGCAGGTTGTGTTAGTTTTGGCTGGGGTAGAGTTGGTTTTCTTCACAGTAGCTGCTACGAGGCTGTTTTGGATTTGTTCTGCAAACAGTGTTGATAGCACAGCGATGTTTTCGTTATTTCTGACCAGTGTTAACACAGCATCAAGATCTTTTCTGCCTCTCACACCACCCTACCAGTGAGTAGGCGGAGGTGGATGAGAATTTGGGAGGGTCCACAGGCAGGACACCTGACTTCAATTGACCACGGGGATATTCCATACATATATATATTCCATATAAAGCTGGGGGAAGAAGGAGGAAGGAACTCCATAATTTTGTGATGAAATTCTACAAGCTCTGTGTCTCAGGTCACACATTGAGGAGATTAAATATAGTTACTAACTCAAGTGTAGGCTCTCCTTCTGACAGTTTGAGACAAAGTCTATTGAATTTAGACATTCGCTTATATTAAAAGTCATATTCAAGTCATTCTAGGGTTTTTAATGAGTCAGAATGTGGAAAATTAATTCATTTTCCATTATAAGGAGCAACACAGAAACTTGAAGGTCCGATATCTGCCAAATTCATTGATTTTAACAGCCTTAAAGGTTTCTTTCCCAGCAAAGTTCTAACTCCACAAGTAAACAAAGAAATGTCTCTCACATCCACATTTTTCTCTCATCCAAAATAAAAAAGAATGCTTACATTTTTATTGCAATGTCTCCATTCATATGACTTTCTTAATGAATGGCAATTGAGCACCTGCTTGTGGCTCGAAACATTGCTAAGATCCTTCAGTGAAATTGTTGTGATGAATCACCATTGTCAATGCTTTCTGAATGAGACAAATCTCCAACTAATCTGCTAGCTGCAATCCAAATGTAATGGGCACATGGATCATAAATCTTCTGCAGGGAAATATGCCTCTTTTCTGTATCAGCCAATAAACAAAGGTGTTATTCATATTTTGCCCCACTGGGCCTATGATGGAGAATAAAGGTGAGCGAGAAATTGGACAGAATGTAAAAGGCACTGTGCATGTTTGGATTCAAACTGATTTCAGGAATGTGACTTTTATTTACATGTGACAGAAGGAATTATGCACAGCACATGCACTATGCTAGCTCTTCAGGTCAATGTTGTAACACGTTTAGAGCACATTCTGGAAATTATCTCAGCTATGAATATCGGTCCCACAGAACTGCAATACAATGGTCATAAATGCCTCTTAACTGGAAATATGGAGCAAGCAGTAAATATGTTCTTGGGCCATAATAAGCTAATGGTGTCAGTGTGAGTGAAGAATTTTAGCCAGAGACCAGACAAATTGAGCCTCATCATGCTCTAAATGTCCTTGGAGCAACAAATAAATTGCGTTTAACTGCTCTTTAGTCCAAAGTCATAAACATTAGTTGGGCACATTAAATGGATGAGGAACACCAGAGGCAAAGAGCTGCGCCTGTTTTCTCTGAATATTGGTTTTGCTCCATGTTGGGTTGTTTTTTTTTTTTAATACAAATGTGCCTTTTTATCCTAACACAATACCAGAAACCGGTTTGGTCCATGATATATTTTATGATGTGATCCCAAATTCCTTTCCTGAATACTGGTTATCTTAAAATTCTCTGGGGGGGTTATATTTAGCTTTCTTTCACAAGCTGTGCCTGTAGGGAGTCAATTGAGGTAATCAAATATCTGTGTGGAACTAAAGCAGTGGGTGGTGTCTGTGATGGAAACAAAAGCCAAGAATTTAGAAAGGGTTCACAGTTTGTGTGTAGTGACCAGGAAGAGCTGGAGCTGTGAGAGCTTCTGAACAGAGCTTGAGGATGGGCAATACAACCTTATAGTCCAAAGCCTAGCTAAATCTCTGCAAGGAACAATGTGTAGCTTCCTCTGAAGCTCATTTCTAATTAAATTTAAAGTTGGAAATGGGTATTAATTTGTTAAGGTTGTAAAATAATTTCTAATATCTGGAAGGCATTTTAAGAGGTAATCATATGGTAAAGGAGCTGAGCATTTGTGGGTATGCCAGAATGACAAAATAAAATACCTTCTTTAATTCTGAAATGCTTTTGAGAGTGGATACAAGTATTTTAAAACTTTTTATATATATACACAATCTTCAAGGTTAATTGTTTGTTTCTCTCTAGTAATTGATTGCCAAAGCTGCAGAACGAAGAACATGGACCAGGAATTAAAGTAGAAAGAAATATTCTTGCTTGTTTTCTATTAATTTGAAGACTACCACAAAGCAATGCTAATGTTACAATTTCCAGTGAAAATTACATGCTATTGGAGGCCAAACCATTTAGATTGTTGCATACTTTTAAATTATGTGAATGCTTTCCAAACATTTTCATTACATCTTGAAAACAATGAAGCAAATAATAGATGCTTCCCCTTTTACTTGTGTATTATCACTGAACTCCCAGAAACATACTAATATTTCCAGAATTTCCGAATACCCTCAGACACGTGGTGTGGTTTTTGGAGTTGTCATGTGAGATGAAGTGTGAGATGTGAGATGTGTCACATGAGCTGGGTGGGAGAGGTGAGGAATCAGCTGGAGAACATGGACTTCTGCCTGGGGATGGATGAAGAGCCAACAGAGAACTTATGGAGTGGGATTAAAGAGAAGATGTGTGAATGTGGTGTTACAGTGAGTGTTGCCTATAGGCCACCTGGCAGGAAGAACAAGTGGATGGGGTTTGCTGGAGGTAGGCAAAACACAAATTCAGTGAAGGCAGGAAGTATGAAGTTTGAATACCTAAGGAAAAAATAAGGAAGATGGTATGGTACTTCCATCAGAAACAAAACAGCAGCTGCCATGTGCTTACATGTCTTGGAAATAAGATAACTGATAGTGAGTTCTGGGCTCCAGGATGAAGGAATTTTTTATTAAAAAAGATGTGTGCATGCAGGACACAGGCACACTGCAGTACAATAGGCTGGGTGACACAGCAGGTTTGCTACCCAGTAGGCTTCTATGGAATATAACAACATTCTCATTTCTAAATTAAGAAATGGATAACCCAGGTAGATTTCCAGTCTGGTGGGGAAAGGGGTGCTTTATCCCCCACAGCCTTCCCCTCTGCCCCTGCCTAATCACAGGCACCTACTTGAAAGCACACAGATGTTACAGCTGCTCCAAGAAAAGGTGCAAGCACAATCTGAATTCCATCCCTCTATGACTGGCCCAGCCTCTCAGGCTGAGGTTTAAAGAAGAAATTCATTGTGATGCACGTGAATTCCAGTGAAAATTTCAACCTACTCACATCATTGAGAGCAGGATATCCTTAAGGGAGTGCTGAAGACCAGATGCTCCTTATAATCTGTGTTTATAATTACAGAAAAATAACAAGCAGGATGCAGCAGGGAGGGGGTTTAAGAGTGCCCCTAAATCAGAAGCAGGCACTGTTATCCACTACCAATTTCAGTGATACTTAAGCCCCTCGGCTGATGTACAAAGGTAGGATGGAAAATATACGTGAATTCTGCCTGTAGACACCTGACATATTTTATGGATTACAGTACAGGATTTTGCAGACAAAGGGTTTTTTTTTTCCAGAGGGAGAAGAGAGGACAAAGTGCATACAACTTTAGCTATGTGTTGTCTGTATGGTACTGAAGATATATCCCTGCAGAAAAATATGCAGAAGGTTCAAATTAGATCAGATTTTTCTGTAAACCCATTGTTATTCTTTATAGTATCCATTCATTTATAGAACTACCTATCCTGAGATATGCTGCACAATGTAATAAAAAATGAAATGATTGCTGGGCTCACTATTCAAAGAAAGAAGTCTTCTAGTAACCAGAGACATCTGGTAAAGACTGAAATAAAGAGGCAAAAGTTGATAAAGTGTTAAGATGTCTATATTAAGATGTCTTTGATTATTCCTCAAAGAGCAGGAATACATATTGCATTTTCCATGGAAACCAAGCATAGGGTCACTCTGTTACTCTAAAACCACATCTGAAGAACTGTCCCAAACTCAGCAGATTTGCAAGCATGGTAAATTCAATGTCCTTTTGTTTTTTTTTAATTTTGTTACAAATCTTATCTTGGTATAAACACCACTGACGCTTGGAATCATTCTGCATTATTAATAACGCAGTCTAGGAATCTAAATAGATCACACAAAGCTGCTATTGAGGCATATAAATGCCTCAATAGCCTTGTTAGTTAGAAGTGAACATATTCTAAATTTTATCAGGAAAATGGCCATCTTTTTGTAATTAATTATTCTTGCCATGAACAAGCCATAAAGGTAAAACAGGATGGAAACTACCTAAGTAAATACTCACATTTGTACATACACATATGGGTGTTTAATGACACAGTGCTAGACAACCTTCCTTGGCACTTAGTAAGCAAATTATTGTCAAAATAACTTTGTTTTTTCATTCTCACTTTCCCACCTTGGTATGTGGCTCAAGGTTTGAGAATGTGTTGATCTTTGCTAAGACAACACTTAGACTGTTTAAATCAAATAATGTGTCTGACGTTATCTGAAGCATGCCCTCAGCTTTCACGGCATCTCTGGTAAACCTGACATCTTGATTTTTGTGACTCTTTCAGAGAAACTTCAGTTTCCCTGGGGAAAGATGCAGAATCAAAGTTAGGTTCCAGCTGCCATGTAGTTTACTGAAAGCCAGGAATTTATTTCAGTGCAAAAATAAGGTGAACTAAACCAGAGTCAGGCCTCAAGTGTTTGCCTTGGCTCGTGGTGGTTAGGAGGCACTAGGAGCTGAGGTAACTTGAACCTTTTTCAGGAAAGAATCTGTAAGGGCACAACAGTTTTGGCTGGGATAGAGTTAATGTTCTTCATAGTAGCTAGGATGTGTCTGTGTGTCGATTTGTACTGGAAACACCTGGCTTCCCTGTCCATGGAAAGCAGTAAATGAATTCCTTGTTTTGCTTTGCTTGCATGCGTGGCTTTTGCTGTACCCATTAAACTGTCTTTACCTCAACCCAAGAGTTTTCTCACTTTTCTAACTTTCTCCCCTATCCCAGTGCAGGGGGAGTGTGGGAATCCAAAGTGCAGGGAATATTTCTCTGCCTGTTTTGAAGGGTTCTACCCCCCTGGACAACCCTGTCTTTGACCTTCGTCCATGGAGAAAATTACCTACCCTCTGGGAAGAAGCAGAA
The DNA here is from genome assembly GCA_014706295.1 of Lycocorax pyrrhopterus obiensis. Classification (NCBI taxonomy): domain Eukaryota; kingdom Metazoa; phylum Chordata; class Aves; order Passeriformes; family Paradisaeidae; genus Lycocorax; species Lycocorax pyrrhopterus. Next base: position 67,734,106 of record JACSVZ010000006.1, on the reverse strand, counting down.
TCTACACTGTTGTGAATTAGGTGATAGAACATTATGTAAGATTGTCACAGGGTGAAAATTTAGAGATGTTGGGTTTGTTAATATAGTAAATAGATAAGAAGCAAAAACTTCAAAATGGAGGATTGTTGTTGTTCTCCAGACCTTCTTCTTCTATTACTCCATGATCTGTGGTGAAAGTGGATTGAGACGATTGGGTGAAAAATTCCGCAGTTTCTCTCTACGTGACAGGGCGATTTATTGAACATTGGTAGAAAAGTAAAAATATCTTTCATTTTGGGTTTTCATTAGGTGATTTACCTTTAAAAGGCCGCGTAATCTTGATAATTTGGCTCTCTCTTTCATTCTCTGCTCTGTGCTGTGTCTGGGTCACATCAGTGACTCTGTTTCTCTGATAAGATTTAATAAACAACTATCTGAAAGCAAGAGGCGTGAAAAGTCCGGTTCGTCTCCTGGATTCCAGGCAAGGACTCTGGAAAATTTCCCTCATCTGGGGATTCATAAATAAGGCACGGAAAAGTGTCAGGGGAGGAGGAGAGAGCAAACAGCTGTGGGGTCATCAGTTGCTGGCTGGGCTTAAACCATGACAAAGGGCAAAGCAAACTTTCAGCTTGTACTAGTGGAGTTAAGGATCAGATCAATTCATTAAATGACAGTCCAGTCACAGGACAGCAATTAAATACTCTGTGGCTTGGGGCTGGATTTATGTCAAAATTTTCACATAGAAAAGGCCTCTTCAGAAATTTGGTCCTTAACAAAGAACGGATGGAAAATTCAGCTTCTGAAGTTGCCCAAGAGATTTTTGGGATTCATTTCTCTTTGAATAAATGCAAAAAAAATTTACAGACCAGGTTAGATCTTTATATTTCGTTCTTCAGAATTGTTGAAAAAAATGTCCTGGTTTGAAAGTGGAAACTGTATCTGACAATGGAAATGCAGAAGATGAAAAGGAAACACAGCCCTATTTTTCAAACACTTGTTATGAATGCTGATTTCAGGCTATCTGGGTTATATCTTTCAACCTTTTCCATCCCTGATTTCTACAAATTTGTGAAAACTGTCGTGAATTTATTTCAATGCTCAGACAGATTTAGTAAAATAAACTACCCAGCTTTGAGCACTGCCTTGCAGAACTAAAGGTGAAGTCAATAGGGAATTAAAGCTCTAGCAGTGTGAGGAAATTTAGGAATTCTCTTCAGCTGAAGATAAGATATGATACATTTCACCTTGGGGCGCTTGTTAGCATTAATTTTTCTGTATTAAAAGCTTGTTAGCATTAAGAAGTTTTGATAGTATTAAATGTACTTAATGTACTGAAAGCTCCTTTGCATGGAAAAAGAGGAGTAACTTTATTTTGCATTGTGACCTGCAGCTCTTTTTCCAGTAGCATATGATGTAAGATTATATACACAGTATAAGATGACCAGATTTTAATCATTAAATACTTGGGATTTCACACACATGGACAGAGCAAGGTGGGGCTCTTGCAGGGTTATATCCAGAGGGACTGCTGCGGATGTGAAGAATGTAATTTCAAGAGGTACAAAGGACCAAATGTGATGGCATAGCCAGCAGGCAAAATATACCAAAATATACACCTGGAGGGTTGCAGAGAACTCCTCTTTCATCGTGTGTTCAGCGCAGTCTCCTCCTGTCAAACACTCCTGTCTTTCACTTGCTTACCACTGGCAAACCATAAATAACTGATTAGACCTAAGGGGCCCATTTTACAATGCACTACAAGGATATTTTCTGTCATCTACATGGGTGCCCTATGTCACTTAGTTAAACTCTGCCTTTCAGTGGGTCTGAGGAGGCTTAGGAAGGTTTGGCTTTTTTGGCTGGGCATTTCAGTATTCACTTCTGTGTTTCAGAAATGTTTTTTCTCCACCATGTCTGTGGCAAATGCCACTCTCAAAATCTCACTGCTTAGTCTAGAAGGATTGATTTCACGCTACAATCACTGTCTGCTGATTAAACCCATCCATCTTCAGAGAGAATAGAAAAGCTCAGATGAGTTCAGGCCCTAGACAGCATGAAGCCATGGCTTGCCTCGAGTTTGTAAATTCAAAACTCCCTCATTTCTTTTGACGGATACTGTGAGAGGTTGACTCTGCCAGATGCTTGCACTCTGGGAGGCAAGAGCTGAAGTCACAGTGAGCAGTGAGAAGCAAATCACTGTCACATCTTTTCCCATATTAGACCATTAAAACTGGTTGCAAGGAGCTTTTTTCTTTCTTGGTTTGAAGTTATTACTGCATGCAGATGGGTCTGTAGGAAGGAATGGCCAAACAGCTGGTAGGAAGTTCCTGATCAATGGAGCAAAGAGGACTCCAGCAAAAGCTGTATGGGATTTTAACAGTGAGGAAGATGTGTCACAGTCTCTATTTTTAGGGAGACCTGATTACATTTTGTCTAATTATATTAATAGCCTAAATTAATGCACACGGACAAGGGCTTTTCTGCAAGAATCTACCTCAGACAAAGGAAACAAGGTGTTTTCTACTCTAAATGCGGACAGATCGAATCTTCTGTGTCCCTTCTTGGACACTTGTTAGCACAAGAGAAAACTTAGAATTCCCCAGCACATGTGAGCAAGGTCTACACATGTGATAGGTCCCAGCAGCTCACCCTATTACACATCTGGAGCAAGAAATTCAAATAACTGTAAGTGCCTGGGGGTTGACGCTACTTTTGTTGCTATTTCTTTGCCTTGCAATGCAATGGAAGCATTAATTTAACAAGAGCCTCAAGCAGAAAATCAGCAATTTATCTTAAATGTATGTCACCTTGCATGGAGGAAAAAAAAAAAAAGACTCCTGAGGACACCAGAAAGCCTATATGTCCAGGCAGAGACAATCAAAAGTTTGAAAACCAGATCTGTCTTTAATGTCTTTTTCTCTTTCTACAGATAAGGCAAGTAGCACAGGCATCTAGTTCCTAAAATCCAGGGCCAAAGGTTAGGGAACTTTTTCTGACATCTTCCTTTCCAGACAAGAAGAATAATCTGTTAAACCTATAACCTTTGGGAATGAGTTATTGTTGCTGTCAGTTCAATAGATCTATGCAGAAATATAACACAACAGGATCCAACTGTCCGAAGCATTAACAGGCCACAGGAGAAAGCCAAGGACTCTGGAGGAGAAAACAACTTAATTTTCCATGCATCGGCTTTTGCTCAGTAAAAAATGTAATAGACATTGTTTAAAATCTGGCAGTTTTAAAGATCTTACAATATCTGATCTTATAGGAGAAATCAATTATAAAAACTCAATTTAAGGAAGTAATTATTAAAACTCTACTTACCACAAAGTAATTCATTATGAGTGTATCTCCCTCCTTTGCATGTAATTATAGCTAATGATCAGGGACAGAACGGCTGATAATGTACTTTCTGTCCTTTCTCTTTTCAGACTATTTCCACCAGGAAGGAAATTTTATTGTCTTTTAAAAGATGATTTGGTGACAATGGATTAAACATCAGCTCCCATTTCCAGATATGTTTTCTCTCTTTTCTATTAAATTTTTAGGAGATTTTGTTATGGGATGTGGAGAAAGCTGAAAGACTACATTTTAACTCCTCCATGTCCATCTGTTTAATGAGCTAAATATTACTAATTTCCTTTCTCTTTTAGTCTAATATAAATTCAGCAGTTCTCCAAAGTTACTTCTTTTGTGATTTCTCCCTGAATTTGGTGACAAATTCAAAAACATCTGGAGAGCCCCAGGTGTGTGCTTGATGAGGCTTGTGATGAAACTGTGTGGGCAATATAGTTTTCTCAGTGACCTGAAAGGGACTGAGTGTCCTCTACGTGGCATGGCAAGAGAGAGCCTTTTCTTGTGTAGGAGAGGCTTAGTTGAAGATCCACTTATATCCGCAGGGAGGTTTTCATGTTTCTTGGCTGAAAAAGTTATTTCAAAAAAAACTTTTCTAAATTTTTTTCTTGCAGTTTGGTAACACGTCTTGTCCTACACGGAGTGGGTTCTGTAGAACAAGTTTTCTGTACAAATGTTAGCATGACAAGACAGGCTGGAGAGATACCACTGTGAAATACATTAGCATTGCTTACCTTTGTTGTTCCAGACATAACACACTGCAAATGCAAGACTTGTGGCGTATTTCAAAACAAGCAAGTTGAAAAAACACAAGTAAATAAGAGCTCTTTTGATAGGCATTTCTTTGTTAAGACACAATTTCAGCATTTTTATACATCTGCAAAGTAACACAACATACATTTTTTTCTTTTTTTTATCAAACCTGAGACTCTGATGTAAACATCTGATCTCAGTACAAACAAACAAACAAACAAACACAACCTGCTGAAAAAGACAGTGAGAGCTGACAATACCAGGTACTGTAAAGCTTGAGAACACTACAAGGAAAATTCAACTCTCTTGACTTTAATACATCGTGTTTGTGAACAGATAAGTGCACAGATGCACACAAACTTGCACAAGGAAATGTGTTCAGGTGCTTGAACAGCTGCAGTATTTGTCTTACAAGTATGCAGGCTGCACTCTGAAAGCTGAGGAATGTCATCATGTTGGTCAAGCTGAAGTTTGACTGCTCTTGAATATTTGGTGGGTGAGGAAGCTGAAGAGGACAGAGGTTAGTTACCTCCAGACACAAAATGTCCTGCCACTTCAGACAGAGGCTTAAAATTGCCAAGAACAGGAAATACATACATAAAAACAGAGCCCAAGAAGGGCTTTGTGGAAGTCAAAGGTTCCCCTGGACTGTGAAGCCTTGAATTTTGATCAGCCTTTGTGAGGAGGAGAGCTGCAGGGGCTAAACACTCAGCCGGGCAGGGGGTAGGATGGGAGCAGTGGTGGGAAAACAGAGGCTACTTTGGGCACCAAACGGAGCCAGGAGCGTTTGTGCAGCCAGTGTGTCCTGGGAAAGGGTCTTCAGAGGAGCTCTGCAAAGCCATCTCTGGACTGCAAATACTAAATGCTTAGGGAAAAGGAGATCTCAGGACAGAACTTTAGTAGAGGAGAGGGGAAGATGACAGGAAAATACATCCCTGCAAGGGTTTTTTGAACTCACAGGAATTTTGCATATGCACAATTTCTTTTTCTCCTCTCTCTCCTGGCTCCACCTCCAAGCACAGAGCAACTCAGCATGTGTTTGAGCTTTGTAGCTTGCTTCGAGTATAAAACCCAGTTCAAATTTTGGCTTCTTCTATGACCATTTTCTAAGCAAATAACAGAGAATGCAGGGAGATTCTTCTTTCCATCAAAACTACATTTGTTAGCTTCAAAAGGAAAAGTGTCAGAAAGGAAAAAAGTAACGGATTTTTTTTTCAACACATTGAATATCCTAAATTAGTTTTAATTTTTGCACAATTTTTTCTTATTCTAACCTTGCATTGCCCTTCCACATTGACAAAATATAGGCAACCTCAGGTTGAAATGGCTCAAGGCTTGATCAGTCCATCTCCAGATACTGACAATGTCAGATTAATTATCTTCGAACTAATAGATGAAATGAGTTCAATAACATTTACTGTACCATTCAGGCATTACTCATTCTTCATCAATCTCTTATTGCTACCTGAATTGCAATTGCTGCTTGGCTAATAAATGAAGAAGTTGCTCCTATTAAATGAATTAACTTTTCAGGTACTTATTAAAGTGACAAATTACTAGGTTGGAAGATAATGAATCTACCTGAAATATTGAAGAAGGGAAAGATTCATTTCCAGCTGTTCCGTTAATCTACATTTACCTTTAGAGTGGGCAAACACTGTAGATCAGCCAGGAGAGCAACAGGAGGTGTTGAAAATATTTTTGGATGACATTGGGAAGAGACAGCGCAACAGATGACAAAAGGAGGTTAACGTTAAGTGTTGAAAAAGTGAGGTTTTGGAAAAACAAGGGAATGTGTTCCTAGGGCTACACTAAGTTCACCCAGTACCCTTCTGCAGCATATGGAGAAACACTGCGATTAGAAACCAATCCTGCATCTGCAGTCAAATGGCCTCAGGAAGCCCTTGGAGATGCCTTGAGTACTAAGGATGTTTAGCTGGACTATCATTTTCCTCTAGGACTTCATTATTTATTGCATCTATTACTGCTAAATGTACTGCAAAAGCATTGATGGCCCCAGGCAAGTGCTGTGTTGAATTACTTTGGTTGATAATTCCTTTCTGAAAAGCCCTGCAAACTAAACAGATAAGTCAGGCAGAGAAGTATTATCATTCCCTATATTACAGAAGAGAGGAGAGCTATGCAGGGTGCCAAAGATTTTAACTCGAAAGAACCAAGTTTTCAGCTGGAAATTTTATATCACTCATTGAAGGCCATTCCAAAAATCAAAGAAGATCGTATCTCCTTTATTCATTTAATTATTTAGTTTTTCTCTGTGTCCCTTGGTTTATCAGTTACAGTTATCAGTTATTGCTGCCACCAGGATCTTTCCCTTGGACAGCAGGCTTAAGGCTTCTCCTTGAAACCTGCTGTTAGTGAATCCCACTGGGTGATGCAGAAGCTGATTACAAGAGATGACTCAGATTTTTTTCTCTTCCTCCGTGAATCTCCTGCTGCAGGTCCAGCAGAGGGTAACAAAGATGATGAGGGGCCTGGAGCATCTCTTTTATGAGGAACAGCTGCGGGGAACTGATCCTGTTCAGCCTTGAGAAGAGGCAGCTGAGAGGGGACTGCATCAATGTCTATAAATATCTGAAAGGAGGTGCCATGAGGATGGAGCCAGGCTCTGTTCAGTGGTGCCAAGCAATGGGATGAGAGGCAACGGGCAGAAAATGGAACACAGGAAGTTCCACCTGAATGTGAGGAAGGACATCTTTAACATGCAGGTGACCAAGCACTGGAACAGGTTGCCCAGAAAGATTGTGGAGTTTCCCCTCACTGGAAGTATTCAAAAGCTGCCTGAACACAACCCTGAGTGAGGTGCTCTAGGGAAGCCTGCTTGAACAGGAAGGCTGGACTGGATGACCTCCGGTGGTCCCTTCCATCCTTACCCATTCTGTGATTTGGTGGTTAGGAGTTGAAAAATTGATTGTTGTTTTAATGTTTATTTAGAGAAGTGAGAGTCAGTTGTAACAGGCAGTGCTGTAAAGTCATTACAGGCACTCTAGAAAAATTTGAAACAGAAATGCATCTTTCAGACCACAATCCATACGAAATGTGAATAGCCAGTACTGCATACAGATGTACATTTCCACGCCATTACCATGCTGTACCCTTCATCGATAGCTTCTTATATAAATAATGGCATAGTTAATTGTTAAACTATGGCACCCCTAATGCTTATTAAACTATCAGAGTTGGGCTTAATAACATGCAAGGGCTACTTACCTGTACCAGGCACTGTAAAATTCTCAGAGATTTACTTTTTATGTGTTATCAGCTGGAGGTGTTCAAGAATTGTCTGGATATAATCCTGTGCCGTGTGCTCTAGGATGACCCTGCTTGAGCAGGGAGGTTGGAGCAGATGACTCACTGTGGTCTTTTCCAACCTGACCCATTCTCTGGTTCTGTGATTTCTACTGCAACAAACTGCAATTCTGCAAATTGCTTTGACGTGGAAAAATAAGTAGCAGAAGAAGGTGATCCTTTAAGAAGCAAGGATTCTGCCCTTGAAGACAGGGAATGAGGATGAACTTCGACATGGACTGATGATTTGTTAGCAGAATTACTGAAAAAAATTGTTGTGTCACGTCAATCTCCCTACCCCCCACTTGTTTGCTATGCTGGTGTACATCCAGACTGTCTCCCTAGAGCCAAAGGGACTCTTGGCTCTTGCGTAGTAGGATTGATGAGGATGTAGCCCCCACATCCTGCACTGATATTCCACTGCAAACCTAGAATAGCTGTACATGTATGGAGAAAGCTCTTCTCTCTGTCACACATGACAATCTGAAAGTTGCCTTGGCTGCATCTGTGCTTAAGTCACTGAAAAGTTCTGACAACCAAACATTAGAGATTCTGCAAGATGTCTAAGAGTGGCATTTCAGCATTTTACTGGAGTGTCTGTCTCAGTGGTGAGACTCGATGGGACAGCAGACCTTGCAGTGGTAAATGCCAGCCTGCGTCTGGATGCAGGCAAGCACCTTGCCTTTCCTCTCTTAGCTCTTCCCACTGGATTCAGACCACGATCACACACCATGTGTGTAAAATCCTTGAGGATTTTTTTGTATTTGAGGGAGGCCACAAAAGTGTTCCCCCTGTCTCTGTGTGGATCTCTGGGATACACGCTCAGCCTTGCTATTGGTTGAATTTGCAAACAGGAAAACAACAGCCATATCCATCAGCCTGGAGTAGAAGGAGCACTGGCTCTCCAGCCACACTGTGCTGGTGTCCAGCAGCTGGGCAAGACAAATTCCTGAGTCCTGGGGCCTGCCAAAGGTAGTGACCTTATAACAATGCCATAACATTGACTGGGAGGAGGCTGCTTCCTTGCCACAGAGTCCATCCAGCCATCCTTCCTCTAGTGGGATTGGAAAATTCCCAGACAGAAGAAAGCATGACACTTCAAGATGCTATGGTCACATCCTGCTATGGAAAGCATTTCTTCCCTTCTCACACCTCCAGTGACATCTACACAAACATCTCTGGCAAAAAACCCCATGCTCACTGCCTGGTCCGAGGTCTCTGTGCGAGAAGGTTTAGTTCTGCAAGTTATCTGTTGGAAATTGAGCTCACCGGGGGAAAAGGTCATGTCAGCTTTGCAGCCTGGCAAATCTCTGGGTAGAAACTGCCTTTTAGTCTTTGTTTTCACAGTATCTGATGAAATACAGTCCCAGGCTTGGTTGCTGTGATGGAAGAAATGTAGTGGATGACAACACTAATTGAACAGTGAACAGGTACACAAAATTATCATCTCCCCAGCATATTTATTTATTCTATGATGCTTTTGTTATCTGTGAGATGTCCTTTTCTTTTCCTTCTCACTCACTGAAGTTATCAACAGTTTTGGGTTTTGGGTCATTTATTGACCTTCCAGAACAGAAAATGATAAGCAGAGAAACTTGAACTGCATAGAAATGAGAACAAAGTCTACTTGTTTTTGTCCCTGACAAAAACAAATGTAATTGGTGGAGTTGAGAAATTAAGCTTAGGATGCAGATGAATCAACAAGAGCTAAAAATAAATGGTCCTTTGCTATTTGCATTATTGACACTGAAAACTAAATACATAACCTCCAGGGAAATGCCAATAAATCTAGTTGTATCTTAATAGATCCAACCCAAAAATAAACCACGTGAAGAGAAGGCATCTCTCCCCTAAACCCAGCACTGGTGTATTCACACTGCCTTTACTATGTGCAGAATCCCCATATATAATGGTCTTCAAAGTTCATATTCATTAAAAAGCATTTGCTGAATTATGGCACCCTCCAGTTTCCATAAAGACAGGCTGGATCACATCTCAGACCTGTTCCTGATCACACTTAATTTAATAGTTTTTCACACTTAGGGCTTTTTTTTCTCCCTTTTTACTGAAGTTCAGGTGTTGTTATGCAGATAGTCAAGATTAGAGAGTCTAGATTTCTTTAAGCTTTCATTTAACATTACAGTCTGTCAGCATAATTTCCCTTGCTTCATTGAAAAGTTAATCTGATTGGACATTTCTTACCTTTATTATTTTTACTGGAGCTTCTTTTCTGCAATATGCTGCTGTGTTGGTGGTGAAAGTAGATTTTGCATGAGATACAGAACCTGTGCCTTGAATACTGAAGATTAAAGCTTTCATAGGTGCCTTCTGTATGGGAAACTTGAGCTAGAATCACAGCATCCTGTCTGCATTTTAAATGCAGATCTAAGGTTGTATTTTGATCAGAATATTAATTAAGCACATCAAAATAAGTAAACATTAAGCCCTTCCACTTCAATATTAATATGGAATTAATTTCAAGTCAGCAGGGTACTTAGGTTTGTTTGCTTAAGGCAAAGGACTGGCAGTGTTTAGACTGATCCTTTTGCCATTCCTGAAGCAAGCAAGGTGGTTGGAATTCACTACCATGTTCTTCTGACACTATTTGACACAATTCATTAGAGAAAAGAAGCCTTTCAATTCTAGCATATGTAAGAGGCAAAAGATGGTCATGTAGATGTGTCCTGTCTAGAGAGGCATCTCTGAAGGGAAAAGCTCTACATGTAGACAATGTTTATATGAAAGGCTGATTCCTGTTTCCTTGGATCTGAGATAAGAAACCATGTTTGCCATCTAACATGTACAGAAGGAGACAATATCTACTTCTACGCAATGAGTCCAGAAAACCAGCTTAGGTACTTGCTTGACATAGAGACAAAGTCCAGTTAGATGAAGCCTTTGAGACTCTTCCAGATCAAAGCTTCTGTTAAAATGTTCATGATTACTGAGCTGCTTGGACGGATCTGAAGGTTTTCCAGAAACACTTGGTAGATTTTCCATGGTGTTTATACAACTTGCATTTGATTTTTTTGCTGCTGATAACATTAACCACAACTTTTTCTGAGTGTTTGTGAGAGTTTAAGAATCACCTTTAATCACCCTTGGCTGGGCTTCCCCACTTGACTATTTGAAGAAAAAAAAAGTCAGTTTCAGTTACACAGGCATGGACACCTGAAACATAATTAGAAATAGTACTAGAAACCAAAACAGTCAAATTTTCCTGTGTGAGGAAGCCATAGGAAGCAGCTCAGTTTACATGATGGATGCCAGGTTTTAACTCTCAGCAAGCAAGAGAATAGGGAACATTTATGCTAAATAAAAATGTCAAGAGATTTTTTTTTCTCTTTGTGTTTGGAACAGGAAAAGAAAAAATAACTCACAATGTAATCTGAATGAATACTACACAAATAATAATGCATAAGATTTATTATCAGCTAAGTACAAACAAAAATAAAATAACCTTCCCTGAGAAAAACAGATGAGAATGTATCAAAACAGAGAAGGTTAGGAGGAAGCAGAAAATCTGCAGTCTTATTGGCACATGTAAATGATGAATTTGGTCACCAGCTTAAGTTTACTACTTTTTTTTTTTTTTCTGTGAAATTCCACATTACCTTTCTACAGAAGTTTTTCCTCTGAACAGATCTTCTCTTCATCTAACTAGATGTCAGCCCCAAGGCTTGAAGGAAAATCTTCAAGGAAATCTCGTTCAGAACGTGAGTGTTGGATCAGATCCTAAACTGTAAGTTATTATGCCCAAACGGACACAAGGCAGATCAGTCACATCTCCTTTTATACTGGTTTTGAAACTGCTGGAAGCAGACACCAAGGAGTACAAAGTCTGTGTGCTCATTGTACAAGGTTTCTGGCTCGAAAGGTGTTTGCTCATGCACTGGATTTTGGTGAAGAGAATGAGTGCATAGATGTGTTTAGGATCAGTCTCCAAGGCAATGAAATGCACATCCCTCTTGTGGAGGTACTGAGTGAATAAATGCTGAAGTGTTTGCCAAGTGCTCCAAGAAGCTTTCTCCAATGACCACTGTTACAGCAAATGACTCACTCCGGCTTTGGGGCACCCGTACCATCACAGCAACGCCTGTGAGCACTTTGGTGAAGATGGAGGCTGTTAGAAAACCCTTCCAGGCCCTAATCTGATGCCTGAGCCCCATATTTCTTTCCAAGTTTTAGACTGTTTTCCCTGTACACCAAAGAAAGGCTTTATGTCTTCAGAAAGGCACCACAGCTTATTCCCTGAAAGAGGATGCCAGCCTGAGGGATTACTCTGTTCACATTCCTTGCTGTTGGATTTCATACAGGGAACACAGACAAGACATAGTCAAGGGGTGGATGACATTATGTATCCTACCCGTCCTCTTCCTCAGGAGTGGGTTGTAAACTACCTTCCAGTGTTCTGGAGACAGCCCTCCTAGGCTTTTCAAATGATCTTACCACCTGGCTGAGACCTTTGGCATTTTTTTCTTGAGGTATTTTTGGTCTCAGGCAGATGAAAGCAATTCTCTGTTTGCAAAACTGACAAGAGTCTGCTGTATGCTGAGGGGGTTCCAAAATGAAGGATTTGCTCAGAGCTTGAAGCTGCTACATAGGCTCCAAATTATTATTTTTTTTTTAAAAACCCACACTGCAAAAATATGCTTTCACATCACTGGTAGCACAATATCATTTTTCTAGATGTACATTTTTTTCTGTTGAGTAGTAGTTTTACACAGACAGAATGCTGCTCAGATTCCTTAAACCAACCCAAACTATCTGTTTTATTTTTGAGATCTATCTTCCATAACTATGAGATCTGCCTTCACAGGTTTTATTAGAAAATGCATTTTGTTTTAAGATGATCTGTGTGAATGTGATTTCTTCTCAGGCTCCCTGCTAGCATTTACATTTCTTACCATGTGCCGACCCTATAGAAATATTTTAGCACTGCAGAATTACAATGAAGGCCTGAAAGATTGCTAGAGATAAATACGTTACCTACATAGCAGATGCAGAGGATATCCTATTAGGAAAAGCTCTCAAATTCTAGTCTTCTTTTTAACAATTAATAAAAGAAAATAAAGATACTTATTTTTGGCTTCGTGAAAGTGCTGATGCAGTTGTTTTCTGCTTTGGGGTGCTGACAGTGAGTGGAGGATGAAGCCATCAGAGTACTGTAAGATGCTAACTAGCACTGACATAGACTCATTAAGCTCCATTAAGCTTCATGAAGAATCATCCTTTAATATATTTATTAACTAAACCAATAAAAATATATTAAGAATTAGAAGATGAAATAAAAGGCATATTTTTACAGGGACGTTTCTTGATTCTGTCAGGCTGCATTAAGAGAAAGAGGGTAAACTGCTTGGAGTTTAGCAAGGGGGAATGTTAAATCTTGATTTCTGTAAAATTGCAACTCTAATGAGTTCTAGTTTCATTTGTGTCATAGTGTAGTATCCTACATTTCCTCTTGGAAGGACTCCTGTGCTAAAAAATAGATCCTGTGATGCACCACTGCCACCCCTTAGCTGGCTCACCAAGTTTGTTGGAGTTTTGTGACCATGTGGCATCCATATGGGAGCCGCAGTGTCACAGTGGGAAGAGGGGAAGAATTGGGGCATAAAGCAAAGAAGCCACAAATCACAGATGTCATGGCAGCAACTGAGAAGAAAAAACTTGATGTGGAACTGAACTGAGGTGAAATGTTTTGATATACAAAAGAGAAAATGCAGGTAAAACTCTTGTCTATATGACGTTCCCTGCAGTGCTGGCCACAATTCACAGTGAGAAAATGAATGCCAAAGTATTGGAACTTCACCAGGGGAAAAACAAATAGGAAAAACCTATTTGACTTAGATTAAAATCAAATCTTTCCTGTCGCAGCAGTGGCTTTACAGTCAGATCTCAGTTCAGCTGGGTTGCAAATAAAGAATCTAAAGAAGAGGCACCAGCTGTCTGTGAATGTAAAGCCTGTGAAGGGGTCAGCTGGCGGCAGTTTCTCTTTCTGACAACTCTGGTCACACTTACAGTAAAGGACCCAGTGGACTCAAATCCGCTGCTTCGTGTCATTCAAGGTGCCCTCAGGAACCTGGAGCTGCCACACACCACTGCCTGACATGACACAGCCTCATATGCACTGGGGTGATGGCTGGGGCAGGTGACGACTCCTGGGGGAGAAAAAAGCATTTCAAATGGATCAGACACCAAGAGTGAAGACATTTAACTAGGGTTCCCTAAAATAATTCACTTACCACCTGCATGCTTTTATGAAACGATACTTGGGGGCTCCCTGTTTCCTGTTTGTTGCAGTTTATCTAGAAGAGCAATGTCATTTTCAGTTCAGAATTATTTTTTCAGCATAGGTCATGTGACAAACTTATCAATTGGAAGCCTGTCCAGTAAAAGCAGATTTTTGGAAGAGGCCTTAAAGATTATCCAGTTCCAAACCCTCTGCCATGGTCAGGGACACATTTCACTAGATCAGACCTTCCTTGGCCTTCCTTTTCTGGATAACATATCTATAGCAGCCTTTCCTGATATTCTTTGTGTCCCTTTCCAGATTCAGTTCCAGCTGCACCTTGGCCTTACTCACCCCATCCCTACACAGATGAAGTTCATCTCTACTCTTCCCAGGTTACCTGTCCTTGCTTTCACTGCCTGGTGCTTCTTGCCCTTTAGTTTGACCAGCATTTCCCTGCTCAGCCACGCCAGTCTCTTGCCCTCCTTGCCTGATTTCTTGCTCCTGGTAATTGCCAGCTCTTGCACTCTGTGGAAGACTTCCTTAAAGATCTGCCAGCTTTGTTCCACTGCCTTGTCCCCAAGGGCTGTCTCTACTGGGATCCCACTGATTATCTCCCTCAAGTTCTGGAAGACTGCTTTCCTAAGGTTCAGAGATGTAACTTTACTTCTTGCCTGACCTGTATCCCTCCCAGTTTCTTGCACACCTCCTCACTGGAAGAATGTGGGAAACAGAAAAGGCCCTGATTTAGAGTAAGTACTACTTAGCAAACACCAAAACATCAGTGTATTCTCAATAATGTTCTCATACTAAAGCCAAAATAGAGCCCTGTAGCAGCTGCTAAGAAGAAAATGAACACTACCCCAGATGAAAATCTTCAGTGCAAGGATCTGGTTTGGATGCTGAGTTTGAAGTATACACTGGAAAGCATCTGCACTGGAAAGGGAATGGGAAAGCTTGTAATTCCCTGCTCAGCATCTGGACTGCTCCCCTAGCAAGGTCCCCATTCTCTGAGTAAGAGATATTAAAAGCATCTTCTTTCTCTTTCTTTCATGTATTCCCTTCCCTCCCTCACTTCTTCTCTCTTTCCTTCCAGCTTTCTCCATTAACAGGAGATCCTGGCTTCTGGCTGGATTGTGGAGCAGCTCTGGCTCTTTTCTCTGCTGTGAAAAATGGGTATTTCCACAAACTTTTAAAAGCACAACTGAGTAGGTATCCATTGCTGAATTCCTCCTCTAAGAACTGCTTTTCTCCTCAAAATGTCTGTGAGCAGTGACTGGAGAATGGTGCATTCAGCTACACCTTCACTTCTCCTGCCATATGCCTCTCTTTTTGCTGCCAAATACAGGGCTACTGCTGTCACATGAAGCAGGCACACCATTTTTCATTTCCCAGGGAGGGCCTTCTGCTGGAAGAGATGGAAAAATTTCTCTGTGGCTGCAGAAAATTAATTTTTTGGGTTTTTTTAAACAAATTGCTCACCTCCTACCCTGTGAACGCAGGAAAGATATTTGTTTTACTGTTCATATAACTCTTTTAATTTCAGAAGTATAAGAAAATCTATAAATAGAAGAGCTGATAATTTAATCACTTGAGGAAAATTGACAGGTCATAATAAAAGGAAACCAAGCACTGATTGAGCATAAAAGCCTCAAATGCCATCTCAATATGATCATACTGGTCTGCTTTGTAGCAGCATTGATTGAATCCTGTGACAAAATGAAACAAAAGACTTATCTTTGTAGGTGGTTTCTGTCTGAAGAAAGACCATGCCAGAAATCCTTCTCCAGTAGGAAACATTAGTATCTCTTGCTGTCTTCTGAGTTGTATTTGAAAAAATGCTAGTTCATTAGTGAAATACTTTGGATTTCTTGTGGTGTGTTGGGTCTTTTTTGTTTGTTTGGGTGTTTTTTTGGGGAGGCAGTGTTTTGTTTTGTTTTTTCACTTCTGATTAAAAAAAACAACTTCATGCCAAACAAACACTTTCTGCCAACAGTGTTGGTCTGTCAGTAAACAATATTTTAATTTTAAAACTTTTGATTGATCCTTAGTTCACTTAAAGCAAATCACATGGAGTGCTGCATGTGCACCAGGTGTGCCATAGCTACAGGAAAACAAAGATAGAATTGAGGTTGATTATAGAGTACAAAAATGTAAGTGAGAGTCACAGGAGCAGAAATAATGGTTTATTCTGTGACCCTAGGCCTTCACTGATCCAACCCCCAAAACCCATAAGTGATAGGAGAAAAAGGGGAGATAACAATCAAATTATATGAGGCAAGCTTTATAGGGAGAGGTAGTATCTTTTATTCAATTGCCTGAGACGTGGAAAAAAAGCAGACTTACATGGCCTTTTGATAAGTTCCTAGAGAAGAAGCAAATTTCCAAGTGGAACTCATGGGGACTACAACTGCCCTGTATTTAATTTAATTATTTAATCATCCCTGGATAAAGGTAGTTTGTATTTAGGCAAGCCAGAGGAGAGTGAGAAGAAGCTATATGATTTTTTTGTTGTTAGGTCCTAAGGAACAGTGAGCAAAACACATTCTTGATTACCTGGATAATTCAGAGCTTAGCCTGGGGGAAGTTGAAGTTATGTTAATTCTCAGGAAGACTTTTGAATTTCTTTATCTGACCATGGTCAAGCTGACAGTAGTAGGAGATTTGCCCAGCCCACTGTGGTCTAAACCAAAGCCAGTGGTTTCACACAGTCATATCACTAATGTTCCACTGGTACCACTGGTATCATGGCCATGTGCTGCCTCATCTCTAGGGAGAAACTCACTCTTCCTTTAAGAAATGTTAACCAAAAACCTCAGAAGCAACTAAAAATCTTGGTCCTGAACCTGAGAAATGAAGCAAAAGGCTGCAGAGATGAGAGTGCAAGCTGGGTCCTGCATCAGAATGAATGTCAAGCCATGTTGCATTATTTTATCACAAGAAAAGTAGCTTCAAAGAGGGCAGCAGGCTCAGTTACTTTCTGTTGTGTCAGTCTTTTTATTTTCTATCACCCCCTGTAAAACACTGCTGCTTGTGACCAGGAGCATCTCCCCACCTTTCAGACTGCTTTCAGTTCCTGAAAGGCAGCTTGTAACAAATCTCTCTGGCCTGATGCCCCCTCAGAAGGCAGCTTACAGTGTACAGAAGCAAGATGTAAGCAGAGAAGCAGGTGGACATGGCTGCGCGTCTGGGGAAGCAATGGGCACCACCAGCTTTTGCTGGGATTTGTACTCTAAAATCCTGTGTGAGCTGTATGGAACAGCCTTGAGACTGCAGAGGGGTTTTCTGCAGAGGGACTGGAAAGAGACAGCAATGTTGGCTGTACATCTCTGAGGGGAAGACAGTCAGCCTGAAAACATCAGAAACTTAGGAAGGTATTTTGCATTTGCTTTACAAAAACTAGTACTTTCTGAAGTCCAAGTTGCTTGTCTTGTTTTGTCAAAAAGATTGTTGTGATGCTGAAATGGAAGCTTTTGCATTTTGTCTTTAGTTGCACAGCAAGCTGAGAGCCAGCCTTCTTCCCTGACATATTTTAAAGTATTGTCTCCCTTGTCAAAGCACAAATATGTTCAGTCACCTGTTTTCTTTTCCCTGTAAACCATGAAATTCCCTAGAGAAATGAACAACAGGATAAAAATAAAGTAGGGGCAGAGCAGGATTGGTAGAGGAGGTTTTGCTTGGTATAAGACCAAACTCTCTCCAATTTAAAGTAAGGCAACTTAGGTGACAAATAATTATTTCAAAACCCTGTGGGTCAAGAGATTTCTTGCTTGAATGAACTTGGAATCAAAAGACATTTAGGTTTGTCATTAGGAAGAAATTAATCACAGAAAGGGTGATTTGGCGTTGGAATGGGCTGCCCAGGAAGGTGGTGGAGTCACCATCTCTGGAAGTGTTTACGAAAAGCCTGGGTGTGGCACTTAGTGCCACAGTCCAGCTGACAGGGTGATGTTAGGTCATAGGATGGGCTTAATGGTCTCAAAGGTCTTTTCCAACCTAATTGATTCTATGACTCTGTGATTCTGTCATTCTGTCATTCTGTCATTCTGTCGTTCTGTGACTGTTTTCATTCTAGGGTGTGTGTAGTTATGCAGCTAATGTGAAGTGACAATTTAAACTAGCACTAGCCCTGTCAAAGGCAATGAGCTTTCTGGGGTTTCCTCTCCACCCCTGCCTTCCAACTCTTTGGGTAGGAAATTCAATTTCAGCTCTTTTAGTGTTTCTAATATTCACACCTGGAAAATTATTGCCCACCAGCATATCTCAAAAGCTAGAGCAGAGGCCATCTCTGTTCTGACACAATGTGAGGCTGATTTAAACTCACCAGCTGCTTTTTTCCAGACATGAAAGGACAGCCTGCGGAAACAGATGTTTACCTGATTAAGATGCATAGGGAAGTCTCAGTACAAACAAGAAACTGGTTGTTGGACATCCTTCCTGTAATAAAATCTGAACGCTAAAGTCCTCCAACAAGATTCAGAATTGGTTACAGTGACTTAATGATCATGCCCATGCCTTCAACCCTGTCTGTGGCTTTGTCAAGGTGGACATAAAAGCACACACTTGTCGTAATCCAAAGTCGACAGAGATAGAAGAGATTTTTTATTTTCTCTGCTGCTATTCTTATACCTCTTTACAATGGCTGTGGCTTATTGAGATTGGCTGCTTAGCAGACAATGACAAGGCTGTCTAACAAACAATGACCATTCAGGCAGTAAAACAATTAGCTACACAAGCAAAAGTATAGTTGCTATATATTATCCACAACTTCTTCCTGGTACACTCTCAATGTCCCATAACAAGGACATCCTCTCCTTGTGTCCAGAACATCTTCTCTCATTGATTATCTTCTTGGCCTTCTCTGTGGGTTTCACTGAAGCTGCAAAATTTCACTGTGAAATTCTCACGGGTAAATTCTGATCGGTTTCAGGTCTGACTCTGTGAGGCTGTCAGTCCGGCTGTCAGCCTCATCAGGTCCTCCCTTTTGTTTTTGTATTACAAAGGCAGCGTTTATTAACTTTTGCAGGGCCCTTTGCAAAAAAGACAATAAACACGGCACAATGAGCAGGATGCAAAAAATAACCAATAGGATCAGGTATCCCATTTTAAGTAGATTTTTGATCCATCCTGCAATTTGCCAATTGCCAAACAAACTAGTAAGCCAATCAGATTCTGATTCTTCACGCAATTTTGACACGCTTGTTTGTAATTCCTTAATGTGGGCATGAATAGATTTTGAATGATCAGACAAATTCATACAACACATTCCATTGAAATCTTCCCACCCATGTCCACGTGCTAGCAACAAAAAATCTACGGCAGCTCTGTTTTGCAGTGTAGCGTGCCTTACTGAACCAACACCTGTCAATAGTCCGGCTAAAGCAAGCGAAGTAGCGTTAGTTTGCCGAGCTAACCAACATCCTAACTTGTTTAACAGCCCCAACGCTTTAGCAGATGCTGCTTGTGGAGAAATGAAGGAAACAGCCCATCGGGTACCTGGTGGCCAAAATTTGGTGTTGTCATCACAATCGGGGCAAACACATGGGTGCTGTGTTTTCCCCTCCGTGGTTTATGCTGTAAAATCATAGATGTGTTAGGTGTTAACAGTGAGAGTTGGCCTAAGCTGCAAGGACCTCCCTTGATGTGTGATGGAATCGCAGCCCACGCTCGGTCTCCACAAATAAAAAACACCCCTGGTGGCAAAACTGGAGGAACAGTAGTGGAGTGTGAAATATGTGGTGAACTGTAATTGCACCAGGCACTTTCATTTGCAAATACGGGTTGGTTAGGAGAAACATCCCATACTTTGGACTGATTAGATCCAGAGTAATTAAACTTAACACAAAGGTCCATTTTCATGGATCCTAAAAGCTCTGTTTCTTGCAGCTCAAGAGTTGCACGGGGAAGGTATGAAACCCACTGATCCCAAACATCAGCGTGATTGCGTGATTGTAAAAGCTTGCTAACTGTCTTAGGCTTTGGCCAGTCATCTATTGTAAATTTAGTAGGGTCTTTGGCAGCAATTTGCAGGCATTGGTGTTGACACTTAATAATTATCTGAGCAATCAATTCAAAAATTGTAGTGACTGTTTTTTAGGTTTGTGAGGTAAAATGCCAAACGCTTTTTGTTTCCTATGGGTCACTATTTGGCAGCCCCATTGTTTCTAACAGGTCGCTATTTGACAGCCCCTGTTGACTCCTACGGCTCACTATTTGGAACCCTTCAGGGTCGCAAATAGCAAGGTAGGTGAGCCAAAATCTCTCAGCATTTTCTTGAGACAAGCAAGTGATGAGCATTTCTCACTGTAGGAAAAGGATTTCTCCCTGCTCTCTGGCAACACCACCCTTGTGACAGCTGCAGATCAGTGGTGCCTCATTCCAGAGCTTAGGTCTGTTGTTCAAATCAAGGCAAGGCCTCATCTCTTTGCTTTTCTCCCAGCACAGTCACCTTTCCAGATGAGCCTGGGAAATTTCTGAAGTCTTTCTTTCCAAAACAGCAGACATCACCAGTCTCAGGGAATCCAGTTCCAGGTGTGTGCTGAGACACTGAGCCATGCAGCGTGTAGTCGAGCTGTGCAACCTACGTTGTGCTTCACCCAGTCCAGTATTTTAGCAGCAGAAAGGTAAGATGTGAGGAAATGAGAGGGGCAAAACTTGCAAGTTCAAAGATAGGGGGAACTGCGGAGGAAGGAAGGAAGGAAGGAAGGAAGGAAGGAAGGAAGGAAGGAGGGAAGGAAGGAGGGAAGGAAGGAGGGAAGGAGGGAAGGAAGGAGGGAAGGAGGGAAGGAGGGAAGGAGGGAAGGAGGGAAGGAAGGAAGGAAGGAAGGAAGGAAGGAAGGAAGGAAGGAAGGAAGGCAGGCTGGCTGGTGTCAGGAGTTATCCAGTCCAACTCCCTTCTTCTAGTGGGTTACTGACAACAGTAATTTGTTCCATGGAAGAAAGTGCTGCTACTTTTTCTGTGTGATGGCCTGTGTCTTGATCCTTTGGAAGGCTATGTGTGCAGACTGTCATATTTCCTGTGATTTATGACTCTAAAAATGCCGTTTCTGGGTACCATGGCTGACAATTTGACAAGAACAGGAAGTTCTGGAAATAATTAGTCAGTGCGATAAAGGGCGTAGCAATCATAATTAATAACAATGTTGTGTCCTTCTTTAAGTATTGAGCTCATCAAAGACTCTTCAACTACTGAACACATCCTAATTAATTGTATCTCATGCCCACTCACCTTCCGACCCTAGATGATAATGTCACATCACAAGCAATAGACATGAGGTACTGAGAAGTGAAGACTCATGTCTTCAGTGGAGGTGTCTAACAGATGGTGACAAGGTTTTGCAAAGGTGCTGGTGCCCCTTTTCTTATCTTCAGGCCAATGGAACAGATTTGGCACGACAGTGCTAAGCTGTGAACACACCCTGGGCAGTGGTAGCATTGCCAAGTCTTCTGCGACATGTGGGATATTTTCCTTGAAGAGCCTCATGCTTGTAAGCACATCACAAATTACATAAGAGTCCAAACTCTCAGGCTGCTTACGACATCGGAGAATGACAGAATGACAAAATCAGAGAATGGGTCAGGTTGGAAGGGACCACAGTGGGTCATCTGGTCCAACCTCCCTGCTCAAGCAGGGTCACACTAGAGCACTTGGCGCAGGATTGTGTCCTCATGTTCAGCCTAGAAAGATGCATTGAGGAAGAGTAAAGGCCAGAAAGGAAGACTTCTTAAAGAATAGTAGTAACCTGGAGACTTTAAATGCTGATTAAAGGATTTTTAATATCTGGCCTGTGAGGTCTGTGACGTTTTAAACTCTTAAATTGGCACTGGTTTAGGTGCCACACTCAATGTGGATTAGGGTCACTGATTTTCCACTAATGTGTTTCAAAGCTTTGACTCTAATTCCTTTTAGCAACTGCAGACATCAATCATTTGCATATGCCCAAGTTGGAGCAGTATTTAGGTCCTCAGTTTAGACTTACAAAATGTTGGTTAAAACAAAAGCCTTGGCATTTTGAGGACTTCAAATCATTTGTCATTTAAGAAGAGGGGCCTTGACATTTTTCTGTGAGCCACTGCTTCAATATGTGCTTTAAAAATTGCTACCCGTACACAATTTCCAGCAATATTTGCATTGCTTTTTTAAAGTATTGAGATCTATATATTGACCACTAAGACTTTGTTAAGTGACTGTTTGCAATGCAGGGAATACGTCAGTGTGAGTCATTACACGAATGAAAATTTGGGTCTGAAATTTGCCTGGGAAAAAGTGAGCAGGTGACTGGATTCAGAAAGCAGGTGACTTCTTCCAGACCCGTGTTCCTGTGAAGATTCAGGTTACCATGATGAGGACATCTAAAAAATGCCCTCTGCTTCTTTCGACATAAGTAGCCAATACAATTTATACCATTTTGCTCTGCTTGTTTCCCTTTTCTTGGGAGCTGAGTGAATTTCATATCGAGTAATTGGGGGAGACTTTCAGACACCAAACCAGAGAATCTTGTAATTTAGGCCACAGAAAATCTGCTTGCAATTCGGAAAGCATCCTGGAATTCAGGCCACAGAAGCTCCGTGCTTCTTGACACTGTTAATTACTTTCCCTGCTGAGAGCAGACACAGTCCATGACACATAAAGGTGCAAGGGAGGCCTGATGGCCTCTTGAAAAAAGTTTTCTCTGGAACAGGAACTTGATGAGTTGCTGATACTTTCCTGTATGACATACCGCCCTTCCTCCCAGAATTGAGAAAAGCAGCCTGTAATTTTTTCCCCATTAGGAACTATTGGCGGTAAGAAGATAGGACAAGGAATTGAACCATCATTATATATTGCTGACAAATGTCTTCTTCAAACAAGATTCCTCTGAAATCTCACCAGGACAGAGTGATGTTCCCTGTAGTTTCTGAAATCAGATGAAGGACAGCTAGACAGCTTTTCACGGCACTGAAAGATATATTTGACACGACAAAACTGATGTCCTTTGATAGATCAAGATGATTTATTTGTCCTGAAAAGCTTGTGCAACAAAATTTGGTTGCATCTGAGTTATCTTTGACAAATTTTTCCCACTCCTTGAGAAATTATTATATTTTCTCTAAATTTCACTTTATATTTCTTTTGCTTTAAATATTTTTGTTGTCATTCTTCAGGGAAATAAAATGAGGAGGAAAAGAATACTAATTTTTTTTTATAATTTTCACCTCAATGATGCTTATAAATCTTCCTTCCCAAGGGACAGGTCGGACTAATCAGATACTTTAAAGCCACCACAGAAGAATTTTGAAGCAAGGCAGAAGACCTGCCATAAAGAGTTAATATAACATTTCTGCTGGGATAGGTACTCATTTTGATTGTAGATTCAGTGAAGCACTCATTAAGCACACTCAGTGACAATCATTTGGATTCTTTACAATAATCTTTTTGCACAACTGGATTGTGGTAAAACCTGAAATCATGCTATACCACTAAGCAATAAGACCCTTTACCATTATATCTGAACTTTTAGAAGACTATTTCACTATGGAATGCTTGCTTCTGCATTTATTTGCTATTAAAAGGGGGTTCAATATGCTAATTTATACAAAAGAAATGCTCATCAGCCAATTATACCAGATTTGTACTAAAGTCTCATTGCATTTTATGACAGAAAATTCTCTAATCTAGTTGTAAACTTCTCTAACATGACAGTTGCATTTTGAATAAAATTACTTAGCAATTCATTTTATTCCTTATTCACAACATCACATTGGTAATATTTTTTCACCTTCTTTCTCCTCTGTGTCCAACCCATTGCTAATAGAGTCATAGGATATTTTTGTTTGGGAAGGCTCCCCCAGTCCCCAGCTTGTGATCCATCCACTCCAGAGGTGTGGGGAGACAGGCTGCCAGTGAAGACTGAGGCAAAGCCATTGTTGAGTACCTCAGACTCCTTGTCTGTTGTTACCAGTTTGCCAGTCGTGTTCCTCACGAGAGATACGCCCTTTGGCCTTCCTTTTCTCTTATTGTTCTTTGTGTCCCTTGGCAAATTCAGGTCCAGCTTCACCTTGCCTTCCTAACCTCATCCACACACAACCGAACTTCATCTCTCTACTCTTCCCAGGTTACCTGTCCTTGTTTCCCCTGCCTGTGCATTTGCTTCCTGCCCTTTAATCTCACAGGGAGGTCTTGACTCGTCCATGCTGGTCTCTTCCCTTCCTTTGCTGATTTCTTACACAAAGATAGACAGCTCTTGTGCTGTTCGGAAAGTGTCTTTAAAAGTCTTCCAGATCTGTCCTGCTTCCTTGTCCTGAAGGGTAGTTACCCAGAGGATCTTCTCAACTAACTCCTTAACAGCTGACAGTTTGTTTTCCTAAAATGCAGATTAAACCCATCTCACTTAGATCTTAGTCTCATGATGGGAGGAGTTTCCCAAAAGGTGTTCAAGTGTCTCACTTTAGAGGTAGCACAGAGACTGCCTTTTTAGTTTGGGCTCCTGGAGTCTGAATTAAGTGTCCTTCCTATGCCTAAAGTCAGATCAAATGAACCTGATCCATTTCTTCCATCTTCCCCATCCATTAGATCAGCTAGGACATCTTATTCCATATTTCCCTGTCTGCAGGTAGAGGAGCAAGCTCTTATGCCCACCCATTCCCAAGGAAATAGCTTGTTTCCATGTCAGCATATAAATGTTTTCTGCCTACAGAAAACATCATTCTCATTTGTACTTTGCCTCTTGTATTCTCTTTTTTCTCTTTGGAATTGTTTTAAGTTTTGGGAGCAAAGGGGAAGAAAGCGGAAGAGAGAAGCTGAAATACAAGAACGACAACAAAAGAGTAATACTGCTGCAAAGTAAGGGATGAAGGGAAAGTTAATAACCTTATTCCAAAGTGAAAAAGTTCACACACACAGCCCTAACTCAAGCTTCTGTTTTCAGGCAGCTCCCACAACAGTAAAAGTTTGCCTTTTTTGAGTGAGTGCTATTTCCTTCTGTGGATGAGCTGAAGCAGGCTGCAGGTGACAGTCCAGGAAATTCCGAAATTACAGTGACAGGGAAACAAAGTAGCAGAAATGAAATTATGCAAACTTAAAAGTCCTCAGCTGGTTTTAACCCTGGATACACTCATACAGTGCAGCTGTTCAAATTGCATAGGCTACCAAAACTTAAAACACTTGTTGGAGCTCTTCTACCCCTTGCTCCCACAATATGAGGATGACCACAAAAATTTTTTAATTGAGGATAATACTTTTGCAGGCTTCAAAATCACTTGACTTCTCCAGAGCAGCTAGAGACAGAATGAACATTTCCTTCAGTCCTTTCTCCTGTGAACTAATTCGTTCAGGCTTAAAATAAAGAGGATATGATTTCTTAAAGGGTTGAAATGCAAAGATCCTCAGAATAGAAACATATGTCAAAGGGCTAAAGTATGGAAATACATCTACCAGGAATCTGATGGCTCTTTCCTCCAGGACACAGAGCTATCCCAAAGAACAGGCAATCCTGTGCAGCCTGTGAGCCATCTGACTGTAATTATTATAAGCATAAAAACCGTAACAAAAACCAGTGCTACAGAGAGCCACTCCACAGTTCCTAAGAGCTGAGGGCATGAATGTGATAAATAATAATGCAGTGCACTACAGTACTGCCTTGAGAAACAGTAATCCCTAAATGCCTCTATATGTGGGAGTTCAAAACGTATCCGTACTGAGGACGGGACTGCCACTGCCCTGAAGTACTGCATTTCTCCCACTTTAAAAGGGCTAGCTGCCCTTTAAAGAACGAGAGGGGAAAGAATTAAGTTCAAGAATGATTAATAGTCCAGTGCAGTAGCCTATTAATGGATGAGTAATTGACTAATAATTGCACACCTTTCTATGTCTGCCCTTAAATTAAATCCTGCCACCTCAATCCATCAAGTTTGTTTGCTGGAACATCTTGCAAAGTGAGCAAGTTATCTATATATGCCCATTTTCTAGCAGGAGAAGGGGAGCAGCAGTCTTTGGCCTTTTAAAACATGAGCAGGCCTGGAGCTTAAGTGATCATGTTTCGATATTCAAGTACTCTTGTTTATCAGAGACTGCAAGAGGATCTGACAATTAGATTCTACATGTCTGGCATGTTGTAATCACAGATATCACGGGAAGCTGACGTCATTCCCCATCCTAACCATCTTCTCTGCAGTACTTGTGGTGGAAGGTTTCGTAGGAAGCATTTTCACACAGTAGTAGACATTTTCAGTGCAGTTATCCTCAAGTCACTGCACTGTTAAGAAAGGCAAACTTTCACAAATTTCAGGTCTTTGCTTTCTCCTAACGTGGTGGCCCAGTGAAAGGACTGGTTGTGTGGTAGAGGTGGGAAGGAACTGAGCTGGCAAGTGAGATCTGCAGTGTTTCTAGTTCAGGTAACAAATCTCTTGGTTGCCCAGCTAAATCCATCCCTTCTCCTGTCCTACCCCTAAAATTAGGGTCTACATTAGGCAGTGCAGATATCACTCCAGGTTAGCTCATACTGGGGTCTGGTTCCATGAAGTTGTAGCCCTTAGAGAAGAGACCCCCAAAACTCCTCCGCAGGTAGATGTTCTAGGAAAAGGGGATAACTAAGGATGCAATTTCTGTGACTGAAATGAGTAGTGCTGGATGAAAGGGAGCCAGCTGCCTGCCCAGGAGCTGTAATGGATCAGCAAGTCAGGAGAGATCTCAGGAGAGTTATTCACACCTCAGGGCATCTCCTATTATTTAGGAATGGTGAGAGAGAAGTAATCATTACAATGTCAGCCCTCCCCATTATTCAATTGTGCCCACTGGGTACAGGACTCCTAAAGCAAGAAATGGATATGCTACTGCTCAGTGTGTCCCTTTTGAGCTTAGAGGCCCATCCTAGTACAGCCTCCAGGTTATGTGAGGCACTTCCTCCAATTAGAATTTAATTGTCTTAGAAAACAGTTGAGAATTTCAATCCTTCTTTTTAAAATTTTTTTTCTGTAGGCCCATCAATCTTGTTTTTTGAAGTAATTTGATTTCCCCCCTCTCTCTCACAGAATGCTACATCTTGTCAGGGGCAGGAGGAAGCATGTGAAGGGGAAGAAACTAATTCTCAGTGGAAATTTAAATGCAATGATTATTTGATTGCTGATTTTTTGCTGTGATACTCCAGTGTATCTGCAGCTGAATTCCTGAACTAGATGCACAAGGCCTACTGACCTTAGTAGGAATCTGCTAGCAGTGTGAAACAATAGTTGGAAATACTGCAGTAATCCAAGCCAAAATTGCACTCTGATCTTGCTTTAGGGTCTTAAAACTTACATACTTTTGGAACCTTTAGGGGTTTTTCAATGCTGTAGGCCTTGGCAGACTGTCAAAGGTAGCTGCAGTTTTTCTGGATTTTTCAGTTTTGAGGTTTGTTCATTCAAATGAACTTCAGGAGAATGGGAAAAGGACTGTCAATGTCTGCATCAGGTTGCTCCTTATGAGCATCCATAGCAAGAGTCAATAGCTACCAGGATGAAGAAGTCTTTTTACCCCAATTCTTGGCTTGTCCATCTGAGTCTGTTAGAGGCAATTTTGAAACTTCAGTTTGCACATTTTTCAGGCCCACTGGTTTATCCAGTCCCTCCAGACACAGCACACCAGACAACTTGGAAAACCATCAAATATCATCCTGAAAAGCCTCAGTCATAGTACACCAGAGGAAAGGGCCACACAGAACTGAGATATTTCTGCTGGACAGTCACTGGACAACTGGTGTTCCCTAGGAACACCGTCTGCTTTCTGTCACAGCCACACTCAGACTGCAGGGCTTCAGATGGAGTAAAAGAATAAACAATCTCAGAAGTAAAGTCTCCTGTTCATAGGGAGCAAAATGTTTCTTCTTATCTTCCACAGGTAATAAATTTCAGACTGATATTGGTACAACATCCAGACTCCACTGTGTAGTCAAGCATTAGATGTGGGTTTGGACATACCACTCTGGCTGGCTCCCAAGAACTCATATCACAAACCTGGTGCCCCATCTCTGAGTAGTATGATCCCTTCACATCAATTTGGCATAAAAATCCGCATTGAAACATGGGGATTTCTCAAAAGATAAAAATTCAGAATTTCACTCTAATGAATAATTAATTACTGATCGAATTAAGCATTAAAATCCATGAGCTGGAAGAGATTGACATGTGTAACTAGCATAAAATGTGGTATGATTGCCTGTCATTATGAATGGAAACTGCTGTTTTCAACTCATCTAATCATAAAAGTCACATTGTCTTTTTTGCCTTGTTTCCTCTGACCCCCTTTTACTATGTTTGTGCTTTTAGAAGCTGTTGAGAAGATGTTGTCCTAATTTAAGTGTTTGATCACAATGCAGGTTGTAAATCTGTGAGAAAATGATAGAACACCTGGTCAAAACCTTGCTGAAATCTGTAATCAATAGTCCCTTTTACCATTAGCAGCCTTTGAGAGAAACCCCAATTACAGCAACATGAACTCTGTCCAGTTACCAGTAAAGACCCAACACCATGTTCCTTTGGACAAGCCTGTTTGGAGCGAGCGCTGTTTTTCAGAACACAAGTACAGATACCCTTATATGGATGCTGAAAAAACTCCAGCAGAGAATTTCTTCAGCTCTTTGCAGCATTTTTGTGAGAGTTCTGTCTTTCCCATGCAAGTAAGACAAAACAATGTTACAGTTCTGTAAACTTCTTGCAGCTGCGGATTGTTTTGGTAGAATTGTTATGGTTCTAACTAGAAAAACATTCAGAGATGAGTGTCTTAGAACTTAACCAATCCCCCTAGGGGGTGGATGGCAAAAACCAATTACCTTATGCCACTTAATACAATTTGCAAACTAACATATAAAAGTCTTCTGAGAATTCATTAAATCATCATCCATTGATCCCTGAGCCTGGACTTTGTGTCGTTTCTCTACTCCTCCGTGGGGAAAACAGCAACACCCTTAGTCCACCAGAAACCAACAAACACAGTTTAAAAGCTCAGCAGAGGCCAAGATAAAACAGTTGTGTTGCTAGGAGTAAAATGAAGCCTCCAGCTTCCATTCAAAGAGTAAAGAGCGTGATGGATAATTGCTGAACTTCTAAACAGATATTTCAGCTGCATCTCCCAGCAGAGAGCAACTGAAAAACCATGTTAAAAAAAAAAAAAAGCATGTAAAAAGCCTTGTCTTTAAAGTTGCCTGGCCAAAAGTATTCACATAGCTTTGGTAGAGAAAAGTAGAATGGTTTTGGTAAATCTGATACACAGCTCACTTCAAAAATAAATGCAGATTGTGCCTTTTGTTGGGCAACGGTTGGTAGCAAAAAGCGTGGTGCTCAATGCCAGTTTTTGACAGATCTTAGCCTGAGAGCTCCAGGATATTATTTTGAGCTAAAGAATAAGTATGTTAATGTAGTTACAGTAGCAATAATTCTAGATGAAATAACATTTGGAATTAAAGACATGGGAGGGCTTAGTAAAGAGTAGAAAATGAATTAATTGGTGATGGGAGTCTGAGCAGGAGATACTGGTGGGAGAAGGATCTGGCAAACTGTAGAAGAAGAGCTACAATCAGAAACTTGCAATGCTGGTGCCAGCTTTGCAGACTCTGTGTTCCAAATTCCATATTCCATTAGCCCATCCCCCAACACATAATTTAATTTGATCGTGTTATTTGTATTAGAGGTTCAATTATTTAAGCTTCTTGGAGCTTGGAGATTTTAGGAGAAAAACATTTAAACGATGTTTTGGTGGTGAAATATTAAGGCCAACACCCGACAGGCAGCTTTCTTGGAAAAAATAAAAAAAGGCAAACACAAGACCCCAAACTCATTACAAAACCACCCCTACATGACAACAAGCTTTGAGAATGAGATCTTGCTCCTGCATGTCTTGTCATAGGAAGAAAGGAAGAATGAGCATCAAACAAGAGGGTTACAAGAGGGAACTGCAGCAGAGTTGAAACAGCCTTACAGAGGCACCATTTGTGAAATGTTACTGCTTATCTTGTGTTTGTAAAAGGGATGTTCTGTAGACCAGAATTAGCACTAAAGAGGGATTGTTTAAACATGAGTCTGCAAAATGAAATCCTAAGCTGGCATCTACACAGGGAGAAAGATCCAGAATCAAGCTCACATTTTGTTAAGAAACTCAAATGTTATGACTAGTTATGAACGAAAATCCTGCTCATTTGATTATGGGATTAGACATATTTAGACCCAAAGGCATCCAAGAAGACAGAAAAGATGCTTCTTCAAAGCGGGAAAACAGGCACAGAGAGGAAGGCTAATAGAGACATAATTGAGTATGATATAGATGACTGAAACTGGCAAAACACATGAAAGGCAAGTCAGTGTCTATTTGCTTTCCTCATTGACTGAGAAAAGTTATTTGTTAAAGGATGTCATGGAAAAGATCAAATGCTGAAGCAATGTGTGCAGCAGCATAATTAAATAGCTCAGTGATCTCAGCAGAAAGACCTCAAGGTTTGGAGCACACAATTTCTACTGTGAATTCAAGCTGGGCACCATCAGCACTTTGCATTCCCACTTGGAAAAGTATTTCCGTTTGGAAATGGGTGAGTGGCAGCTTGTTGCCATACAACTGTTGACAAGGAGCAACAGGCATCAATTTTCACTCACATCTGACTTGATCAGTATTTTCTGTTCAAAACTATGAGGCCTGTCTTCCCTCAAAAATATGTGCTTTTTACAGAGCATGCAGATTTACACTTTCAGAAATTCACTCTTCAGTCAAGGATTGCTATATTCAGAATCAAATAGCTGTTATTAAAAGTCGGTAAATTCTTAGTTTGTTAAAAGGACAACGATTAATTGCTGTTTTGTGATTTAATGGCAAAAAATCCTGGTTTGTTACACAGATTAGAGACACGCAAACTGTAAGGGAAATTGCAAGGACCTTCCAAGTCCAATCCTCTTTTGAGGCAACGTGAAGGACTCTTAGTCCATTCCTGATGATAAAAAACAGTTCCTGAAAACCTTAGAAATCTTCCTGCCCCATGTTTGAGCTTGCATTTGTCTCACTCCCAGTATGTCTGCATAACCTTTCCCCTTTCCTTTACTGTCTGTTGCTAAGAGAAACTTTATTCTGTGCTACACTTTTCTGCTGTGATCCCTTCATACTTGAATAGCTTTTCCTAACTCCTTACCACTTCCTTATTCTTGACTTTAATTGTATTGCATTTTTTTCTCTTTAATGAAATAAAATAAACCCTCAGGCTTGCTTTCATCCCACCTACCTGTTCTTTTTGGATTCACAGTAAATTCCTCCCTGTAAATTAGTATCAAATTCTAAAGCAGCCATTTCACTTGGAAATTTCTACCTTCCAAAACTGAAAGTTCTCTCCAGCAACCTACAAGAATTCACAGTGGTCCGTGATGGCACAAGTTCCCTAGAAAATCTACAAATAACAAGCAAGTCTTTGCTTTAAAATATCAAGATCAATTAAATTTTACTCTCAACGTACGCCCTGTCTCATCTAAGTGCCGTTTCTTAGCATTTTCACCTACACAAAAGCCTCCCTACAATAAGGTTCTCCCTCTCCTTTTTTTTTCTGACATCTGTGTATGAAAGTCTCCCAATTTCCTGCAGTTGTCCCTCTGTCTTCCCTGCTTTCCCTAGAAAGGAAGAGCAGGGTCTTGAGCAATTTTTTTGTGGTTTGTTCTGTTTTCCTAAAATCAAGCAAATCCCCCATTACCTAGACTCGCTCACTCAGATGGAATCATCACATCCCGTTGATTCACAATTGGAGCTGGTTATCAAAAGCCTTCAGCAACCTGGAAACACAAGGCAAGGCTCAATAGTATTTGCTGTGTGCAATAGAGATAGGATGGTCATCGAGCTCGTTGCCTTCTGACCACTTGTTCTATTGAGCAGCTTGTTCTTGGTTGACCCAGGCCACTGACATCACTGCCAATAAACTTTTTGGAGGTATTTTCTACCTTAGACCAAAAGCCAGCATATTTTGGTGCCCTGACCACTTCCAGGGAACTGGAATTCCTTTCAAAGCTTTCCTTTGTAAAACTTTAATAATCCTTCACATCGTAGCATGACACATGAAGGACTCCATGATTTCACATGTTTAAAACCTGAAACAAGAAAGAAGCAAAAGGATTTGCCTTTTAAAAGTAAAGGATATTTTGTAGGACAGCATGGGAGTGCCTGATCTGATGATAACACTTCTCAGATAACCTGTCACCATCATGGAGGCCTGCAAATCCTTTCGTTTTCACACCTTACCTTTGCAGTGTTGTTGCTATGCAAATGTTTAGTGTAGCCAAGATTTAACAAAGCTTCTCATGGGGCTTCTGCTCTGGCCTGTACACTTCTGCCTCCTCCTCCATGAGGTTCCTTATATTCTGGAGATAATGATGGCATTCATTAGCAAAGTGACAGTGAAGACCTTGTCACCATTTCTGGTCATGTGATCTGTTACCCCACAGACCCACCTGACCTGGACTTGCAGCAATAGTGGGGATAAGCCACCTAATTAGCACAGCTTTTTCGTATTTATTTGAACACAGGAAGCGAATCAGGGCAAATGGCCAATTCTGAAGTGGAACGTAGGATCATTGCTACACATACTTGCCAAAGCAAGGGCTCTGTATTATGCCAACAGTTTTAAACTAAAAAGTCCACTGTTTGCTCTTAACTGGTACAAATTCTTTTGCTGATGTAATCGTAGGTTGATCAAAATGGATGATCAAAATCATGAATTTTAAGACAATTATGTGTATCCTTGCATCATCCTTCCAGTCATAAAATGGGAGTCAGAGCTATTTTAAGCTCCTGAAAGCACAGGAAAAAGCAAGGGAATCACCTATGCAATTTTGTCAGAGGTTCAAGGTGCACACAAGCACCTAGCACTGCTGAATTTCTTGATTTATCTCTAGTTACATCCTCCATTAAGCACTACCTTGATCTCTCTAAATGTTGCATGTGTAAAAAAAAAAAGTCACATCAATTACTATGTGCCGATCCAGCAAGAAGAAAATCCTCACAATTTTCTACTCTTCCATGTTGTGGCAGAATGACATCAATATTTTCTGAGGGTCATTTGTCATCTCCTGTAGTTGAATGTTTTGTCTGCCTCTTTGTCCTGGCTGGGTGGTCTGTACCATACTCCCACCATGCTGCCTTGTTGGCCTTCTTCCTGGTTCTTGCCCATAAACACCCAAACTTTTCATCACCATCATGGAGCTCTGGACAGTCAAAACACTCCCTAATGTACAGGGTTCCCCCACCTCCTCCCCTTCCTTGCATATCCCTCCCGAAGGGTTTATAGCCATCCACTGAGCACTCCAGGTGTGTGAATTATCCCACCACGTTTCTGTGGTTGCATATATATCCAGGTTTCCCCACTCCACCATGGCTTTGAACTCCCCCTGTTTGTCGCTCATGCTGCGTACATTGGTGTAGAGGCACTCCAGATCCTGCCACCCTTAGGGAGGAGAAGCCTGAATTCCTGTGTGGCTGTTCTCAGGTGCTTCTGTGGTTTCTAACACATCAATAACTCCTGTATCTTTGCTGCAGCATCTATCTCCATCCCCTACCTCCACTGAGAGGGCAGACTGAGGGACCTCGCTAGCACACCATCCTTCAAACTAAGGTCGCTCTGCATTTCCCTTTCCAAATTACCCCTATCAAATGCATATTGAATGAAAAGAGGTCAGCATCTTGTTTGTGCCTCAGAGAATTACATGCTATTAATTTTTAACATTTCTTCACTGTGGCACTCATTTAAGATCTCAGAAACTCAAGCCATTTATCAGAGAGAGGGAAGCTACAAGAACAATTTCAGTCCCCTTTAGAAGGTGCAAATCTCAGAGCAAAGTGCAAGTGTTAGAGATAAAACATTCCTCAGTCTATTACAGTTGAGGATAAGCCAGAACATAAATATAACTCAATCCTTTTAAGCTGCAAATTTCTCACTCTACTGCAGCTTACGAAACAAATCTCAGATCAAATCTGGGAGAGCCAGAGGTAAACTATTCCTCAATACACCAAAATTTAAAACGTCTCATAACTTACTACACAAAGCACAAGGTTTAGAGTGCCTTTAACTTCAGTAGGAAAGGCAAAAATGGCAATTTAGAATTGAGGAGTGGGGAAACCCATAAGGATTAAATACATCCATGCCAGTTTCAATGACAATTATGACAGTGACAGAAGGCTTTGATTTTTATCGAGTGATGTGATCCCTTCACATGTATATCATTCCTGGCTATCTTCTATGACTTGGATTATTTCAGAGGTCCTCTCTTTGATGGCAGGATGGTTGAAATGCACAGCAGATCTTCCCAGTCCCGCCCATTGCTAAAAACCCCGCAACAATCATAAGGCTGAGAAAACATTGATTGTTTCAGCTAATTTCTGTATAGATCTTTTCTGAAATACTATGAGCTTCCCAGGAGTTTTTGTCCCAAATGTTAGATTTTGACTCTGATGACATCTCATAATCTAGTCTTTCTTTTCCCATCAACTCTGTATCTCACAATGAGGTGCTTCTGGCTTGCAAGGACAGCTGTGCATGTATGCACATATGTATAGTAACTCTCAGTGACACTCTTCAAAGTTTTCTTCTGCCACTTTTTACTACAAAAATGCAGGTAATATTTATGGTCATTTGATTTCTTGATCAGAAACACAATCCTCTGCATTTTCCACAGAAATCTAGAATCTTTTTGTGAAATCATTTTGAACATTTTTTTTTTCTAAATTGAAAATTAGTCTGCATTAGTGTTACACTTCAATCCAGAAACAAGAAAAGGCTTTGTCTTTTTATCTCACTTTTATATCTGTGGACTCCAGCCAGAGAACTCAGCTACCCAGGATGCTGTGTTTCCCTCCAAATCAATGTGAACTTTGTGCTGGAATGATATTTGGTCCAGATCCTAAGGCATATTTGGGATCTTGTGCTGAGAGACCTGTAACTTCTCTGAAGCTCCCCATTACATCAATCCTCTCCACAGATATAAAAGTCAGGACTAATATCTCAGTTTAACTCATGTCAGCACAGCATGAAGTGGATTTTCCTGGATGATTTAGAGAGCTTGTTTACTTAGATAATATAGCAAGGGCATGTAACAGATCCTTCACTTTCCAGTGGAGACAAGATAATCTAATATATTCAGAATAAGAAAAGATTTAGATCAGATATTTCAACTCCCAGGAGACACAAATGCTTTCAAATTCCTTTCATCTCTCTCTCTCACTGTGGCTGTGTATTTAACACCTAGAAAACAAAGATATATTTCTTACTGCTTCTCAGAAAGTCCTTGTATCAGACCTAAGCAAATCAAAAAGCCCAATTTTAACACAACCAGGAACAAAACTCTCATTCTCTGGATAAGCAGTGCACACTGGGTAAAAGAGAACCATTCTGTGGAAAAAATGTTGTTCGTATCACTTTGCATGTTTGAAAGCCACACAAAAATGCCGTAATTTCTAGTCTGCTGATGAGACTGTATTTTCATTATAGAACCTATGTTTTCACTGCAGATCTTAATTTCAAATCAACACCACCATATGAAACTATGAGCTTGGGAAAATATTGATAATTTTTTTGTGAAAACAACATGGCCAGTCTTGAAACTAATAGCCAAAAGTAGAATCTAAAGCATAGGCCAGGACAAGAAGTTATTTTTTATTAATAGGTGGTGTCTCTCTTGTCATGGACACAGCAGGAGGTTATGCAGATATTAAATGAAAATTCGTTAGGAAACCAGGTCCGGCTGTGCTATGAGAGTAGAAATAATTCCTGGCAGAGGGTCTAAACCAGGGTCTAGAGCTGGTACCTGAAAGACCTTCCTTCATTGTGCTGCTGAGAGTCATCAGTGTCTTACCCAGATGCAGTGCAAAAAATCAAGTATTCCAAAGTTAATTCTCTTTCAGACAGAAGCTATTACCTATAGTTCACTAGACTCAGCTGTATCTCAATGCCATGCCAAGAGTCTTGCCTGGGCACCATAACCTGCTCTGCTCTGTGTTATAGACACATACACATACACACTCTTTGACCTCTGGACTTAGTTTTCTAAGCACAGCATGTTTAAACATCATAGTTGCTGCCTGAAGGGCTGATCACATTTCTTTGCAATGATTACTTATTTTATCCACACATGCTGGACTGGAGGTTTTGAGAGTGTGAAGGGTTTTAATAAAAAAAAAAGAGAAATATAATAGTAACTTTGTGTATGTCACCTTTTGAGTCCCTGCTGTTGTCCCTCAGGAAAAGTGCATTTTATTGGCAGCAATTTTCACTGCCCCTTCCATCATATTCCTCACCTCTCAGTGTGACATTTAAGGGTGGCCTCTAAAAGCATGACAGCAGTAGCACTGGTGCTTCATAAAGAAGCAATTTTGACGAGTGTCTGTAACTTTTCTAGCTTCTTGCTCTTTTCTCTTGGCTGCCACACACGTCTCTGACAAGCATTAAATTTATTAACAGCACGGGAAAGAAAACAATTTAAGAAATGTGGTGCTTTTTACAGCAAAAACATGCACAGGGAATTTAATGTCAGCGTAAAGAGTGCTGGAAAGGTCTGTGCAGGGGTCTTTACTATCACGTTCAAAGCTGGGGTTAACATGAACTCCGTGTGTTTTGTGTGACGGCAATTATGCCAGTGAACGGCTTCAGAATGACTTGGCCCTGAGCAGCCAGAGTGAGGACTGCAGTAGCTTCTGGCAGACATAAACCTAGACAAAAACATCAATGATCCTTTTCCCATCTTCTCTATGTTCTTCCGTATTGAGGTTTGTCATGACAAAGAAGGGACATTAAAGACCATGTCATTCCAACCTCCTTGCCATGGGCAGGGACACCTCCCACCAGACCAGGCTGCTCAGAGACCCATCCAAGCTGTTCTTGAACACTTCCAGGGATGGGGCAGCCACAACTTCTCTGGGCAACCTGTTCCGGTGTTTGTTTTTATTACCAGAAGTTTTTATCATAAACCTACAAAAGACTTTGTGCTTTCAAGACTAGGGAGTATTGTGGGAAAACTCTTGTACAGTTTTATTTTATTTCTGAAAATAGAATGGCAGCTTTGCCTCTTTATTTCAATTTTCTTTTGTATGGTAATAACATCACTTCGGCCTTGAGGGACATGCTCTGTTTGTGTGATTTCAAATGATACAGAAGTTTTCTATGTGCAGGTTTTTTAGCTTTCTCTTGCAAACAAGAAGTGTGCTCTTTACTGTATTGTTCAAGGAAGTACATACTTTTCGCTTCCTTATACAAAAAGAAAATGTGAACAAATCTCTAACAATTTCTTCCGGCACATAAAGAAATTTTATTGACATTTTTGGAGGCAGAATAGAAGAAAAAGAAAAAAAATGGGGAAAAAATAGAAGAGTCAAATTGTCTTCATAAACTACACTCGGGTTATTTAGAAGCCAGGCAATATATCTCTGTGGATCTAGGAGGGTTAGATAGGAAAAGAGATTTTCCAACACTTTCAGGTGGCACGTGCAAGTATCATCATGTTTAGAAGCAAAGCTTAAAATTTAGAGAGCACACAAGAAAAAAAAGCCACTGTCAGAGATATTCAGAATTAAAGACACTAGGGTTTTATCAGTAGCATCGTTCTAGCTCCCCTCACATGTCAGGTGTGCTTCAGGAATTCAGAAAAAAGGTGTGAAAGGACCATCAGGGACAGGTTTTTAGAGGTATTTAGATACTTAATGGGATTCTTATGGTTTCCAACTTCTTACTAAGACTGATGTACTATGGATCTCTTCATCCTGAGAGAATCGTGTCCAGTAATTTGCAAGGCACTTCAAAAATCTTAGGTGAAATAATTAATGTCTGTCATTTGAGTCTGACCTTAAATGGTCCACAACAACATTTTCTCTCCTGACTCAAAATGCATTTTTGAATTCCAAGGAGAATAGTTCACAAATTATTAGTCAAAAGAAGGCTTCCAAAAAATAACAAACATTAGAGATAGAAAGGAATACACATTGGGTAACCTCCAAAATGATTGTGCCTGTGTGATGTTCAGTCTCAATGAGCAAGTGAATCTGCTATATACACCTTTACTCAGAAACAAATCTGCTTTTGGAGATCAGACCAAAATACACAGAAAACCAAAATAAGGCCAAATTTTGCCTTTCAAGGAATTAAAACTGTGTTTTTTACGTCAGGTCTACATTTCGTGTTTGTACCTCTCTGTGGTTAAGGAAGAGGTCTCACTTCCAGAAACCTGTATTTCATATGCAAGACAGACAATTTGTAGTTACACACCTAAAAATCCAAGAAGAGATGGATGAATATAAAGAAATATTTTAAAGCAGGTATTTCATGCTACTGTAATTCACTGATGTTCTCAAGGCTGCAGCTGACACATTTACAATTTGTCCCCTAGAAAGTGGATGTTCATGTTTCTCACTGAAAGTGAACAAGCATGAAAATTGCATTGTGTGTCTTGCATGAAATGCAGCCTTCATCAGTTGCTTTTGTTTCCTGAAGGTGAAAGAAGTGTGTCAATTTTATGGAGAAGATGCTCCCCCAAGTGCTTTTTATTTAATTCTAGCTGAACTGTATCTCCATTTTGAAACACAGTATTTCAGTCTGTCACCTCAACACCAAGATGTCAAACCAGACAGCAGTTATGTCTTTTTGGCAGTGAAATAGGCTTACTCATTTTTATTCATGAAAATTAGCCAAAACACTGCCAGAAGTGACATTGCCATTCAGAGAACTTCCATTCCAGTGCAGATATTTTATATATCAGATTGCATCTCTGTGCTTTTAAACATTTTCATGGATTGGAGGCCATGGGAGACAATAACAAAAATTTGACTGGAAAGGGCTACAGCAGTACAGCAGGGTTTGATGCATTGATTACAAACCCTGGAAGACGTTACGCCTTCCAGCTTATTGCATTTTGTTTCATGGTCTTAAAATAGAGCAATACCCTGTGCTTTGCAAGGTTTATGCGAGTGTTGGGGAAAAAAGTAGCACAGTTTTCTCCCATATGCTTTTTATAGTAAAATCTACTGAGAATTGAGGACTGTTTATATCTTATTGCCCGCTGTCTCAGGATAAAAACAAATTTTTGCAATATGAAGTATGCATCCAGGTCATGGAAAAAGTATCAGCACTCTCTGAATTAAACAGAAAATCATATGTAGTATTTTGTCTGTGGGAAATGCTACTATATTGTAAAGACACTGCTGAATTTGATATTCCTAAGTAGTTATGAGACATACACCAGATACCAGCAAAAAATTAATGTGGAAAAAATTTACAGTATCTCCTTAGAAGTGAGATACAACCTGAGATGTATCCCTGAGTGGAAAACACCTGATCTATACCAAGGGAGTCACTTAAATACTTACACTAAAGATTTCTTCTCTAATAGAAGAGAGCCTTATGTAAGTTTCCTCTCCCCATTAAATGCATGTTTATATTAATTGTACAGCCATTTGGAAATATTCATTCTGTAGGGTGAATGCTGGTTTATTTGAAAAAAACCCCAAACTAGTTACAGGTGTCTATGGGAAGCTGGCAGCATGAGCTGTTTTGATTTGGGGAGGTAGTGTAAAATAGGATCTGGTGGGAAAAAAGTAGAACCCCCCCCCCCCATCCTTCTTAAATAAGCAAAGTAAAAGAAAAAAGAAAACTGGAAAAATTAAAGGATGCAGAAAAGACGGCACATGAGACCCTCAAAAAGGTTTTGTAGAAAGGAAAGGGAAAATAAGTTAGAAAAAAAAAGGAGTCTGAGAAACCAAAGTCCTTGGAATTTTGCTTTTTGACATTCATGAGGCACAGGGAGATGTTGTAGTCAGTCAAATAGTTGTGGAAGGACCCAAGGTGAAAGACAAAACTTTTTAAGCCATAGACAGAAACTATAAAACTTGCTCACAATTTTTTGCAGCTGGTTATGACTTCCTGATGCTAAAGGCAAGAAGGTTTAAGAACTGAGACTTTTACTATCCAAATGGTGAGGTCTTGTTATAGTTGTGCAGGTTTATAGTGCAGTCATTTATCAGGCTGTCTTTGCTTCTGGAGCACGTTTATGTGCACTCCATCATACATCCATATAACACAAAAATCAGTGGTTGGCTAAAATTTGCTTCTAAATGTCATGAACTTTACTTCCACCACACTTTCCTTTTGTATTGTACTTCATATAAAAAACAGGGAAGACTTACTGGAAGGTGCTTTTGCTAACAATGTCCTTCTTTCTATTTAATCTAATTATCCCTAAATTATCAGCATTGCTAATTCAATCAAGATGAGAATTGTGATTTTTGCTTTGAGAGGAAGGATTTCATTAATTCATGTTAATCTGAAATCAGCAAGATGACTTGCAGAGTAAAGATAGCAGAAAGCAGAAATATAATTTTGTCAAAGTGCATCCTTCTTTTCCACCACTTTTGATGAAGGCCATACATTTCACATGGGCAATTTGCACATGGGTAAGTAGCCTAAAAATGAAGACGTGTAAGTGACTCAGTCAGTGCTAGTGGTTATTTTACATTTTCCC
The DNA here is from genome assembly GCA_014706295.1 of Lycocorax pyrrhopterus obiensis. Classification (NCBI taxonomy): domain Eukaryota; kingdom Metazoa; phylum Chordata; class Aves; order Passeriformes; family Paradisaeidae; genus Lycocorax; species Lycocorax pyrrhopterus. The sequence continues at coordinate 67,694,013 of JACSVZ010000006.1, read as the reverse complement.
TTCTTTCTATGTCACTTAAGATTGTATTTCCAACATCTAATCTGCTGGTATGTCCCACAGCCTCGAAGGCAAAAAGCTTTATGACTTTGATGCAAGCTCCTTATTGCTAAATCTGACAGTCTAATTTCTATGTATAAACATGCCAATACCATTTTCAAGAAATTCAATATTCCTTCATTTTTTTACAAAAACAAAGAGCATGAAACTGCCTCTTGTGATGTCTCAGGGAGGCCTGGTAATGATAGGGTGGATGAAACGCAGCCTTGGACAACCTCTGTCTCTCCCATTTAGACAATCCACAGGGTTAGATCTCTGAGGTGAAGTTAATAATTGTGAGACGCTTTTCTAATCCACAGCAAGAGAGGATTATTGCTCATGATGACTCCAATAAACAAACCTGGAAGACAGGTTGTAGTCATTGTGGATTTTGGCTAGATTTATGGCTTTAGATAACCCCTTTCCATTTAACTTTGCAGCTCAGAGGAATAAAGAACAAACAACATATTTCCATTCTGTACGAAGAAGACTTTCACTGATGTTGATTTTCTCAGAAAAATGCCTCTCAAGATACTCTGCACCTCCATCCCATTCTCTGAGTATCAGTAGCCAGCATGAAATCAGAAAGGTAGGAATGAAAAGGCCAGTCCTGCTTAACCTCTGGATGATGGATCACTCCAGCATGCTGTGTCCTTCTTGAACAGCTTAGCAGGACTGTGATGCAACATTTAGCCATCGGTCATTTAATGTAGAAACGTTAAAGTGGAGCCACAAAAAATTAGGACATATCTAACTCAAGGTCTATGAGGACTGGCCTAGGTATGAGGAAGAGTGAGAGGAGACACAGAGAGCTACATATCTGCTTTTGGAGAATTTTTGGCAAAAGGAGGCAAGTGTGATCGCATTCTCTTAGGTAAGGGGCAGAGGGCAACACCCACATGCATGAAGTGTGCATAAAGTCCCATCACTACTACGCTCTAGAGCACTGACAATATCCTCACTTATGTAAAGGTGGCTTCTGCCTTCACACACTCACACTTGAGAGGGTTTAAGTGGAATTCCAATATCCTTTAATCTCCTTTCTGATAACTATAATGCATAGCAAAAACCTTCGATGTTGTTGTAACTGCTCTATGTTAATCTCTGCTGGCATCCATCTCACTAATATAAAGTTAACCACAAACCTGTAAAGAATGCTGCTTCTGAGAAAGACTGCACTTTTGAAGAATTACCTCAAGTACCAGCCATTACAAGACAAAAAGAAATCTGCTAGCATTGCACAGGCCTTAACTTGCCTGTATTGAAATTTTCAAAGTCATTAAAAAATCACTACATGTGTTAAAAGAAGACCATGACTTGAAAGAAATGTCTTCAGAACTCTTCCTGCTGACTTGCAAATATCCCTAACCTCACCAAATCCATCACTAGAGGAAATATTCTCACAGAACAAGAACATCTAAAACAGAAAAAATCAAAGAGCAAAAGCAAACATGGCAGAGCAGATCCACCACCACTGAAATCAATACCCTATTCCAGTGGAGCCATCAAAATCCGTGGAACCAGACACGCTTGCCCTGAAGCATTCTCTCAGTGACTAAATGCCCTTCTGGTAACTATGTGAGCAAAGCTAATCAACCACTATCCAGCAGTGAGTTCCCCTAAGCTATCTATAAAGGCACTTTTTCTCTAACCTCCCAGTCCTCAGCCTCAATGGACACATACATTATTACTTCATTCTCCAGCTGGAAACTGAAATTCATGGATGTGTAATGCCAAAAATCCAACAGTGAACAGAGGCAGGGGTTTTGTGCCTCGTTATGTTTTTCCTGCTACTCTCGGTAGTGCCTACTACCAAGACAACTAATTACTAGTAGCAGTGCTTACTACTACTCTGTGGTGCAGCAAGTTCCAGAACCATTGGTCCCACTTGCCCTGCTGTGTGCTCCTCCTGTCTCTTTTCAAAAGAAGGTGGGAGATCATGGTTTAGCAGCTCACAGCCACAGCATTCTTGCTTGGAGAAGAAGAGTGGCTTTGTCTGGAAGACAAACGCAATGAAAGCAGAACACAAATTGCTTCATCTTGTTCATCAATATGCTGAATGGTGGGCTGTTATTATTTGCTTGCTGTCATCTTTAATTAAATTTTCCTCAAAAGGTAACTTGTGAATAATCTATGTGCTATTTTTTCCCTCTCTTTCTAATGGATGAAAAGCTCTTTTTAAAACTTGGACTCAAAGTGGAGGTACTGAAACAGATTTCGTGAAATGTCATTTAGTTTAATTGATGTGTTTTACAACATTCCTCTAATATCACCTACTAATCAAAACACTGAATGGTTTCTGTGTTTTAGCATGTGAGATCATAGATGTGCCAAGACTCTACCACTTTAATGAGTCAGATATGAAAAACATGTGAATGAGATAGTAGATTATGTACTAAAATGTACTTTCCTTGGCTTTTGTCCTTCAAAAAAATTTGCTTCACATTAAGGTCAGCTAATCAAGTGTTTGGAATGAAGGCTTTTCTTGTCTGGGAGCCCTGAAAACCAAGCTTTTAGCTTCCTTTTAAACGCCATTTGGAATAATTGTCACATTCTGCTTTTGTGCAGTGGTAACACAAGTTGGCTTCCCTGCATTCTGAAGGAGAGAAATTTTCTACTTATTTTGGTAATGTCCAGCTGTAGACAACTCTTCCATTTCTTTTCAGAAACAGCAAGCCTTAGGGCCAAGCTTTCAGTTTATGCAAAACATCCTAATCCTGTGAATTTCAACATCATTCAGGGAGTTTCTACTCGGTGAGAAATTATCTCTATTGATTGTACAGGATCTGCTTCCCCAGTCCAAGAAAACTTTTCTAAACTGGGGCAAGTCCATCACTTGGGAGGGAGTACCATGTTTTGTAAAGGTAGGACCTAGGAATTCCCACTGAGTGGAGTCAGTAGTCAGACCTGTTTTTCAAAATGGTTTTAGCATTTAACACATGTAAGCATCTTGAGTGATTTGTTTTCTAAAGGAGTTAGACATACAAAAAGAGGGAGGCAATATTTATCTTGTTGTTCAGCTCATAATTAGGATTCTACAAATGCAGACTCCCTTCGACTGCAAATTATTAACACCAGTTTTGTTTATTCATGTTAAACGAATGTTAACAGATTAGTTTTGTGCATCTGTTTAGTCATTTAATGCTTCTTTGCTTGTATTTGGTTTATGTCATAAATTATTATCTCTAAAAATAATCTTCCATTAACCTTAAATAAGTGTTAAATAAATATTTGGTCTTAGGAGCAAACTAATTTTGTCTGAGGGTAAAGGCATCCAGATATGCTGCTTTATTTTGTAAATTATGTTTCCCCAGATCTTATCAAACTAGAGTGACCCCTCCGCAGCTAAACTAGAGATCAGGAAAGAATTAAGCCAGAATTAACATAAAATTCTGTTTTAATCCAAACTCTGCCTCAAGAAGCGTCATCGCTAATGGAGGATTACTGATCTGTTTGATATGCTGTCAAAAATTATAACAAAATACATCTGTGAAATATGTGGGAGTGCAAGTCAGGTTTCAAGGGAAACCCAGGATCTAAGTATTTAAGATCTACATCCATAGGTGTGAGAAAAAAAGAAGGGACTGTTCCACATGCTGAGGCCACAATTCATAGTCAAGACAAGATAAATAGCAAATAAATAAGCAATCATGCAGGAGGGACATAAGGAGTGATCATTTGTGATTGAGAGACACATCTAAACAAAAAGCCTAATTCCTAGTACTCAGAATAAGATCCCTTTCCTGAGTCACTCACTTGAGGACACGGGCAGAGCTTTGATCTCTCAAATCGCAGTACTCATTGTGGAGTCATAGGATCATGGAACCATAGAATCCTAGAACCATAGAATATCCAGAGTTGAAATGGACCCACAAGGATCATTGAGTGCGACTCCTGGCCCTGCACAGGTCATCCCAAAAAACATATAATCTTCCTGAGAGCATTGTCCAAACGCTTCTTGAGTGAGCTCTGTCAGGCTTGGTACTGTGACCACTTTCCTGAGGAGCCTTTTCCAGTGCCAGGAGAGTGCAGAAACTAAAGTGTGTGATGCAGTAATCCCAGTCATACTGCTGGCTGGGCTGTTTTTCTAGCTGCAAGTGCTTTCTGAGGATGACATGGGAGCTAATTAATAAACTCATGAGGTATTTTTACCTTTCAATACCTTGTGAGAACCTTAGAAAGTTCCCTCAGTCTTCAGAAAGAAATTTTTCTCTTCAAGCTAGCCCCACAGCACCAGACAATTAAAAAAAAAAAAAGAAGAAAGAAAAAAACCCTTAGCCTCTAGGAATCTGAAAAACTATGGGAGAAAGGCACATATATTTCATAGGTCTCTGCTGGTGCTTTCATCTCTCAGTTTTCTTTTCTAGAGACATCATCATCTTTTCCGGTGCAGGAAACAGTCAGAGACATCGTCTGCGTCGGACAGCACAACGGTGCTGCCAGCGCTGCCAGAGGTTGCCAGCCAAGATTGGTGGGGATGTGTTCACACCACGGCAATCCCTTTGTCACAGTGTTATCTCCACACCAAAGCACTCAGACCGTCTGTGACACTGACAGCTATTATGTGGCACTTGCAGCTGCCTCCCAGACATCAATTACTGTACTGCTGGGTGGCTAAAAGTAATTCATCCTTCCCATCAGTCATGCAAATCCTTCCTCCCATACTCTCCTCTTGTTCATTTAGGTGAGTGACAATTGTATGGACACATGCACCAACAGCTAGACTGCCTAGAAAAGGGAAGAGCTGCTCGCAACCTTTAAAAAGCACATGAGCATCTTTTCGTCACCTGAGATGATTGAAAACTTTTAATAGAATGGTGATGTTTAAAATGACCCTGACAAAATGGGAATCTGCAGAAAGTGTATTAATTGCAGGTGAAATATATACCTTAGGCTAGAAGGAGCAGGACATCTTCGAGGTCACATTTGGAAGCAGGAAATAGAGAAAAAGTGCTTTAAAGAGATTCATCGTGATTGTATCAATTTGTGCTGGACAACAGAAGTGAGTCTAGCCCAGATTGGTCACATTACCAAAGTAAGATCCACTGCCTTCCTGGCAGCACTGCTCTGAATTATTCCATTGACGAGCTCCACTGGTAGTATTTTCACTTTAACTGAAGTTTATAAGTGCACCCTTCTTTCAGTTTTTGGGGGACACATGAGGGAGAGCTGGTTCACAGAATTCAAGCAAGTATCTGGCCTAAAATCCTGTGCCCTTTCTTACCTCTTAAAAGTGTCTCAGAGTATTTTGGTAGTTCTGTGTACATCTGAAAGCCCTCTGAGAAAAAGACATGAGTGCTTCCATTGCAGCAGGATGTGTTTCATTAGCCTGATGGGCATTTGGACCAGTAGTCTCACAAACACCCTGTGCCCTTACAGTGGCTCTGCACTAGGAACAAATAGGCTGCAGCCACCTCAGGGAGTGGGATTTGTTGTCTCAACAGTGCCTCTGTGATGAAAATGGATTGCTTGTTGCTGCAGTACAGTTGGGTTAAGTCCAAAATCTCTACTGTCCATTACCTGATAAACCATGCTCTGGCTTGAGGGCTGAAACCAATGAGGTGACTTGAAAGTTGCTGTCAATTTGCTGTGGTTAAACAGACGGATTTAAGAAATGCTGCTCTGCAAGCCTTGTCATTTAGCTACTCTTAAGGAGTGCCTGCTATTCCTGGAACACTACCAAGCTGGGCCGTTGATGTCAAGAGTGGAGAAATACTTAGTTCCTCCAGAAATTAGAAATTAGTCTTCCCAAAAGGGACAGATTTTTGAAAACTCATCTGCCTAGAATGACATCTTTTATCTTCTCCTCTTGCACTTCTGCAGACAGCACTTTCCTTTCTAGCGAGGTGACCATGATGTCTTTTGAGGGACTGTCCTCATGACTGTGGCCCATGTGTTCCTTCCCTACTAAGCTGTGGAAGGAGACCTCTGCTTGCAACGTTTCCAAGGAGCTGTGAGGCTGAGGGTCACCAAAATAAATGCAAAGACACATAAAAGAAGTTATCTGCATGGTAAGAAACAACTGGTTACTATTGCTGATATCTAATTTGTCTCCTCCAGAAAAAAAAAAGGATGACTTTTTATCTCTGAGCACAATATATAGCACCTTAGATAAAGAGCACAAAATAGCACTGCTATGCCGCTGCTGCTCCAATGGTAAATTCAATTCCGCTCCTGACTGAGGTGAATTACCCGGCTGAGATAAACTTCACTAATCTAATGGCTTCTGGGGACAGTTCACACTTTCCTTTAGTCTTCTTAAATGCTGTTGCTTTCCCACGCTGGGCGGCATTGTGAGGGAAATCACTTGATCTGCTGCAGTTAAGGATGTCTCACCATTTCCATTATAAGCTTCTTCAAAAAGGCAGCGCAGGCTCCAATCTAGCATCAAAGTCAGAGAAGTAAAGCAAAGCAAAGGTTTCACTGTGTTTTAAAAAGATTTTCTTTTACAATTCCTATAAGCAAAAGTCCAAACAAAATACATCTGCCCTTTGGAGGACTTTGCTGCATTTCTATTACACAAAACAGCAATTAATTTCTCTGTATGGTTGTAGATCTTTGTAAAAAGAAGAACTAGGTCCCCTGCTTAGATTAAAAAAAAAGAAAAAGTTATAATAATAATAGCCATATTGGAATTTAAATGTTTCTACTTATCCCTGAGAAATCTTTTTCTCTGTTAACCAATAGCTGGCTGAAAAACTGGAGTGTGAGGATGCTGAGCTTTTATATCCACATTCCCTTTTTCTTGCAGCTAAACAAATGTTTCCAATTACGGAGGAAGAAATGAGAGATTTATCCAAATGCAAAGCAGGCTGGAAGGTCTCACTTTCTCTGTTAGCAGCACGCCCCTCTCCTGCTGCTGCTGTTCACACCTCTGTCAGCACTGCCAACGTGGCTGCTTCTGGAACTGTACTAAAGAGTGTCTGGGAGGAGATAAAGGTTAAAAACACGTGAAACTTTGGCTATGTTCTGAGCACAGACTAACATGAACTCCAAACAGTCAGTGATGCAAGGGACAGACCTTTTTGCAAAGTTTTTTTCTTTGGTTTTGAACAGAAATGCCAACTCCAGAGTAAGGAATCTCCTTTACGTAGTGGGCTGGCTGGGATTAAACCACAATGCTCCACTAATCCAATGGTTTTCAGACCTATTGGACCTTTCAGAAATCAGTACAATATTGATAGACAGGCATTACTCTTTTCCAGTCACCTCAAAGCTGCCAATATACCAGTCTTTCACTCTCAGACTGGACAGACATCAGAAGATGATCTTGGGCTTTGTAAAATAATTATTGTCATTGTTATGGGACAGAGAGAGTATTAATCAGGTTTTAAGAAGACTTTAAATTGAAAGGAGCTGTAAGTCACTCTGCTTCCTTGAATTTTTCTGTAATCTAACAGGTAGTCTCAGACTATGAAATCAACATGGAAATGAACATTGACTCGTCTGAAACATGTTTTGATTTTGTCTCAGTATATATACAAAGAGCATTTGTCAAGAATAGATTGCAATGTGGGCTAAGAAGAACTAAAGGCAAATTGTATGCTCCCTTATCAGCATGTTGACCTTATTAGACTTCCCTTTGTCTAGAAGAGAAAACACTTCACAGGAATCTGCGTGCCGCTATCCTGGGACACAGGTGGACATTACACAAACACCATCACTGCCTTACATGTAATCCTACCCATAAACATTTTGGAAAGGATGGAAAAAGAGACAGACGTAGATTCAGATTGAATCAAAGCTTGGTTTGCAGCTCTACTCTCTGGGAACTCTGATATGGCTGGTTTACAAGGCACTTGGCATCTCCCTTGTTCTTTAAAGCCACTAGAAAAGCAGCTCTTGCTCACACTCTGCACTTTCCCAGCTCATTCCAAAGAAATGTTTCTCTTTGTCTAGCACCCCATAAGGAGCCTCTTATGCTGTGTCTGTTACGGATGTAGCAAAGGTCAGTTCAGCATTCCGGATTTAGGGCTTCAGCCCTTTCCTTCCCTGCAGCCCTTCCTTTAGTTTGTCTGCGGATGACTCCCATCAGCATGCAAGCTGATGAGTGTCCCAGTCGGAGCTGCCTAGTTCACTAACGTATTTAGAGGGAACCCGAATGCTCACAGAGCACTCTGAGTGTCATGGTGATGTCAGAATGCTTTACTGACTATGATCCTTTACCTCTTGGATTTCCCAATAGGAATAATAATGCATCAGTCTCTGCCATTGCTAACATGTCGCTTGCTGTTCGGGATGGCAGGTGTGTGTGCAGTGCTGAGTTCAGTACCTACATTTACTGGTACTAAGTGCAAAACAACATGGTTGCACAGACTTATTTTCCTTATGCAATTGCTGAAGCATATCTGCTATCTTCACATGTGCTGAAGGTTGATAGCATTCAGCTCTCAAATTCATGCTTTGGCCTATCTGACTTCCTGCTTAGAAAGAAATGCGTTTATTTTCTCTGCACTGACAGTAATAGAGTAGGTGAATGATAAATGCAGTAGCATTGTGTGCTGCTCCTGATAATGTTATCTCCAAAGATTTAAATAATCCACATCATTACACAGAAGTTGCCCTCTGTCTAGGTAGGCACAACAGCTGTTTGCACTGCTAACATTGAACTGCTGTCATTTGCACATTAATTGAGAAAAGTTTAAAGGCTTTCTGGGTTATTTCGGTCATGCTGGTATAATGATTTTGTGTGTTCAAGTTACTATTTTCTAATTTACTTCCGTTTTTATTGTTAAGGGTGACAGACACACACAATAACAGAAATGCTGTCTTCACTTGGTAAAGGATATATAGATAGGCATGTGATTTATTTTCACAGCGCAGGACTGTTTTGTGCTGGTGCTATAAACCCTGGAGAATGTGCTCCAGAAAATCTGCTCTCACATAAAGCAAAGTGGAAAAAAACAATCCATAATCATATTGCATTTCCAAACCGTTCTCTCTGGCCTGTAGGAATCAAGGAAGATATAGATTAGAAAAACCCATGTGACTGAACAGGGAAAACCTTAACCAAACAGGAAGTCCTTAAGGACTATGTCAGCACACAGCTTGAGAGGTACATCTTCCTTTTCAAGGGTCAAGAGAGAAAAGATTTTCCTCATGCTCAATGAATTGGCATCAACTACAGGAGAAACAATCTTGGAAGCTGCTATTTTTGCTCCTCTTATGTCCACTTAATGCTCTCATCTTGCCGTAAATGGCTCTTGACACGCCCCTTTCCCAGTCCCCGGTTCTCTCAGGTGTTTTTTCACCCTTTATGCCCATGTCAGAATTCCCTGTCCAACTCCAGTGTCTGGCTTGTCTAATTTAATCATCTCTCTGCTCTTCTCAAAATATTTCACCTCCTCCTCCTTCACCGACTCCACTTCCAAAAGTCAACTCCCTAACATCAATTCCATGACCTGTCTTATAGTAAAGACTCTTCTACCGTGTTAGCTCACATCCATCTTCTCTCCCATAATCTCCCCTTGGCTTGGAAAGAGATGCTTCTTTTTTCTTACGTGGTTTCCCGCTGCCTTTGTCCAGGATTCATCAAAAGTGCTGGGGGCAAAGGATAGTACTGTTATATTTATTTTTCTTCAATAAGTGTTTTCTTTTCACCTTTTATTTATCTGTAGGCAACATGGAAGTCTGGACAAAAACTGAAATAGCAAAATACATGTCTTGATTACTGAGCCCTTTTTAATTTACACTGCAGCAGTGTCTCCTGGGATGATACAGTTGAAGAGCACGCTAACATTCTCACTCTTTGTGACTGGACAATGAGGTTTATTATCCTTTTTCCAAGGCACATCAAGCCTTTATGGAGGACAAAGCTTTTCTAAGCACTATGCTGTTCACCTGTTAGTTCTTAAAACTGCATCCTCCTCAGGACATACCTTAGTAGACTGACAGAAAAGATAACACGGGTAAGACCATGCTATTTCACATCACTGACATGTATGACTGCATATCTTCCTACTGTGGAACCTAAAAGATGTTTAGGACCTTATTTAGTTAAGCAGAATGGATTTAGCGACTTAAGAATCTACCAGAGTTTGGGACAAGTATTCCTCTAAAACATCATCTCTCTCTCCACCCAGTCTGTCCCTTCACACAACAAATTTATGATAGAGCATTCAGGAGCAAAAAAGTGTGGATTTAAATTTTAATGTGCACAGGAGATCAATTAACGTATTTCACATGCAAATATGACAGCAATGACCCTGATTCAGAATGCTTGTTATTTCTGGAGTTGGCATATGGTTCTCTGTAACAGCAGGCATAATGATTGCAATAAATTGCCTCCTAATGCTTCGTAATGAACTCTGATTTGTGTTAATTTGGGCAGTACTTAGCAATTCATGTTAATTTTTTTAATCAGTTTTGTAAGACACTGTATATGAGTGCAGCTTCATGTTTGGGTTTTTGGCAATGTTAAGAACACGGTCTCTCATACAAATTCAGGTTCTGTGCAAAACCATGTGTCATTAATAAAAATGCAGAAGTGCAAGAAAGACAGGCCTCAAAGAAACTTTTAGTTTCAGCCTCCTTTAGGTAAGGGTGGTGGCAGATACTGCCGTATCAGCTAGAAATGGACTGCAAACTACCTGGGGTGGGATTATTGTCTTTTGGGGTTTGTACAGCATCTTGTACACAGGAGGGGTCATGGTACAAAACCTTCTTGACAAATCATGAACAATGTTAATGTCGTGACAGCAGATTAACGGCCACTTGGGAGGAGAATGGGAGAGAATAAATCAGCAGCTTTTATTGTTTTCTGTTCTTGTTTTCATTTTATTTACTACTGAATTCGTGCACTGGATTCTTCTGGATTCTCATAAACCTGCTTATTTTAAGAGTCAATGGGACTTTTCACAGGCTTCAAATTAAGCATGACTTTATGTACTCTACTAAGCAGTGATAAAATTACATGCTACAGTGCTCTCCTGGACTGGTGCATTAGTCAGAGATTTAGTGCCCAGGAGTAATCTTTTCTTGATTAAAATCTAATTCTCAGTGTTATTAACAATTTATGTAATAAAATCAGAAAACGATGTTGGACTTATAATAGAAACTAAGATGCAGCTGTAAATTAAACAAGGGTCTTGCACCACCATGATAAAAAAACTCATTTAAAGTGCACTTTGGAATCCTAATTGTTTAGTTTGACCATTTCTGCAGCTTCTCCCTCCATGCAATCAACTTTCCCAGGATTGCCATGTAAGTAACTAATGAGTAGTAGGGAAAATCTCTGACTTTATATGAAACAGTTCAGTTGTTACATCAGTTATAGTGGTTGAGTATGGATTTAGTAGCCTGATTCTAGGCTGTTCTTTATAAATACTACAGGTAGATATAGTTATAAAGGTGGTTATCTGAATATTGCAGTATGAGTACAAAGTATACTTTCTCATCCCTGTAAAATAGGAATTTAGTGCAAGATTATATAGGCCCATCCATCAAATCTTTGTCTAAATAACAGGAGAGGCGTGATTAGAAAGGCCGTATAAGACTGTCAGCCATTTAATAGTTCTTTTCTTCCAATTAACTCTGGATTAGGTAAGCGAGTTGCTAATACAAATATTTGAGGACACGTTCTCTTAAAGCTGAACCACTCTTCTAGGCCATTCTTGTTCGCTAAAATGAAGCACAGGGATATACTTTTGGTAGTTGTTCATCTCTATGGCATATAAGTTCAAAGCACAATAAGTTAATGGTGACAAATTTGCCTCCAGTGAATACTTTTACGATCTGTTTCTGCCTACTGATACTTCTTTTGCCCTGCTGATGCAGTTTCCAATGGCTACCACGTAGCTGGAGTCAGAGCAGGTTTAGATTTAGGGTGTGTATGGGGAAGGGAGGAGTGTTTTACTGTAGGACTTACTGGGTTCCATTACTGTGAGGAAAATGAGTGGTAGAAGAATTGCCTTCCAAGACACATTTAAATGAGCAAATACACTTTTTGGTCATGATGCTCTGTTGTACTTGGACATGAAAAGAACCACACAGACCTAGATAGTTCAAGACAGAAAAGAAGCCAGGAAAAAAAGCCCCCAGCCGTTTATTTTACTTCATATATATATGTTCCTAGGAATGACCGTGGATTGGGGGATGAGGTTACCACCTCTCCAACCACACTGGTCAAACGAAAAGTCCATCAAACTTCTCCGCCTCAGGAGAAGGAATGAAAACAAAAAGGAATGGTTAGCCAAACATAACTGTGTTTACAGAAAGTGCGTGAGAACTCCATCACAGAAATGCAAACATCAAAAGACTGCAAATCTCAGGGCGACAATGCTCCTCCTTTTCCTGCAGCTGAATTTTAAAATTCTACTTTTCTTTCCACAGTGAAATCTCCTCTTTACCTTTCCATCCACGATCGATAAGAGCAGATGGGGAAAGGTATATTCTTCTATTCTCACCATGTGCCTTTGAGTATGAACTCTTTGAACCCTGAAGACTCTTAAATTATCGCTATCAACTTGCACACTTCCTGAAGTTTAATGGAAGTCACCACAGTACCACAGCTTCCCTTTTGTATGAACAGCTCATGCAGGTGATGTGCATTTTCTTTCTGCAGACACAATGCAGAAGATGCCCCACTGCTTCTGTGAACTCACTTGCAAACTTCTCTGAGGGCTGCCTATATACATTCTTTCTCATTCCTGTGAAGGCAGAAAGGCAAAGGGTCCTCAATAAGAATCCCTTTCTGAGTTAATTTTTTTAATTCTTAATTTCATAATGTCTTTCTCTATGTTGTAAACAAGTTCACTACTCTTTCTGTTGACACGAAAGGTGAATTTTTCAGTGGAGCAGCATATGGGGACATCAGATAATCCCTAGCACGTTCATGTTACTTTCCTGAAGGGAAACAGAGACTATTTCATCTTCCTGTGCACTCAGTTTTCCAAAGTCAGGATATAAAGGGTGAGACTTGGATGGTCATTGGCTCCACAGTGTAAGAGACTTATGGATCATCATTGCCTCATACACTGTTAAGATCACTGAGGGACTTTGCCCACTATGGCAAACTGTAGAAAGTAGGACCTGCTCAATCATCTATGACCTCTGAACACGTCCTCTCCTCCACCCAGATATGCCTTCATAAATTCATGGAAGTTTGGACAGTTAGATAAGCCACCTGACTGGAACCTGAGATAAGATAAAGGTGATACTATTGTCTGATTATCTCAGACTAGGAAGAGGTAAACAAGCTGGGGGAGCACTGATAATGAACATAAAGAATCCACAAAGCGAGCCAACTCAGCAACTGTGCTGAAATTCAGGTCTGACTGAGTCTGGCAGGGGGAAACCATACAAGAAACCCACCTACTCAAAGACAGAGAAAGACTGAACATGAGACTAATTAGCACTGAAAGTGAGAAAATCATGTAGCCAATGAACATTTATTCCTTTGTTTGCTAAAAGGTGTAAATTGTGAGAAGTTTTGAGCGACTGTAGGAACACCACCTCAGAGAAGACCAGGGTGAAGAAGGGCCAGTGGGATACCACTGTATCCACAGGCATGGTGACTATATTTCTACTTAATCTGTCTCTCTCTCACTCTCTATCTCTCACCCCCTCTCCCTTTTCTATTTCTTTCTATCTCTCTACCTCACATTTTACTGGTAAATAAAATCCATGCTATTGTCTTTGGCATATGGTCTTGTTTACACCTTTTTTGAGTAGAGGAACCTCTCAATAATCGGATCTTAACACACAGGAGAGTGGCTTATCTAGGATGGTACAATATTTTCCATGCTTTCTTCCACAGCTGGTTGTAGAGCGTAGTTAAAATATATTTGCTTCACACATTTTCCACAACTCCAGCCTGAAAATCTGGGTAGACCAGTCTAAACAGACTCTACTTCAGACCTGTGCATGCTTGGGATATCAGTCATGCCATTTAAAGACAAAAAGGCTCCTTATGGTTATCCAATCTTACTTCAAGGCGGAGAATCTCATGTACATCACTCTTGCATCGAGCAATATCTTCAGCGCTGGTGTTAATCCTGCCCTCCAGAAAGGCATCTCTGCAGATAATCAAGATAAAACATCCCTTAGGAATTCGTTCCTCAATCATCCTTATGTCACAAAATCCATTTTTATTTGTCAGCTGAATGTTGTCTGTCTCTGGTTCCTGAACTGAGTTCTTTACTATGCCTTTCCCATGTAGATAATCAGTTCTTCAGTTTCTAATATTTTTCTCAGTTAGGGGGCCCCTCAATCACCTTTTCCCACAAAATTTCATTTGAAATAGATGTTGAGGTTTTAGAAAAACAGAGCATTTCTATTCCATTGCCCTTTAGGAATAAGTGACTGACATATATTGGCTGTATAATTTTGTATAGATATTTTGTAGCTCCGTTTCTTTCCATACAGAAATAAGTGGGTTTTGCTCTTTTGCCTTTTATAACAATGGTCTGGTAGGAGAGGAATCTCATTTCCTATTGATCTTTATTTGGTATCAATCCTACATTGAAAACGGAGAAAAAACCACCTGAAATTATGACATTTTTCAATAGTTTTGGATTTCATGATTTAATTTAGCATAATGCAAGAGTCATCCTTTCAAAGCTGACAATTAGGGATCTGTAAATAAGAATTTTCAAAATTTTTTTCCCCCAGACTTGATGATGGGATGAAGGACCAGATGCCCTTAAAAATCCTTGTAAATCCAGAGGGGGAAAAAAACCCACCTAAGAATCTCCCTACTTATATAATAATTTAATATATTTCACATTTCCCAGTTCCTAGGAAATGTCAACTTAATTTTCAACTGAACAAGCCTTGTGGGAAACTAGGACTCATGCAGAGGTGAGTAACTATGATCCTAGAAGAATTTAATATTGCAAAAGTGCAGGATATATGATGTGACACTCAGTGGGCAGAAAGTATTTATTTTTTCTTTCAGTCCATTCCGGTTGTTGAAAGACACTTGTGCAATAACACTTTGTGTTGTTCACTCCAGACAATATCAGCTAATCACAGAATCACAGAATGGATCAGGTTGGCAGGGACAGCAGTGGGTCATCTGTTCCAACCTCTCTGCTTAGGAAAGGTCATCCTAGAGCACATGGCACAGGATTACACCCAGGTTCTTCTTGAATATCTCCAGTCAGGGAGACTCCACAACCTTTCTGGTCAATCTGTTCCAGTGCTCGGTCACCAGCACGGTAAAGAAAGAAGTTCTTCCTCATGTTCAGGCGGAACTTTCTGTGCCTCAGTTTTTGTCTGTTGCCTCTTCTCCTTTTGCTTGGCATCTCTGAGCAGAGCCTGAAAACATCATCTTGACACCTCCCTTCAGATACTCGTAGACATTGATGAGGTCCCCTCTCAGTCATCTCTTCTCGAGGACGAACGGACCCAGCTCCCTCAGCCTTTCCTTGTAAGAGAGGTGCACCAGTGCCTTAATCAGCTTTGTCATCTTCCAGTGGACCCACTCCAGGAGCTACCACATGGTAATTATTTAACCTTACACTCTACTACACTTTCTGATTAAACCTATTTGAATAATTTGTTGTCAAAGAAATAAGGTTTTACATTATCCTGTTTCTAGGGCCTCTTCGCATGGCATTCTGTTCCTGGGGACTCTTCACACCTCCATTTTTCCAGCACCCTGTTGTCACAGCTCCAAGACCAACGCATAGTTGCTATGAAGTTTTTTTAATCTGACATCAGCTTTACCTCTCCACCCTCTTCAATCCTTGGATTAATTCAGAGCAGTCTGAAGGCTGTTTTGTGTTATGAATACAGGCAACATCTCCTACCTCTTCTGTACCTCAGTTGTGTTTGAAAATATTACTGATATGGGTGTATGCAAACCAGCTTTGAGTGTGCACACTTCATTCAGCTGAGGTTTCTCCATCATCAGAGAGAATTAGAAGATACCCCCTGGACACAGCTTGGCCTTTGCTCATAAGCAAGTCACCTGGATGAAAGATTTTAGAAATATTGGTTTCCCTTTTCTTCGTTGGTTGCCCATTTTATTCTCATTTCTATGTAACAAGTAGCCTGTCAAAGAATTTAATACACACAAAAAAATGATTAAACACTTGCAAAACGTGAACCATAAGGAAACATTTTGCAAACAGATAAACAAGCCAAGCAGGGTGGAAGGAGCCTGCGCATCTAAACATTGTAATAGGCATTTGCTGTTGTGAGGTATTTTCAGTGTCCTCGCAGCATGCCCTAGTGTGACAATTAGCTACTGGCACTGGGAGGGAGCAACTAATACCACAAACTGGAATTGATTTTGGTTGTTCTCCCACACGTCTTTCTTCCTCCTCTCTCAGTCCAATGCAATGGAGTTATCTTTTTTAAAAAAGAAAATAAGATACCCTATAGAAAAACATGACTTATACATGCGACTCTTTGAATCCTCAATCTCTTCTTTCTCCTTTTTTTTTTTTCCCATGACAAATGTGATTTTAATAACTACAATGTTCAATACAATTATTCCATCACAGCTGGTGGAAGCAAAACATGTTGATTTATCACCGTTCATCTCAGTGGCCCTCATGGGGTCAGTGGGAGTTCTTATACTCCGGTCAGTCTAGGGCCAACATCCAAGACTTGGGAGTGAATGATTACAGTGGTAGACAGAGCAAAGATTACAGTCAAGGTTGAATTACTGCCCTGACTTCACTCCCACCTTTTTCAGACTTTTTTGAATTTGGAGTCTATTCTGAATGAATTTCCATTCCATTTCCTTTAAAGAAAGTCAGCTTAACTTCGGCATGCTAGCAACAGAATAAAATAAATAACCCATAAACCTATTTTGTGTACTCATAATCCTTGTATCTCGACCATAGCCGAACGGATTCCATTAAGTCTGCATTATGCATCCAATAATGTACCGTAGTGGATGCCTGGGGGAAAAATTTTATGGCAGGTTATGCAGTAGTACTTTCCTAGTTACACCTTCCCAGCTACCAGCAATGTGCAGCTGAGCAAGTAGTAGCATTATAACGTTAAATAACCCTGATGGATTTTCTTCTATGGATTTCTTCTATGAACTTGTGCTAGTGAGTGCTAGCAAGGGCCCTTTGCCAGTGACTCAGAGTTGTGCTGAAATCATGACTTTGTATGAAGTATAATATGCACCTATTATTTTATAATGGTAGCACTCACCTTTCTTAAAGATACGATTTGTGATTAATTCTAATAATTTTCAGATAAAATTGGCCACAGCAAGCTGCAAAAGATTTAGAATGTCTGCCTGCCCATCCCTCATAGTACACGTTTTTCTTCACAATCACAGATGCTGACTGAGTGTGCTTTAAGAACATTCAGCTACTCTGCTCTTAGTGATGTCAAAAAATGATGCTCCTGGAAATGCTATGCATATACTTAATTTCTTTTAATAATGTCTCATTAATCCCATAAGTTTGTGCTCTTGGCATTCTATGCACTAATGTTCCAGAGACCTCTCAGACTGCTGCTGTTTGTTCTTTCATGCTGTAGCCAAAAGCTACACACTCTTACTGAATTTGCCACAGTGGTTCCTGGCTTCCTATGCCTGCCCTTGGGAAGTGCTTGTTAGTGGAGAAAGACTTGGTGTATTTTTGATGCATACAAAAGTCCTGTTGCATAGCAAAAAATTTAAAGTGACTGAAATTAACTTTCTGTAGCAAAGCATAAACCCATCATCACAGACTCATAGAATGGCTTGGGTTGGAAGGGGCCTTAAAGATCATCTAGTTCCAGACCTCCAACCATAAGCAGGGACACCTTTCACTAGACAAGGTTGCTAAAAAGCCTATCCAACCTGGCCTTGAATGCTTCCAGGAATGGGACATCCACAATTTGTCTGGGAAATCTGTTCCAGTGCCTCACAACACTCAGAGTAAAGAATTTCCTCCTAACATCAAAATGGTTATGTCTTTTTATATTATTAAACACTTTTACTAATTGCTCATGAAAATAACTACACAAAACATTTTTATTCAACTTGACGTTGGATTTTTAAAGGTAAGAAATGCCCACAGAGAACAGGTGCTGCCTACATTTTAATTAAGATCCTGCATGTGTCTGTATGTCAGGAGGTGAGTGAGGTTCAACCTAGGACTCTTGGCTGTTCTGCTGCACAGTAATTTTGGAGGTTGGAAAACAACCAGCCCCAGAATGCAGACACAGAACAGTAATTTCTCTGTTTTAGAAGACAAAAGGAGGACATGCTCCTGAAAAAACTCGGTTTGTGCACCAAAGCCCTTGGGACAAAGCAGGACAGTTGCTGGGATGCTGCTCCTCCCTCTGGGCAAGAGGGAAGACTGGCACGAGTCTTTTAGAAGCACTGACATGTCCCAAAAGCCTTCCCTCCCATACTCCTTCCCACCAGTGGCCAAAAGCAATTCCAAGGAGGAACGTAAGAGTAGTAAAAGCACAGAGGTGAATCCCAAAAGTTCTTTGAGTCTCCAACCCCCTATGACATCAGGCCTCAGTGGGCAGGGAGTGGAATCCTGGTGTTGGAGTTGTGAGCCCAGCCCTCCTGTGCTCTGAAGGACTCCAGAACAAGAAGCTGGTGAGAAAAATCCTTAGGGAAGTAGATGGAGGAAGGATAAATGGCATTTGGAATGGCTAGGTAGGAGAAGGGAAGGAAATTGAGGGACTGAGTGCTGCCTGAGAAAAAGAGGGTTGGAATAGAGAAGGCAAAATCCAAACTGAACCTCTCCATCCTAGTTCCTTCTCTTGTCATCATCAACCACTCCCATGGATTTTTACCGAAGGCAGAACAATTAAATATAGAATTGCTTGTATAAAAACCTTACATGATGAATTTTTGCATGTAGCATGTTATGAATGAATCCTTCTGCCACTGGCCAATTGATTACACTTACAGTAGTTTTACTCTTTGCTTTCATTGTTAGATTAACAACTGAATTAAAGACTACAATGAAAGACATTTTTTTATTCCAGTGCTCCTAATCCATAGATCAAAAAATGAACAAGTGCCTGTTATTAGTACATCTATAGATGTAACACTACCTTTGGCAAATTGTTTCATTGTACAGAGAAAGTAACAAACAACCTGATATTGGTAACAATTTCTGATAGATAAAACCTACAGTTCAAATTCAAACAGGTTAAACAAAGGTATGTTATTAGTTGTATTATGGAACAAAGGAGTTGGGAGGCGCTCTTACAGTGTGTATTTGCAGTTTTGGTAAAAGAACTTTGCATAACTGAAACATGAGTTCAGAAATGGCCCCCAAGTTTACAAGATAACATGAGGGCTTTTCTTTTTGCTTTTATTTTAAAATATGAATTGTAGTCTTTCTTATAAGTAACATGATACACACAAAAAAAGATGCCATGGCAGCATCTGCTCTATCAATACCTTCCTTTGTAATGACAGACAAAAAGTAGTAGATGGGGAATGAATTCTGGTGTTTTTAACAGGAAAATAAATAAAAAATTACTCAAAGCATTGAAGCTTCATAGCTTCAGCACACACTGGACTCAGACTGATTTTAGGATTTACTCTGAGCTAAGACTTGGAAAGTGCCGCTTCCTTGGCAGTTCAAAGAAACATTTTATGCCTTTATTTTGAGGGCTCTGTTAGGCCCACTGTCATCAGCTCTGTATCTGCAGTTTGTCTGCGCTCTTAGGCAGGAGCTAAGCTGGCCACACAAGACAAATTGTAGTAAACAAACAAACAAACAAACAAACAAGCAGATATAAGCAGCTTTCTGGGATCTTGGGCTTGCTTAGCATTTCAAAGTCTCTCTCTTTTTAATAAGTCATTGAACAGCAGAATGGATTGCTCAGTAAAAGATGACATTTAGAAAGAAAAAGAACACATCTTTAGCAGTCTTCCTAGCAAAGCCATGAATACATATCTACATAAGCTCAGCCAACCTTCTGGCTTGCTTTTTTTTTCTAATTATATTGCTCAGACAGAGTGTTCTGTCTCCAAGCTTGAGTCAAAGGTCTCTGTGTTTTATCCAGCGTGGATAAAACTGATTCATGACTGCTGATTCCCTCTCTGCAGGGGGTGTTGCTGGGTACTAAGGTTTTGGGAAAACATGGCTCTGGACTGCAGTTCCCGCCAAGGACTGTAATACATAAACTACTAGCTCCTACCTAACCACTCTAGCGTCTTTTAAAAACATTGGCTTTGTTGTACATTAATTAAGGTGGATTCCTTATGTCCTTCAGCTTGGGGGTTGTACTAGGTGACATGTAATGGTCCCTTCCAACTCAAACAATTCTACAGTTCCCTGTAAAGCAGTTTTCCAGATCTGAAATCAGTCTCATGGCTATCAAACAAAGGATTTTTCTATGGTCCAGCAGGACCAGCATATTAACACAGCGAGGTTCTCACTCGGGCTATGGACTGCGGGTCCTCCCTCTTTGCTCGCCTGTTATCCCTGTGTTTTCCTTTTAAGCCAACAATGGAATGACTTGAATACTGGGTGCAAAACAGTGGATGAAAGCTTTGGTCCGCTGTGAGTAGGATTGCAAATCTTTGGCTTCATTTGAAGCAGAGCAGGGTTCATTTGGATGCTGCTTTCACTTTCAATTAATGGTAGCCCTGCTGTGCATTTTCTTGTTACGTGATTCAGCTGTAGAATGACAATCCTACAATGGATACCATTGGCAATGATATCCAGAGCCTTTGATATCTTCAGCACTTGCCTGGACGAGTCTCTCAGAAGTCTGATCTAACAACAGGCCTCCAGAGGACCCTTCCCACACAAATTTTGCTGTGATTCTATCAGGGCTTTTTTCATCCTCCATAAGAAAAGGTTATTTAATATAGAAAGAGGTCTGTTCCTTGTGTGACATGCCAACACTTTGCTTTATCACTGATAACCATAGATTTCACTAATGTAACTCACAGCTCAGGAGTTTTAATCTATTCTCCCAGCTAGTAGCAAGGTCAGGAAAACTGCAGAGGTACTTCTAAGGAAAAGGGAGGCATGGCTCCAATACTTTTATGCTAGAAAACGATTCAATGGAAAACCTGCTGAAAAGGTTGAAGTGTAGTTAAGCATGCAGATAAAGAAAAGTATGACATTCACCTAAAATATCATAATTAATGAACAAATGTATCATCCTGAAGTAAATTTGACAGGGTGGTCACATTAAGTTCACAGCACTATTTGCTCCAAAGTAGTGATTTTTCTTTTTTCCCTTTAAATACAAAATCATGTAAAAAGAAATGCAGTTTCCCTGAAGGTCCCATGTCACTGCATAAAATGAAGGTAATGCAGGCTCTGGGTATCACAGACAGGGTAGAAATGTGGTTCTCCTTAAACTGGAAAATCTATCATCAGGTAATAAAAATTATTACAGATCAAATAAAGTCAGTGTAAATACATAGAGTCATAATAAATGAAGACCTGCACCTGCAGGTTTCTTAGGCTACTCCCAGTTATTGATCCAGGAAACTGGCAGTCAGTTGGCATTGAAAAATAGGGCTGCTCAGGTTTTGGTAAGAAACATGGAAGCTTTTAATGAAGAAATGCCAGCAGTGGCAAAAAGCTGTGAAAGCTGAGGCTCAGCCCCAGCACAGACAGGTTCTGGTAGAAGTACCCAAAGTGTCTCCACACTCTGCCTTTTCCAAGGACCCGCAGCAGACAGCCTGTCCGTTCTGCTGGCTACAGCAGTGATGTTATCAAAAACACCAGGACCCAACGGGCCTTTTAAAAGCATTGTGCCTTGATTATGCATGCTGGTTTCACACTTGATTTTTTCATCAATATCATACATATTTTTGGAAGCCTGATCACAAATGTAGGAGAGAAATTTTCAAATCTGTCCACCCTATTATGTACACAAGACTTTCTTCAAAAAACAATGAAAGTACAATTCCTTTTTTCAGTGAAACAGAGACATTCAGATGACTTGGGCATTTTTGAAAACTCCACCATTAAACACATCACTTGATGTGTTTGCATTTAAAAACCTTGGCTAAGAGCATTCAATGATTAAATACAGAGCAGAGGGAATAATTTTTGGGGAATGTTAGCCATAATCCCCCATAGTAATCTATTACATCATCATTTCTATAACATATGACATCATTTCTCTTTGACTCATCTTACTTGATGTATCTATAACGTTGAAGAGGATATCATTGTTAAGATGTAGAAAGTTTCCTCACACATCACAGCTGACAGGAGGACTCTCATTTCCCCCATTATTCAGTCTTCATTTTGTCCACCTGAAGCCAACCAGCTGAAAGATAATATCTTCTAACAACTGCAATTGCTGTTACTTTGCACACAGTGTCATACTGTGCCCTTAATTCTGACTGTCTCAATTGTTACTGCATGCTGCTGGCAATGTACCAACATTTAGCAAGGATTTAGTCTTTTGTCATCGGCATCTCCTAAGAGTTTTATGTAAAACATGATTCCTTGTTTTCTCTATGGGTGACTTCGAAGAAATGTTGTAAGTGATGTTAAAAAAATGAGCTTCCTGGCAACTAACTCCTCAGTTGTAACAGAGACTGAGAAAATATGATACTTAAAATGGGAGTAGACAATCGGCTGCTCTAATGTTGGCTCAGGTTAAGATTTTAATCTCAGTGTTCACGTAATATAACAAGCCAATCACTTTCCAAACATCACCTGGTATGGTAGGTAATACAGAAAATCCTGGAGCTGGAAGGTGTGTCGTCATCACACAGCTTAACAGAAACTATTGGAAGGGTGCAGAGAAATATCTTAGACGGCCTCTTGCTTTATGAATCCTAAGAACATCTGGACCCTATTTCATCTCGTCGTGCAGATGACTCACCACCCTGCTCTATGCTGCCTTCTTTGTTCATGCTCATGTATATTTGTATGACATCCAAAAACTTTTGTCTTATTTAGTGACCTCACACAGACCTTTTTGCTATAGCCTGGAGTTTGGTAACACCAACTTTGGGTTGAAACACGGGCATAGCACGTCCACCACTAATGGCTTATCCGGGACCCCCACACTAAAAGGTTTCTTCCTTGTTGCTATATTTCCTTCACAGTTACTTTTACATCTTCCCAGACGATATTTCCTTGTTGAACAAGCCGTCCAGCCACTTGCTCCCCACTCTGTGGTACATTCAGGGTTGCCCCGTCCTAGGTGCAGAATCAGTCACTTGCCCTTGTTAAACTTCACAGAGTTGGTGATTGTCCAGTCCTCTAATTCATCGAGGTCCACAAGACCAAGACATGTGGCAGTCACTTACTGAAAAGGCTCAGGTGGTTTTGGAGCTCTGAACCAGGCTTAAGATCAAACAATGTAAATTATGGTAACCCTCAATTTGTACTCAGTAATCAATTAGACACATGTACAAGCTGGAAATCTGACCAGGAGGTTGGTATGCAAAGAAACATGCATGGAGTAACATGGTACTGGAATCACTCCCAAGAAGACAGATTTTTGAGGAAGACCTCTAAACATATTGAAGTTGAATGGATATTGTGCTTATTTGATTTGACACGTATGTCTCCAACCAAGCCTTCTCTATCATTCCAGAAGTCCTGACTGTAGAAGCCTTTCACTGATCTTCCATCATCTTGCAGGCTGGAGGAAGTTATTAGAAATGTCCATTCCCCATAAACTTTCCTTCAGGAAGGATAAATCTCAACTTCCTACTTAGAGATTGTATCAGGCAGGAAAACATGCAAGCCCATTATTAATGAACTTTATTGCATATTAATATAATACTGTCTGATCTCATTGTTTATATAAATGCTCCATTTTTATTTCAGTTCTCTTAGCTACTTGACTTCAGGGATGTCTGCCAAAAAATGACTGATTTCTGCTCTTTGTTAGAGTAGTGTAAATGAGCAGAGCTGGCTGGACTTCTCACAGAATGTATAGCACGGAGTTTCAAAATGTCACACTCCGGAAGGTTACAAACTAAGCAAGTTTCAGCTAATGGGGTGTCTGCAGTGTCTGAGGAAAGGGAAAGTTTGAGTCTTAGATGCTTATTACAAAGTCATCCCTGCTCCTTCAATAACTCATTTTGATATTTTTTAATTTGCAAAAATGTGTCTGTGTGATCCCATAGGCTCTTAACTACTTTGTAATGAGTGTGTATGAACAGATGGAAAATGTTTTCAATTTCTGAGAGAAGTGCTAATGGATGTCACCAGCTATTAGAAAAGCTCAGGTGGTTCCATTTTGGGAGAATAGGTATTGTCATAAGCCTCTTCATTTTTAATGAAATGTTTGCTCATTTATACCTTTATGGTAAGTTTAAGACTGCCTATACTAGTGAAAAAAGATCAGAAATTGAGCTGGAAATTAGTCACTGTGAAATAGTTCAGAACCTTAAATCCAAACATTTCACCTGAAAATAAAAAAACCTGTTGTAGGTCACATCAGTATCAGGGAAAATTAATAACTGGGAAAAAAAAATTAATTCCATCAAGGTTAGACACCTTTTTCCCTCTGTAACAGATGCAAAAAAACCCCCAAAACTCCCTCCCCCCCAAAAAAATCACAGCAGAAAGGAAAGATTTTTCTATGTAACATTCAATACTCTGTCAATCTATTTAGATTTTTATCACTAAGCCAGATGAGATTTCATACTGGTTTTGAGCTCCCTCTAGCATCAGACATTAGGATCTTCCCAGGAGAAGAAACTGAAATATGAAATATAAAAGGATAAAATGAAACTCAATAAGTAAATTTTCCCTTATATCCTAGCTGAAGGGCAGAATTAATAGAGTGAATAGGGATGAGAAAAAGCTAAAGATACCAAAATGTTTTCCTGGCTGGGAATTGAGGAATGGAGAGAGGCACAGCTGAATTGGGATAGAGTAGTACTACTGCGTGCCCCTCCTCCTCTGTTACTACAAAAGACAGAGTTCAATAATATAGATTGCTCCTCTCTGTTCTGGTGTTGGTTCACATTGCTCAGCTGCATTGAGACACTGCTTTGATCAAACAGCTGTGAACTGCATGAGATTATATTAACAGATAAAGACATCTCAGTGTATCAGGCTGATATTTTGGAGATTAGAATGTGTGAAAGACCCTTTGCGCAAAATCTTGCGCCAAATCTCCACATATCTGACGCACAAAGACCAACCCCACAGTCAGAGCTCCTCCAGCACTCAAGCCAGACCTGAAGAAGCTTTCACCCAGCTCAGCTACTGCTGCTTCTTTTGTGTCTTGATGTTTGCAGTTCAGTTTTCAACTTGCCCAACGAAGTGGGCAAAGGAGTAGCAGTTATGACAAGTAGGGCAACACCTGCAGCAATCATTTCTCTACCATTGCAATGTGAAGAGCAGCAGTGCTCAGAAGCAGAAATTAATTTTCTCACCTGTCCCATGAAAGGCTTTCCCTGAGTGACACGTGAGGTTGCAGGTGTTTATTCAGTGACTGGAAGGTGGATGAAGGAGCTTAAAGGGACATGTTAAAACCTGCAGAGGGTGGAAGAAAGACCGAACAGAGCAGGCTCAGGGTGGAATATCTTCCTCGTGGGTTTCTTCACAGCACACATTTCCTAGGAACAACTTGAACTTTTATACATTTATTTTGCTCTCACAATTGACAACTCCAGGCATAGAGAAAAGTCTCTATTGTGCAAGATACTGTACAAATTATATTTCTTGGCCTCAGAAAAATTACACTTAGAGCCATAAGCCCAAACAGATGGACCAGGCATTCTCCAGAGACTGACAAGGTGAAGCATGAACCACAGCTGGAAAATACCTATATCTAAGTAAAAAAGGAAAAATCAAGTGAGAAATAAATTTCAGTCCCTACGTTGAAAACTACAAAGAAAATGGATATTTTAACATCAATCTGAGTGAAAAAATTTAAACATGTATGCCAATGATGATATGTTAGCTTCCTTTGGTAAAGTAGAAATGTTTTAATACCTCTCTCTCTCCAGCCCTGCCAACATTTCAGCATCTTCCCAGTTAAGTACTTCCATAATGAGAAATGATACAGGCAACCATCAGATATTGCATGACACTGCAGCTCCTAATTATGCTGTGCATATTCCTCTGCAGTCAGGCTGAGTTTGTTTTAAGTTTATTTTATTTCAACTAATCTCACAGCAGAAGAAATGGAAGCCTCACAAACAGCTGGGATATGGCAAGTCCCATATCCTGACTCATAAAAGTCACAGGTAAACCAAAGAAAAACCATTCCAAAGGCACAGAATAGCAGTTACATTGCTTTTCAAAAGCTCTGCACTGAAGGCAACAGATGCCTTTCTTTGAAACCAGTCTGTTGGAATTTCACAGAGGGGCAAAAAAATGCAGACAAACGCCCCAAACACAAAAAAGCCCAGCTGTCGGGTTCAAACAGCCTTGAAGTGGAGCTGCAATCCAGGGAGACAGAAACCTGCTGAAAGCCAAGAACTGAGAAAAGTGTTTCAGTGTTTATCAATAGAAGTGTTTTGCAAAAGCGCTGTTTTCCTAACAACTGCCTGGTCCATCAGGGCTGGGCTGGCCTTGTCCAGCCACGTGTTTGACACTGTCTACTAAAAATGATGCCTTTCAAAGACAGGTTGCTCACCTGCCCAGCACCATAACGCAAGTTGCGGCAAGAGTTACGGAGCATAAGCACTGCTTTCCTCCTGGTGGGATTAACCATGATAAATGAGCTTTTTAAATCCTGGCATGAAAGAGAGTTCCTACTTTTGTTTCATTGAAATGGAGTTAGCAACAAGTATTTATATCCTAAGCAGCTGGGACAAAACAGGGCACAGCACCAATGCAATTCATGGCAAAAAGAAAGACTGTTTTTCCTGCAGAAAAGAGCCACTTGGATAAAGAAGCAGCTTTAAAAGCTGCTGCTTTCACAGAATATGACAGGTTTTTAGACAATACTGAAAAATGCTAAAAATCAACCTCAAAGCCAGAGATGAATACTGTGTCTGGAGTACAGAGGAATTGCGTGAAAAGTTCTGTTGACAAAGACCAAATTTGGTTCCTGAAGATGACTCAAGCTGAATTTTCAAAAGTAAGAAACTAAGAAGTTCATTTCTTTGTTAGTTGATAGGCTCCTTTTTTCACAGGTTTTGTCCCAGAGATTCTGTTTATTTTGGGTACACAAAAGCTTAGCATCTCAAACAGCAGCAGAAGCAGAAAATTTAGTTCTGGCAGCACCAAGAGGAAAGAAGTGGATGGTCTTATCGTGCTGGACAAGGAGCACATACAAAAACACAGACTACAGCTGCACTCAAATCATGCCCAGCACCTCGGTCTGTGCCTCTTTGCAAACAACTTTTCCTCAGTGGCTGCTTTCCTCCTCTCTCTGTTTGCTCTTTTAAAACTCCCTCTCTCATCTTCCTTGAGTGATATTCTTGATGCCTCGTTTCTCAAAACGTCTCAAAATAGTTAAATGGCGTTGAACATCTCTTTGGTCAGTTTAGGTCAGCTGTCTTGCTTATGCTCCTTTCCAACCTCTTGCCCAGGCCTGGGTTTTGGGGCTGGGGACTGGGTGGCTTCAGAGAAATAGCCATGAAGATGTGGGAGAACTTCTCAGCAGTAGCCAAAACATTGGTGTGTTATCAACACTTTTCTAGCTGCAAATACAAAGCACGGCACTTTGAAGGCACTGTGAGGAAAGTCGACCCCATCCCAGTCAGAACCAATACATTTGATAACATGCAACACTTAATAAAATGTATTTCTTAATATGTACAAATTGAAATGCAACTGTAAATGAAATAGAGAATTTAGAAAGAAGTTAAAAAACTTTTAAGAAAGTAATTTTAAAAGAGCTCCACACTGAGTTTATTGCTTGTTCATGAAGTCACAGCATTCTTAGTTTTAACAAAATTGTGTCTTACAAAGGTGTGTGTGTGGGGGGGAAAGCAACATTTCTTTCTTTGGACTACCTTCTCTGTTTTTGTTAGTATGAATTTTACCATTTGAATTTAATCTGACCTTGTATCTAACTTAAACTCTGATCTTTTGCAGACTGTGCAAACTTGGTTTGCTCTTCTTTCACAAATACTTTTAAACAAGAAAGGCATTACACAAATGTTAGCTGAGTGCCTCGTGTCTGCATGGACAAGTTCATACAGCCCCTCGTTTGATCTGCTTGTCAATTTTGCCCTGAGAGAATAAACAGAGTGTCAGACTTAGGATTTATTTGTGTAACAGAGAGGCATGCAATGCATGAGTTTTGGAGGACTACAAGGCTTTAATATTAATCCTCCTCCAATCCATGCAGTGCACTGGTCTGGAGGATTTACAGATATCTGGTAGCCCAGATGGATTAGGAATGGTTGAAATCTAGGACAAATAGGCATGGAGCTTGTGAGGTTTAACTGCATGGGGTGTGTCGGGAAATTCATGTTTTGACAATCCAGACTTCAAGAACACTGTCTAGGTTGTGTCCAATTTGGCCAGGTCACACTGATCAGCTTCCAGGAGAAAAAACCAGCATGACATCTAGAGAAAAACCTGCAGGAGCAGGGTACAATTGTGCTTTCTGGGCCTGGGTCTAGAAAGATCATCTAAATCTACTCATGGTGCATGATCAGTGGTTTCATCAATGGAAGTCCTCATTTTTTCCTTCAAAGTATACAGTCATCCCTCAATCCCTGCCAAATTAGGGCTGGACTAAAGCACTAGCAACATTTTGGACAGAAAGGAGAAATGCATGATGTGGAGACACAAGACCATGCACAGGTTAAAGCCCTCTCCACTATGAGGCAGTATCACAAGCTACTTGATTGTCCAGCTACAAAGCTGAGGAAAGATCTGTAGCCCAGCAGATTTCAGTTTGATCATCTAAATGAAAAACAAAAAGCAAATGATCGGTTTTTCTCCTTATCTCAACTCAGTGCCTGCTATCTGCCATGGGATAAAAGTACTGAAGAGACAGTTTTCCTCATTGTTTTTTGACTGTCCCTCACAAACATATACATGTTGGGGAATATCTGAAAAATACATTCAGAAATATTTCTATTACATTTATTCATAGTGCTGAAACGCTTTGGATGCCTGGTCATGAACAGGGTGCCTGGTGGACACCAGCTGGACAACACATCAGGAAGCGTTGCCTCCACCAATTGGTTTAGAGTAGAAGGCCAACACAGGTTGATCTGTGAGTGCAAGGGAACAGTGAGACAATAATAGTGTAAGAGGTGCACTCAGCATTCTAGCTGCTTGATTGTTTCAAATTTTGGTTATGTCCACATTGTTTCTGGTAATTTCAGGTTTTTTCATGGGTGTTACAGTAAACAAAATTTTAGGGAGGCAACAAAGATGAGATTTTTGTAGTATATACAGCCAATGCCTCCAGTGCATTAAGGAATCACAGTAGGATAAAGTACCAGAGGAATTATTTGAAAATTGTTTGAGGGGCTTTACAGGGTGGCTAGCATTGCTGTATGCTTTTTTGACTAAAGGAATCTCAGATAACCTATATTTTTCAGTTCCACATTAATTCACTTCAGTCCAAGTTACCACATGCCCTGCCCCTGAAAATTACACATCACAAAATGTACATGAAAGAATATAATACTTCATCCTCATAGACATCTTGTAGAAGAAAAGACAACATCTGTGAGTGGTCTCAGACTCTGCAAGCATCAAGAAACACGAACCAAAGTGGTAGGTTCCAGCTTGTTTCACTCATTTCAACTTTAGCTATGGGGCTGTTCCTAAATGCTATGAGTTTTATAGGATGACATTACTCCCTCTTTAGGTGTAGTGACAGGGACTACATGCCTTTTCTATACCAGTCTACTGCCTGCTCCATGAGTCCTAAACCTTTCAACTTTTCATTTTTGCTATCTTCTGGCTTAGCAAAATATTATCTGAAGAACAGTCTCTAGTCAGGAAATACCCTCCTGCTTCTTAGTACTTTAAATACAATACAGTTATTTTGAAAAGATTATTTTTTAATCCCAGCAACAAATGAGTATTTATTGCATTTGCTTCAGATTCTCAACTCAATCACTTAATAACTTTCTGCAGGAAATATGAACCTAAATTTTTTCTCTGCTTCCAAAGTCTCCCCCCCAAAAGCAATTCTTTAATGTTTTGAATGCCTCCTTCATAGGCTAAGTTTTCTATTTGTAACCAAGAGTTTCTGTTTATCTGAAGATGTGAGCCAGACCAAAACAGTTCAATAAACATCCATTTTCAGAGGAGAATAAGTTCCATTTGATTCAATTCACCTTCTAGACTTTGTATGTTGATTCTCCCACTAGGCAAGGATAAGAACTGCAAAATCAAGCAGTCTGATGATTCACAGAGAGATGAATAAGTATTTTCAAAACATTAATAACCTTTTTTTTCTAAACTGGAACATAGTGAGTACAATTTTCTTTGTAAACCTCTAAACCCCTACTTCCAAAATGAATAACTTGAAAACATTGGTAGTCTGCAGGGTAAATGCTTAAGCTGAAGTAGACTTGAGATTTTCTGTTTATTTCTTCTGTTTTCTTTTCTTCCCTCTATTCAATCCTGCCCATAGCCCTGACCCAGGCTGAATGCAAGAACTTTATTGGACATACTGGAAATTCTTTTTAATCAACTCCTCAAGCACACACCCTTTCATCTTCATGAGCTTTTGAATGCCTTTTTCCTTAAAGCAAACACAAGGAAATATGGCAGGAAGGTCACGGGTAGTAGGTCTGGGGATAAACACGGTAAAACAAGTGACAAGTGAAATTTAAAGTTTTATTTTCTGTGCAGAACTCATTGTTAAGCCGTAAAGATGTCATTATCTGTTTAGCTTTTCAAAACCATTCAGTAAAATAGATACAAACAAATTGCATTCAAAACAGGGTCAATATGCAAGAAATAAGAAATATTAATGGGATTCAGAGAGTCGACAATGGATGTTTCAGTCCAGTACTTCTGAGTCCACCATTATGGATTTCTGCACTCAGAAAAGCTTGTGTTGCCTGGAGATCATGTTTTAAATAATCCCAGTTCCCAAAGGCCTTTACAATTTTGAATGCATCTTCTTCCTTTTCCCTCTGGGAATGAAATGCCAAGCATTGCTAAGCATTCAGTGAAAGAGAATTATTGTGTATATCTCATCACAAACCTATTTAGATAAGAAAATAGTTCCAGAACTACAGAAAAATTGCAAACAAAGATATACATATAGCCCAAAAATCAAATTGCATCCTGGGCTGCATCCAAAGCAGCATGGCCAGGAGGGCAAAGGAGGGGATTCTGCCCCTCTGCTCTGCTCTGGTGAGACCCCACCTGCAGTGCTGCATCCAGCTCTGGGGTCCCAGCACAGGAAGGATATGGACCTGTAGGAGTGAGTCCAGAGAATGGATGTGGGCATGGTCAGAGAGATGGAAGGCTGAAAGAATTGGAATTGTTCATTCTGGAGAAGAGAAGGCTTTGGGGTGACCTAATTGCAGCCTTCCAGCACCTGCAGGGAGCCTACAAGAAAAATGAAGAGGGACCTTTTACAAGGGCATGTAGTGACAGGAGGAGGGCAGAACGGATTCAAGCTGAAAGTGGGTAGGTTTAGATTAGACATTAGAAAAAATATCTTTACTGTGAGGGTGCTGAGGCACTGGCACAGATTGCTCAGAGACGCTGTGGCTGCCCCATCCCTGGAGTGTTCAAGAACGGGTTGAATGGGGCTTTGAGCAACCTGATCTAGTGGGAGGTGTCCCTGCCCTTGGCTGGAGGTTGGAACTGGATGATCTTTAAGATCTATTTCAACCCAAGCCATTCTATGATTCTATGTTATCATCTTGTGTTTCTATACCGTGAGCTGCTTGACCTTACAATAAGTGATATAGCACACGCATACAAAAATAGGGTGAGTAAAGCACCCCTCTTTTCTGTTCTTAACAGTTTTAACTCCTGTATTGTGCAGCGCAAATTATAAAGGGTCCAAGCAGAGTAAATCAATTTAAGAAGCCAAGGTGTTAGTTTTCAAAGGCAGACCAGAATGAAGCACTAAGTACTTGATAGGAAGTACTTGATAGAAATGGAAATGCTAAGTATAACTATTCTTAAAACAGCCTAACTTAATATGAAATGTGAAATCAGGAGTCTGAGATTATACTGTGAACATTTTTCTTAAAAGACAAAACATTGAGATTATAAAATTTTAATAAATATAAACTCTGGTGGAAGAAATAGACTCTGTGTTTAAAGACTGTTCCATGAAACATAACAGTTGCATAACCTTTTAGAGGTTATGCAACTAAACACTGTTTAGTGATGCAACCTTGATATGCCAGATTTCAATGGCAAAATGAGTCAACAATGTAACTTATGAGGGACTCTCCTGGTTCCCTCCTCACACAAATCAAATTTGGAGGCAGAATAATGTCTTATGATAGCAAGGCACTACTTGCTGAATGTACTGTGTAGCAGCTTGTAATATACCTTCATCTGAAATCACATTTATAAAAGAAATGTTCAATTCAAAACCATTTTTTACCCCATTTACTGACACCTAATCTACAATTCTTGAACAACATGTAAGACATTGCACTATGCAGACAGCAATGAGAAACAGCTGCAACAGAGAATGTTCTTGTGTCTCCAGTACTTCCACAGTGCAGGGACAGGCCTTTACGTTCAGCCTAAGCGGATCCATGCAAACTAGGGGCAGATTAGGATAAACCAAATCTGCATATGAAATTATGTAACACTGTTGACACTGCTCTGACTAGATTGCTCATTTTCTCTTTTCATTTAATTAGAATCCTCCCACTTCTGGAATTATCTGTCACTGCCATTCAGACTCATCTTCAGACAGAATGAGCAATCCTCTATTCCACTGCCATCCTGTCTTTATGCCTGGTGCCAGTTGCGTGTTCTGTTAATGGAGATAGCTTCAGTCAGTCTAACTGCAAGATGCAGACACAAGCTGCCAAGGGAATGTAGTTTTCTCGGGAGGGGTGGCTGGGAAAGCTGTTGCAAAGGATCACTTTTCATACTTTCTGAACATTTTTTGTCTCCAGCAGGATGGCTGCAATTAATGGGAAAAGAATCATGTGACGGGGCAGCACCTTCCCACTGTAAGGCACGGGAATGCCTAAAAGGAGACAGGTACCAGGGAAGATATCCTCCTGTGACCTTCATACTGCCATGGGACATTTTGACATAACAAGTGTCTCAATCATTCTTTTAGTATGAGTCCCTTCAAAAACCTTTTCTACTGAGTCTGGTAGATGGCTTCAAGCAACACGAATCACCAGACTTATGTCTAAATAAGGCTTTTCATGGTACCTCAGTCAAACAATCCTTCCTGCTCTTCCCATGGGCATGAACTTCACTAGGACCTTTCAGTGATGCCCCATTGCATTTCCACTAAAGCCTTCTTATTTTGGACATCAACTATCCTGGATCTAGAAGCCCTTAGTTATCAGATGTCACTACAGAAGAAAAAAAAGAAAAGATGACTCAGATGTTTTATCTTGGTTCTGGGTTTCTCTAGACACTGATTTTTGCTTCTGTCTCGTTCAAACCACAGGGATGTGGCAGCTTCAGAAAATACCTTCTGAAGTCAAGAGCTGTTCACTCAGGTGTTACAGAAAGATTAAATAAATCAGTGAGCTGCGACCAGAGCTCAAGTTTTTTGACCCCTTCAAATGTTCCATTCAGTTGTCTGCATTGCCTTTCCTGGTTAATTTTTAATGTTTCAAATCCGTAATTTACACACTTCGACCAAAACTTTTAATTTGCTCTGTTTCTCTAATGTAGTTTAAATTGTACTTTAATTATTAAACTGTTAAAAAATGCCTTTGGACAATTGAGAGTGGGTGACATTTCATAGTTAAAATTATTATATTTTGATTCTGTTTCTATTATCCCAAAGTCTGTCGGTGTGGGAATAACAACTTCAAGTGTTTATTAGTTATTGAGAACAACGTTCAGATTATCACCTTTCCAGAAAAGTACTCACATTTCTGCTGAGAAATTGCCTTAATTTGCTTTTATTACTAAAACTTAATGAGGTATTAATACAAAATATAATGATTTCTATAATAATTCAAATATTTATAGGATAACCAAAGCAGCATTCTGTCTACCAAGCCCATTTGGATCTTTGGTCTCCCTGCTAAAAATGCCGAAAAATGTCTGCCAGTTATTGCCAGGGCTAATGATGACCTCTGACCGTGGTGGCCCAGAGTAATCTCTGACTTGGTTTCCCAGCCATTAAATATGATGGGGAATACAGATCCCTGTAGGCTGTGGCCCCTTTTCTTGTTTCATCTTTTAAAGCTCCAATTCTGCAGCGCATACAAGCACAACTTTATCATTGTGACAGCACTGCTGTCAGTGGAGCTGCTCCAACAATAAGGTCAGCAAGAACATTCCTACAAGGCCATGCATTGAAAAATACTTGAGGTGAGATTTATTCCCCAGTTAAGAACCTGAATGGTGCCCAGCACAATAGATTCTTCTATTTGTTTGTGGCTTCCTCAGTAAAAAAGTTTGTTATAATAGTAATAAAGTGAGAAGTTCTATCCATCCTTTATCATTTTACAGCACTGTCATATTTCACATCTGACACTCTGTTTGACTTTATTCCCAGCCCTGTTAATATGTGATATATCCATAGAACTGCAGACTCAGAAGATTGACTGAACATTTCTAATAAATATTAAGCTCTAGTGTTATACACTTGCAGACCAAGAGAAAAGGACAAACACCTGCTTTGCAGACGTCTGAATTTCTAACGTTGTCAAATGGAACACACAGGTTTCAATCAAAAGCAAATCTACTTAAACGGATTGATGTGGTTCAGACAGGCAAAAAATAAGCATAAAATGCTGAGGGCTGTTTCTCTGGTTTTATTTCAGTTTCTTTTCACAAGACAAGACAATACAGTTATCAGATATTGGTCATTGAGCAGCCTTTCATGTATTATTTAGGGAAAAGCTCAGCTGTTTTAGACAGCAAAAGATTGCAACGTAAATTGAGTATTACCCATTATTTTCACTTGAACCGAGATTTATTTTAGCCCAGTTTCCTGTGTACAAGGAAATGCTGCCAGTGGGTGACTTCTCACTCCTGTGACTGAGGCCTTAATAAATCCATGCCAGCTCCCTGCTGACTATTGATTCCATCAAGTTCAATGAACAGGAATAAGAAGTTCCTAATTTGTTGTGACTTTGCATAGATGTGTTTATTTATTAAATGAGGGAGCTGTGACAGTGTGCTTCCCGTTCAGCACTGGTACAACTTACTTTTTGTTGGCAAGGACTGGGGAGAGAAGGGTGGGCCACGCCAGGCAGCTTGCAGGAGATGAGGTGATATCGACAAGATATTTGTGATTTTTGCTTCTCAGCAGAATCTCTGTGCTCCCTCTCCTTTGTGCCTTTGCTTTCTCTTTCTAATATTCTAAATATAATATTTCTAGTATTGTTGAGAAGTTAAAAGCAGGGGACAAAGATTTGCCCCGGTTCTGCACAAGGGTTCATGCCCAGCTCACAAGTCTAGCAAGACAACTTATGTGTCTTTCCTTCCACTTATTTTCTCTAAAAATAGTTACTCAGCCCTCTGTGTTGAAACTGGAAGTAGTGTACATTGATGATTAAGTGACCCATTTATCTCCAGGGTTTAATCACTAAATATCCTAGTTTGTAAGGCAATTGGAATATATTCTTAGAATTCTACCTACAATTCTGTGGGCAATGAAAAGGAGTAAGTTGGAGGAGAGTTTCTGCCATCTGTCTATACCCACTGTCACTGCTGTTTTTTTTAACAGCTTCAAGCCCTTAATTCCCAGGAATTTCTCTGGTTCCTCACACTCCAGTATGAAAGATGCTGTGTCAGAAATTGAAGTATGAAATAGAGGAGTAATTCTCCATTCAGCAGGGGATTCCTCACTGAACAAGTGACTTCTCAGCTCTCTGTGGTTCATCGGCTGGCTGTGTGAATAAACAACTACAGACTCAACTCCAGGAAAAAGACTTTTTGCTCTTGTAGCCACCAATCCTAAGGGTCTTCCTCAGACCTCTTGCTTTCAGATATGGGAGTAAACTACTTCCTGCTGTCTTGTTTGGAAACCCTTGTGAGCAGAGGTTTGATAGTGAGATTTGCATCTGCAACAGTCTCTGGTAGTGCCAGCTCCATAATTCTGTATTTAAGAGAATGCGAAACTTACTATGCAAACAAGGTCCTTGATGAAATTATGTGAGGTCTAGAATAGGAACATTCAATGCATTAAGAGGATAAAAAGTAAATTAACACAGAAATTCAGTAACGACATTGAGAATCTCACAGTAACGTCTGCCAACTGAGGTAATAAATCAAAATTTACATCTAATAAAATCACTGTCACAAAGTTTCTTATTTGCACAGTGCTTCAGAAAAGCTACTAGTTGTTTCTCAGTCAGTTGTTTTTATTGTTACCAACCATTGTATTTTCTCCTTTTTGGTTTTTTTTTCCTTTGGAGGCTCTGGTGCTTTGTTCTCATTCTCCAACATCTACATGAGGCTGGAAAAAGAAATTGCTATCCAAGAGACTGAAATTTCGAAATTCTACATTGTCTTAAATTGGGATAAAAACCTCACAATAACTTGCAAACAAAACATGCAGAAATGTTTTCTTCCTGCCGTACAGAACATCTCATTTCAATAAATTCAGAGCTGCTAAACTGATAGTCTTATTGTGTTATTTAGTCAAAAAACAGGATGGACAAAGAATGTTTGGATTTTTGCAATGAAACATGTCAACATTCCGATAGTAAGACTTAATAATATTTATCCACCTAGAATTGGGATGAAAATAGCATTTATCTGAAGGATATATTCATTCTATATTATCAGCATTTTCCAATGGGTCACTTTAGAAATTTTTCATCTAGCTTAATGCAGCACTGTTGTACTGTTGTTATTACGTGGGGCTCTACCCTTTGTTCACAGGCAGCAGTACCTGCAGAACTTACCTTTGAATTTAGAGGACAAGAATGTGCATCATGGTAGGAAGAAGGAAAGCAGAAGAGGATGAGATAGGAAAAAAACTCCATGGATATTTAAGTACAAGTCATCAGAAGCAGATTGTTGTGGAACTGCTCGTATGAGAATAGTCTCTGTGTTGCAACAGCTTTCAAAATATGTTTAAATCCCTGAATCAGTCACGGAGCTCCTGGTAGATAATGGAGAAGTCTGTGAGCTTTTTGTCCAGAAGCTCCCTTGGTGCTGATTTGGTGTGTGATCCACAGTGTTGTGAGCAGGTGTGTCTATGGTGTTTTTAATTATTTGAGACCTCTGTTACGTACACAAATATGTGGTAATTGTGCTTTCTCACCCATACAACCAGTGGCTAAACACTGGTCATTTGTCTGGGGCGGGGGATCACTTCTCAGATCTTTCTGTCACATGCACAGAAGCCCTTTGATTTCATATTAATGTTTTTATTTAGCTCCTGGTGACTTCCCTGTGGAGACCAAACCATGATCTTTGTGACTACAGCACCTGAGACCCCATTTGAAACCTTATCTCAAGCAGTGCACACAAATAATGAGACTGAGAATTGGTATTGATAAGCTGCACAGGGAAGGGGAGGAAGTGCTGATTTCACAGACATGAGGCTGAGACTTTTTCTGGTCCTCCTCTGCAAATGAAAAGCCAGTGGGGAAAAAAGCATTTAAAAACCTTTACAATGGTAATGGTGAGTACACTGATCTGACATCTGTGTTTTGATATTAACTCTGAGCAGTAATATAATTACTAAGTACCAACAGTTTCAAAATTTACAGTGCTTGTGTCATGTTCTGTTGAAGGCTGCCCGGTTTCCTCTTTCTCTCCCATTCCCTTCCCTCTGTCATCATCCCAAGAGCAGGATGACTGTCCGGATGACTGGAGCTCCTCTGCTCCAGCACTGGAGATAGATGTGGAGTGCACCCACTTTACTCTTCCCAGATGAATGATTCTTCTCTCCTGCCAAGCAGGGTCATAACAGATACACGGGGGACAAATGGGACCTCTATGCCCACAAACTTCATAAAATCTCAGTAGCGACAACCTCCTCCTCCTCCCATAAAAACTTCCCTTAGCACTAATATAATTGGTGATACCAGGATCTTTTAGGTATTTGTTTATATCCTTATTATGACTCAAATCATGTTGTCAATGTTGTCTTTACAGATGCCAAGCTCCTTCAGTATCCTGCGTGGGAGCCCTGAAGAAGCAGAAAAGCACTTGAACTCAGAATCCAAAGTTATCTCTGCTAACTGCAAGGAATGATCCAAACTTACAGGGCAAGTTCCTTTTCATTTCTTGTACTAGAACTCTCTGTGTCCCAAGTCTGTTATTATTTATTATAACAACACAGACTGAATGGAAAATGTTAACTTGGGTTTTTTTCCTGGAAGGTGAAGAACTGCAGAGAGAGGTATGCATGAACCTAAGTACAGGGAATGCTTAAAAAGAACTGTAAGATCTTTCCGCATTAAATGTGTATCAGGAAACTTCAAGGATACTAATGCTGTAGGGCTTTATTAGTTTCATCCACACTTCTGTTTTTATCCTTTCATGCTACTCAAACCAAAATACACCAGAAAGTGCAAATAAAGTCTTGTTAGAAAGGTACCAACACACTGAAGAAGCATATACTTATTTTTGGGTTTTTTTGATGACTTGCTTGTAAGATGCCATATTTACCATATTTAGGATCAAAATAAACTTGTGATTGTTTTAGAAAAACACTTCCTACATTGCTCTTTACTCAGCCCCTCCCGAAGAGAGGCATCACTTGATCACTGCACTCCTGATCACAGTTCCACAGAGATCCACACATAGATGTTGGAGCTGTAGGAGTCCAGCAGCTCACTAGTTAGGGATAGGATGGGGGAATCCATTCTCGCTGCTCAGTCAGAAGTGCTGGTGTTTGAAATGGAAGCATTTTCCCACCTGCCTTGAAGGACTTGTGGAGATACAAGCTGTATTTCCCTCCTACCAATATGTATCTGGGTGGGAGGCCAAAGCCCACAGTTTGATGTCTCAAGCAGTCATCAGGCTGCTAAACATGGCTGCCCTCCTGAACACTGGCAAAGATTACATTACATAAAAGCTTCTCTCAGCTTCTGTGGAAGCCCCTGGTCTGCAAGACTCGTATTCTTTCTGAATTAGGATTTTCAAAATCTGACCTCCGACCCTTTCTGTGTCATTGATGCCTTAGGTTTTAACTTTTATATTTTTCAAATCCTGTACTGCCCAGTGTGTAACTCTGAAGTTTCTTGTAGCCTGTTAACTTCTGGTCTCTTGTGCTAGGTAGACATAACAAAGCCTCTCCAGGCCTGCTCTCCAAGGACACCCAGACCATCCTAGGCCCAAAAAGCATAAACCAAAGAGCCTCTAAGGGGGGCAAGCGGAGGGGAAATTACATCATTAAACTGAAGCTTTAATTGGAGAATTAACCCTGATATGCAAATGAACCAAACCTATAAAAGTGTGATGAACTCGTGACCTGTTGTCCATCTTGGGGTCCATTTTGGCAATAGCCTCTGGCTCCCCAGGGTGTACCTTTGAAGGCCCTTGAAATAAATATCTACCTTTGTTCCCTTATTCTTGTCTAGTCTCTGTTTCTAGGAGGCCTCTTAAGGCATCATCATAATGTAAGAGTTCTCATATGATTTTCATTTGAATAGGTTCAAATGTGCTACATGCTGGCTAGATTATAAATGCTATGCATGCTTTCCTCTCCCTTGTTTTTTTCCCTTTCCTCCTCATACAGTTGTGCTTTGAAGTAAATACTATCTCTGGGAATGTCTGTGCACCATCCTGAACAATATAGCTCTTGCTTGTGTGACAATGCAGGTGTTAAGCAGTAGGAACAAGGATAATGTTATCAGTATTGCTAGTTAATTGACTTTAGCTGTAGCTTTCCAGAACAAAGATGTCAAGAGATGACAAGAGATTGACAAGGGACAAGAGACTGACAAGAAAGTAAGCCTCAAATACATCTAGGAGGAGGATGGAGAAGAGAAAAGCAGCCTGCAAGGCCATTGCTTCCTCTTCACTCCACAGAAGCCAAATAGATAAAGGTAGGACTCCAGTTGGAAGTTAGCTTTCATCCATTTTTCTGGGCTGCAGGAATCTTTGCAGTTTCTGATAAGAACA
Source organism: Lycocorax pyrrhopterus obiensis (assembly GCA_014706295.1). NCBI lineage: Eukaryota > Metazoa > Chordata > Aves > Passeriformes > Paradisaeidae > Lycocorax > Lycocorax pyrrhopterus. The sequence goes on along the minus strand of JACSVZ010000006.1, from coordinate 67,654,015 downwards.
AAAATATATCATACACAAGGAAATTCTAGGGATGATTCTTGCTTTCGTGTCCTTTAATGAATAGCTGTTGCACATTTGTATTTAGGGTTGGGGGGACACTGACAACTGATATATTTTTCAGCTGCATCCAAGCTATTCACTGAAAGTCATGCAAATGCAAATTTAAAAAATCATTAAGCATGTCTGGAAAAGATGCTCCCCATCATCCATAAATGCTACTAGAATCAGGTAGCAAGTTACTTTCAGAAACTAAAGAACTAAAGAAATTCTAGTTCCAAAATTGTAACTTTTACTTTTCCTGATTTATTTGCATTGCAAACATTTCCTCTTCAACTGCTGAGCCCTTTCACTTAGATTGTACAACTTAAAAACAACTGAACATAAAAAGAAGAGAGTTAAATTTCTACAGGGAGCCTGGAGTTTGTGATAACCTGTCTTCTCAGTGGTTTCTAAATTGCCATAAAGAGAAGAAATTATTGTTGGGAATGCTGGAAGGAAATTATAAATCTTTCTTTCTTTTCTAAGCAGCTGTTAGCTGTCCAGCCAAATATAAGTTTTATATAGACCTGATTTGTGAATACAATAAATAACTGGATCAAGGAAGCTGAAAGCATGTACAGGTTTAAATCTGGAAAACATATATGTGATGTGTCAGTTCTGATTTCCAACAAATGTCAGAAACAAGAGCTTTTTGTCTTTACTAACTCAGCTTTGTGAAAAGCATTCTAATGTAAAAAGAGGTAGGGGTGAGCCAATGCTTGTTTTGAAGAAAGAAATTCTCTGTTTTTCGGAAAAAATTTTGTCTTTTGCATGTGATGCTGATGTCCTCTATACCCCATCATCATCTTTTTCATAGCTCTGCCCAAGTTTTCATTTCTGTCAGTTGCAATGTACATTAATTTGTCTTCATATAAATAATTTCTCGACAAAACAGTGCTGCTTTGCATTCTCACAGCCACCAGAGCTAACCAGAAAGTTACAAAAAAAGAAAAGTCAACCATCCTCACTCTAACACTGCTCCTGGCACCTTTGGCTTTTCAAGGCAGTGACTCCTTGCAGTCTCAGGGAGTGCCTCCTCTGATGTCAGTATTTCAGGAGTAGTTGATTCAATAGATCAGTCAGAGGCTTTCTGTGCATATTAGATCAAAATTCTCAGCTCATGCATGAAACAAGGGATACAATGCTTTAATTCAGAATGCACTAAAAGCAAACAAGTCAAACTGCTGCACAATCAGGTGTCAAACCTTTGACCCTGGTAAGCAGACATGCATCCCAAATGGAAAGTGTGTTCAAAACAAGTTTTGAATTCTAAGAAGGCTGTAGGTGAGCAAATAAAACCATTCAGCCCTGGCACCCTTTGGTACAGAGCACAACCTCTTCCCCTCCCTTGGACTAACTGATGTGTTTTCCTATTTACAGACAGAACAACTCCAGAAGAAAAATGTTGCTCATAGAGTGCTGGCATACATCCCGGTCAACAATTTTTCTAAGGTATGAAAAGAAAGCATGGCACCCACCCTCACCTGTAATATGTCCTTCATGCAGTAGTTTTCAGTAGTGAGATGTGTGTGAAGTGATGCAGATGATTACTCTGCAACTTCCTGTGTATACTAAGGACACGACAAGTACATTTTCATTGACCCCAAAGTTTCAGCTTTTTGTTTTATATTTTAGTGGATTTTAATCATACCCCTTGACAGTACTAAACACATATTAGTGCTTAAATATGAGGAGGTTTTATGAGCAATGCATTGGGCAAGATCCTACTGCCATGAGCAGTTCTGCCCAGAGTCTGCAAAGGTGTGGCATGAGCTGATTCCTTACAAGCACTGGCACCAGCACCAATGCCGTGAGCAGTGAAGGGCACCTTAGCCTTGTGTTTGGTTCACTCCCAGTCCCAGCTGTGTTTACCAGAGGTGACACTTGAGCACTCATATTCCACAAAGGTTATAAGAAAAATACAATGGCACTTCATCATCCTCTAAAAATGTTTGGAATTAATTGATGTACTTTTAGTTGCTAACAGAGAAATCTCCAGTCAGGAACTGTGTGGTACCATGCCCACGAAACCTTTAAATCTTTCCCCTGAATTGAAATGTCTTGTTGTGATCCCATACTTCAAAGGAGTGTCATTTATCTTTCAATTAAGCTTAACTGATGAAAATTCTTCCTCCTGGCTTTAAATATGTATGCCTCATTTGAAGCCACTTCTTTCTCTTTTTTTCCTTAATTCCATATAATAGGTTGTCTAATCAAATTACTAGTTGTGTTTAATTTAGTCAACATAACCCAGTGTCTTGATCTCTGGGGGCAGGCATGTTGATTTTTAATGAATTGGCTGATTTTCTGGCAGTTTATGAGCTGTTCGTGCTGAATATATCAATTATCATCACCATGTAATCAAATCTGCCAATTATGTGACATTGTGTTAATTCATTGAGCAAATGCAAAGAAGAGGCTGTGACCAAAACTGCTGGGTCCATACTACTTCTGTGATATGGGATGAACAATCACATTGTAGAATTAATCCAGGAATTTTATAGTTAATTTTAATTATCTTCTTCTCCTTCTGTCATGAAAGCTGTGCCTTGGATCCTCCTCCTTACCTCCAGTCAAAGCTAGACTGTGATTGCTTCTAATTATTTTATAGGACAGAAAACCTTTTTGTAAACAACTATGAGAGACACACTCCTGTGACAAGATGATGCCAAACTAGACAGAATAATATCAACAAAAAGGCCTGTCAGCTGTGACAACTTCATGACAGATTTATCTCCCACCCAAAATATTTTTCTCCCTGTCATGGGTACTGATGAAACATGTTTTCTAGGAGGACTCCTCCCCTCAGAAATAAAAAAAAAACCCTCACCAAAACCCAGAGTACTGTCTACATGTTCTTTTGCCAAAGGGAACAGGTCATAAAAGATCTGAGATTTTTAATACATGCCTAGCTATCCCTTTTAATGAGAAGAGATTTAAGAGAAGGAACAGTTTACACTGGCATATTTTCTTTTCTTTAAAGTTTAATAAACTCAGAAAGCTAAACAAAAGGCATTTGGGAGCTCCATAGGAAGACTTCAAAGTACTCAGAGTTAGACTAAACATGCTGGTTGCTCCCAGCTGACAGATCAAGGAGTTGAGGGCCATGAAGAAGGAAAGTGGGGCTGAAGGTGTGTTGCAAATCACACCATCATCACTGAAAATTTTTAGAAATCCTCTTCACTAGAACAGTCTTCTGTCCTCCTCAACAGGTGTTTTCTGCAGCCAGTCTGAAAGCCACATACCCCACATAGAACTCTACATATTTATAGTATGTTGCTCTACAGACAGAGTGACCTTCTCGTTCCCTTCTCTTTCATCGTCTCTTAAGGAATGAGACCTCCAATTTCATCACACATAAGGATGGATGCCACTGTGGTAGGAGAGAAGCACACCAACACATGGAGTGTGAATGAACACCACTTGTTTTCTGGGCTTCAGAGAACTTCTCTGATGGGTATGGAACTGACACAAATTTAGCAGGCTCATGAATGTCATTAAGATTCTGCCTAGCCTCAGTTCCATATCAGCATGGCTTGGACCACCTGCCTCTCTGCACACACCGCACCACAGATCAAGTGCAGTGCAGATAAACAAGATATCTTAGTCCTGTTACCTTCTGCTGTAGTGAAATCAGCTCCTTTCCATGCTTGTGAAGCATCCTTGTGAATAAATTTATATGTAAATATATGTATATTTGCATATATTTTTCCTAGGCAGAAGGCATTAGAGAAACTAAGCATTGTTAGTTGTACACGAGCAAAGCTGGACTGATGGTGTTTGTTTTAATCATAACAGTTGGTGTGCAATTATGGGAAAGCCTGATGAGTTTTAGGGCTGTGTGCAGCTTACTCAAAGGCACAAATGAAAGGATGTGTTTCTTGCTTGTGCTTCATCTTCCTGCCCTAAAAAACTAAAACTGTTTTTTCCCACCTTATCTAGGCTGCTTATCTTATGGGAGAACCAGCCAGAAGGAGCTGGCTGAGGAATCATCTTTCAGAGGATCTGCTGAGGCAGTATCAAGGCGGGATATCTGGGAGCCCACAGAGCTCTGACACCCATAGTGTTCACTGGTGCCAAACATGGATCTGTTGGTGCTTCCAGGGCTTCTCCCAGCAGATGCAGAGTTCTCTGCCTGCAAAATGTTGCAAACTTTCTTTATTCCTGAGGAATGCTTAAACATGTTTGGGTTTTTTTTCCCCTTGATAGCGCACCGTGGTTTCCTTGCAGCCTCTGGCAGCAATGTTGGAGGAAAGACAGACAGCTGAGTAGACCAAGTCCACTTGCTTTGTCAGGAAGTCAAGTAAAAAAAAGATTTCTTTAATACAGTGTTGATCTTAGTAACCTCTACTGAGCTCCTGTCCTTTCCCAGGACAGAGAATTAGTCTCCCTTCTATTCTTGGTTTGAAGTGATAAGCTTGTTCCTTTGCCATGGGAATGGACAATGGATAAAAATCAATTCTCATTTAAGAAGCTACAGCAGTTTGCCTTTTCCTGCTGCCTGTATCGATTCCCTGAGCTCTCAGGGACACTATCAATCCTGCTGCAGTCCAGCTTTATTTGAAAAGGAACTGTGATGATGGGTGCAGTTCCTGAGAAAAGTCTCTTCTGTCTCCTCCTTGCTCTTCTGAGAGACAAACCAAGGCCATTTATCCCATCTGTGGTGGTGTGCAGGGCTTCTCTGGAGGAGTTTACAGCCCAGTGCCGTGATTGTCACTGCAATGAAAATTGCAGTGCTTGTCACTGTAGGTCTGGTCGCTACAGCTGTCTTGTTCAGGTGGACCTGAAAAAGAAAAAGGAAATTTACTTTGGGGAAGAAACAGAAACATGACAATTTTTTCCTGAAGGCGTTTTAGAAGGTATTTTCCTGATGATCCCTTGACTTTTAGTTACCTTGAGATAGTCAACAGGTCTGTAGCATCCTGTCCAAACAGTGCTCACGTATCTGCCCCGCCTCATAAAAGATTTTTTATTTGCATAAGGCATTGGATAGTTAGCTCACACTAAACACCCCGCCGGAAATGATACCTAAAATGTTAATCTCCATGGAAATTATGCTACTGTAAATGACTATATGGGGTGAGGAGATAGTGGAAAGTCAGGTGCTTATGACTTCAAACATTCATGCTTTTATAGATCACCAGGTAATTGTTCCCATTCCTTTTTCCCAAACGTGAAATCCATGCCCAAGGAGCTCTGGTGCAGCAGGTTAGTTATGGACCTGGCTTTTATTGATGGCGGCAAGGTGGACTGGTGCAAAAGAAGTTTCTCTACCAGGGTGCATTAAGCACCATTGTTAAAATAATCTTTTTATACACATGAAATAATGTATCTCTTTAGTTTTTCCACACCTTTATGCAGACAACAAGGTTATTAGAGAGAAAAAAACTCCACAAACCAATGGGAAAGTTACATCAGGTGCCTGAAGCATCTACCATCATGCAGGATTACTTTATAGACACAGCTATAAGCAGTCACCCATTGCATACATTTCAACATTCACTTCCAGATTTGAAAACCCAAACCCATACTGTTAATCTCTGTGCATTGAGAATTTCCTACTGATTTTCCCTGGGACTCGTAGATTAAAAACTCTGATATTGGCAAGAAATATGAGACTGGTACCAAAAGCTCAATATATCTCTCATCAGTGCTAGCAATGAGAAACATTTTCCATGGATAATCACCTGAGAAGATGTCTCTGCCCTTCCTGCAGAATTTTCTCCACACTCTCTATTTCTTCCTAGAGTTTGCTTGCAAATGCTCCCGTTCTGCATGGATGGATCTATGCTGGGTTGTGGCGGTCACTTTCAGTTGTTACTGTGTCAGAGTGAGCTCATTTAAACTGTTTGTGTACATTGGATCTGACTGGTTTTTTTTCCTACAGACCAAAAAACCAAAAAGGCTGGCAACAATGCCGGGCAATTATAAATCCCAGACTCCTATTTCTGGATGCAGGAGAGTCCTGAGATTGTAGGAGTTGTCACTTCTTGAACATAAGAGTTAAGCCTTAAAACTGTTCACAGCTGCATCTTAGCTTATTTGAAGGTGGGTGCTAGGCTTCTGTAGAATAATTATTAGTCCTTGTAGAACAAGCCCAAGTACATAAGGTTCACTAGGCAGATATTGGTAATTAGTTCTGTTTTTTTTTACTGCAGTTGAAACACGTTAATTATTTAATGAGTTTTGAAGTGCCTAAATGTGTTTCCTTCTCAATGAAAAATTTATGCCATGAGGCAATGAACAGTTTGTCTCTGCCCAGTCAATAAGAGTTTTAGACATATGAAAATAATGTTAATCCATAGGGGAGGATTGAGGACCAGTATTGTGCCTGAGAGGAAGCCTTTCAGTTTCTCTTACTTGAAATTTGTAAAAATATCCTTGCAAACTGCTGAAAGGAAGAAGTTAGCACTGACATTCAACAAATGTGCTAAGAAACTTGGAGTATATTTTGGGGGATAGTTTTAAAAAACTTTTTGCATTTACATCTGTTGCATACGCAGAGCCATGCAGAAATAAGTTTAAATGCTCTGCAAGGTAACAGTGATAAGAAAGAATTCAGTGAGGCTCTACAATGCACAAATAAAGGGAGGTTTTCTGTCACTCAAAAATAAAACTTTCCTGCATTTTCTTCTCTTTAAAATTACTCAAACGAACTGTGCATCAAAGGTGTTGGCAGCAGGAAGCTAATGTCCTCATTTGACCATCAGTACTCTATGCAGAGTGTTGTGCTCTGTCTGTAGTGTTTTGAGAAGTGATTAACTCTTCATATTCTCTGTACTCAGGAGAATGTTTTGGTACAGGCTTAGGAAAGAATATTTGATAGTCCCTATTTCTACAGACAACATAGAGAACATGCATTTTAAGACTAACTTTGATGCACAGTGAGTTTTTATTCAGCAGCCCTGATTCAATACAGCAATTCTGTCCAACTTTCCACCCTTACTGAAAACAGTGAGCCAGTTGTCTTTTTATTTTCTGATTGAAGTTTATTAACATAAAACTGTTACCAGCAAAACCTGTGAAGCAAAAATGAAAATACAAAGTTCAGTTGCTACAAGATAAAATTGTTTATCCCACAATTTGTTATATGTATTCTTTGGTAAGTAGATAACACATCTGATTTGGGTAACCAGTCAAGTTATTTTGAAAGCCTTGTGGAAAGATTTCCAATCTTAAAAAATGATGTGTGTATATATATGCATATATATATATATATATATATATATATATATATATATACAGCAATAAATGTAACAGATGAAGGATTCCAGCATCACATACAGCTAAAAAAGGAGGGAGCTGGGAAAGTCCGTGCAGAGAACTGACAAACAGCATGTGAGTGAGCAGGATAAAGACAGAGACAGGCTGTCTCCGTCACTGTGGTTGCAAGAAGTACAGAAAAGAGAACTCATGCCAGTCACACCTTCTTCCTCTGTATTCCTACTGTTGTAGAATTAGACAGTGAGATGTGACATACAGGTGCAGCACAAATGCCACTCTGTGTGACATTTTTTTCCACAGGAGATGTAGATCTCACATTTGTAATGCTGTGTCCATCTAAGCTAAACTTACAGTTTAGAAACAGCACGTGAGTTCTGTCCTTGAGGACAAAACAAATCAGTCAGTTGGGCTCAGTTTATTCTTAGAGGTCCCCACCACAGGGATGGCAAAACCTCACCCTATTCCCGCTCTTAGCCCACTGCCCTAGAAACGTTGGGACAAAACTCCCAACTCCCATGTCAGTGGGAGACAAAGTGGGACAAAACTCCTGAAAACCATACTTTACCCAAGACAAGTGGAACTGCAAAAATTTCCAATTTTGCAAAGCACAGAGTCTAACAATTTGATTATGTCAAGAGAGAATAGGCAGCAAGAGCAAAATAGATCTGTCTTCCTTAGCCAAATAAAGATCCCTATGAGAACTGAAATACCATCACAGAATGTTGCATCCCTAATTGTTATACAAGCTTAATTTAAAAGTCAACAATGCTGTCATTTTGCTTTTTGTAGAGTGGTACTTCTGGTGGAAAAAACGTACTGCTTTGTTTTGTTGTAAGTTCAGTTTGGGCAATGATAAGTCTACTTAGTATAAATTTGACTTAGTTTGGAAAATACTATCTTTACTGAATGTTACTGAAGTAATGAAAGAAAATTTCCTATTCCTCATCTCATCAATGCCCAAATGAGGGTCAGAGAGGAAATTCCTATTCCTATAAGTTGCAACATTAAAATAAATTATACAAACCTTGGCCTTCATACTTTATTCCATTTTGTAAGGATTGCTTTCTAGATGTATAGTATTTAGTTCTGAATAGAATGTCATTGAAAAGTGTGAATTATTTAATGAGTTTTCAAGAGCTTAACTGCCATTTCTTTAAAAAACCTAAAATCCTCAAACACATTTAGTATGCTGCCAATTTAAATCCCCACAGCTGTTTGCTCACTCCCTCTAGTGGAATGCAGAAGAGAATCAGGAGGCATAAAGTGCAAAAAAACCTTCTTGCATTGAGATAAAGGGTTTAGAGAGTAAAGAAAAACCTGTGGACACAAATAAAACAAAACAAGGAATTCATTCCCCGCTTCCCATGGGCAGGCAGGTGTCCATGATCTCCAGGAAAGCTGGGTTCCCTAATGCATAATGGCTACTTGGGAAGGCAAAGGCCATCACTTCATCTTCTTCATCACTTCATCTTCACAGCTCTTATTGCTGAGCACGAGGCCATATGGTCTGGAGTGTCCCTTTGTTCTGTCGGGGGTCCACTGTCCCAGCTGCATCAGCTCCCAGCTCCTTGCTCACCCTCATCCTGCTCGCTGGTGGGGCAGGGTGAGGACCAGCAAAGGCCTTGGTGCTGTGTAACCACTGTCAAATAAAAAAAGTGTTACTTTAACAGCCTGGTTTGATTACAGCCAGCAATGCTCTCTCACTGCTCTCCTGTGCTTTCCCATCTTTCTGCATTTTATTACCTTGGCTGTGAACTCCAGAGGGAGACACCGCATTTTTGTCTTTTTTGTCCAGTTTAACTGTGCTGTAGTTCTTGAGAAGAACCCCTGTATGTTGCCTGGTATTATTGCAACTGATGAGGATTAAATAGGGTGACCTGTGAAAGTGACTTCTCTTTTTTGCTTGCCTGGGCTTTACGTAGTGGGGTTACTCAGTTACTTTTTGAAGGGGCAGCAGACATAGAGGTGCACCAATTGCTACTCATTCTCCCACGTGTTTAGGAGCTCTTTTTCCTTCAGAGCAGTGCTGTGACTCTCACAGGATAAAAGAAGGAAAAAAATTTTCACCAAGAATGGTCGTCAGATAGCCTTAGTCCTGAAGGTGCTTCAGTCATGGCAGCCTCTCACCACGCTGCTTTGGAATTTCCATCATATTAGTCCCAAGGAAAGGTGAGAACATAAATACACCTAATGCTCTCCGGGCTGCTTTACAACAGCACTTAAAGATCCAAGAACTTCCTGACAAAAGATAATAGGAGACAATGAGTCCATTTTAGCTCTATTTCACCAGAAATACAGGTTGAGGAAGACCCGATTCGCTTTTGCGACATTCTATATTCCACAAACAGTTTGTATTTTAAAAATGCTTTTAATTATTTTTTAAAGGTTTTTTTTTTGCCCATCTGAAGGATGGTGAACAGCTTGAAATAATGCAGGACCTTTGTGATATGAGTTGCAAGACTGTCTGACAGCAGAATTTTCTCAAAGTGGGACTTAAAACTTTAAGTAGTTGAAATCCCCAGCTGCCTGTGCTAAAGACAAAAGGGTGGCCAATTTAATTAACCACAGCCTCCAGGGGCATAATTCATTATCAATTTTACCAATATCAATATCCTGAATGTAAAAGAGGCTGGAACACAGATGTCTAACCACGAAAGCAGCACTGTAAATCTGATTGCTTTCCTTGCTCTCTCACTCTTTAATTGATTGCAAGAAAAAAAACAAAACCAAACCAAACCCAAACCAAACAAACTAAAAAGAAAAAAGAAAAAAAAAACCAACCAGCCAACCAACCAAACAAAAAATCTCCAATGGATTTGATTAGCTTAGTGGAAAAATATGCCCAAAGAAGTCATTAGAGAGCACTTCCCTGAATCTTTAAAATTGCTTCGATTTTCACATACAAATGCTTCCCTTCTAATCTGATTTTGTCACGCAACATTTGTGGCAGTGACAATGGTTCGTCACAGAAATGAAAAAAAGCAAGTATTTCAAGAGGTCACATAGACTGTCCTCTTGAATCTAGGAGAGAATTAACTGTGTTGGGATTCAAGAAAATGTTTCTTAAAACCCATTTTAGAAAGTCCTGTCACCAGATATTCCACCACATCTCTGTCTATCAGTCAACATTGTCAGGAGTAAGATTTTCCAAGTATTTAGCATCATTTTTGTGCTCTAAATTAAGATAATTACTATTTACTTTGCCTTTGAAAATCAGGGCTGATTAAGGAGTCACATTTTCATTATGCAAAGAATTCCAGCCTCCAAATGCTATTGTTATCCTAAGTGAGAGAAAGAAGCCAAAATGATATTTTTTCCCTCAAAGTTAAAATGTCAAATCTTGGATTAGGATGACCAAAATGTTTCCAAGCCTGTCACACCATTTGTCTAATTACCCTTTCATACAATCATCTGCATGAAATCATTCATAGAAAAGATTTTAGCATTATCAGAATGGTACATGAAAGCTGAAATTATGTGCTTTGTCTTTCCTGCTGAAATTGCTAGTGAATCTTTTCCATGCCTGTGACTTGTTTTATTTTCAAATAAATTACATTCTTTGTTGGAAGATTTTTCTAACTCTTTACTAGATTGCAGTGAATAGCTTGCTAGATATTTTTTTTTTTTTTGCAAGGACAGTGACTGTGGATAACAGATTTTTTTAAAAGAGAAATTCTCCTGTTACTGACAATCAAAATCTGTGTTAAAGTATTACATGAAAACCAACACGGATTCAATTAATCTTTAATTACACTTTAACCCTTTATTAAATTTTACTGAAATTGTTTTACTAATATCACCAATATCCAAAACCTTAGTTTCAGAATAAATCAAGACTTCTGGGCAAGAAACTGCTAGGGCTGAGATAGGGGATGTGCACCAGAGACCTGTAACACCACTGAAGTCATTGATGTTGCATTCTTTGCTGAGCTGCTGGAATTAAGCACTGGTAGGGAGTGCAGGGGGAGCAGGGGGGAACAGCAGATCTACTTTCTTCCCTTTGAATTCTGAGCTGAAGGCTCCTTGCACTTTATGAGTACGCCTATCATGGCACATAGTGGATCATTACTAGTGGAAGATAGGCATAGCCCCAGGAATGTGTGTAGAGATCAGAGAAACCCCTGGAAATTAAACTTATGGGAAAGTCAAAATGCATTTTAGCTTGGTGCAGCAAACTGGCAAAACCGGCTTGCAGTGGGTGAAACAATAAACAATAACCACCTTTAGGCTGAGTTTTCCGTGATAAAGTTAAGACTTATGTGCAGCATGATTTAACAGCCTCTGATCTTGCAAATGTCAGCTTTGGAGTGCACTCCCACCTTCCCAACCAGTCCACACTGCTAGGTCAAGATTGCTGCTTTTCTTTTACAGGCTAGGACACTTGATGTAGAAGCTGACAGAAATAATGCCCCGTTGCTCTGCTGCTCTTTGCTGAACCTGCATTTCCCACTCTGCCTGATCTAAAGCTGATTTATTGCCACTGGAGCTGACAACAGCCTATTTGTCACTGAAATAACATCAGCATAACAGGAGAGGAATGCAGCAACAGATGTTTGTCCCAGACCAGGATCCCAAACATCTGACGAGCCTAAATGGCTTCTTCTGCTCAAATTACAGGTTTTGCGCAAAGCCCCAAGGCAAAACACAAATGCAAGCCTGACAGCTTCACAGTCCAGAAACACACACTGGTGCTCACTGTTCCTGCTAAATCAAGCCTTCTCTACATCTCACCCAAATTTCTGCAGACTTCTGGTGAAATCTTCTTCTGGAAATGCTGTATTGTGCCACAACACAGTGTTGATCCAAGTGAGACACAGTACCACTGCTTTATATTTTGACCACAAACTCCAAAATTATCTCTTCTCCTCAAGGTCAGGGAGATATTTTAACTACCTCACACACGCTGTGAGCTGTCATGTATCCCGTCTTCTTACACCTTCTTCTTCAAACCGCTTTTGGAAGCATTGCTGTTCAACGCCAGCAAAATATGTGTTATTTGCTACTGTTCCCAAACCTTCCTTTGCAACATCTGCTCCCCAATTAGGAGGCCCAAGGCTAGTAGAAATGCACACACCATGTGTTAAGCACAGTAGATAAGTGTATGAATGCACAGGAGGTGTCAGGGCTGTCCCCAGCTAACAAAAGAGGACTGCCATCCGAGTGTCAGGAGGTTTGAGTTACAAGGTGACAGAAACACTGGTCGGGGCTGTGAAACACGCTGTCATTTAGCAATGAGAGCTTGTACCTTGCCTCTGTTAGTGCTGACACCTCTTTGTGTTGGGACTTGCCATTCAACATTAGTGAAAAAAAGGAAATAGCCCAACTAACTGGCAGCCAAAATGCATATTCAGGGGAACCTTTAGAACGGCAGAGAAATGACCAAGCGTCTCACTGCACTGATTTCTAATGGCAGAACCTATCAGATTCCTAGAGTGTCTTTAAAATGGTCTCATTTGACTGGCTTTAATACATGATTCTTGCCTAGGCTGAGTGATTATTTTGTTCAAAATAACCAGAATACAGTTCCTTAAAATGAGTTTACTTTTTTTTCCTGGGCGGGTTTCCTTTTCTCTATTGCAGTTCAAACTGTGTGTGATCATTTAAGATACATTAAGTGCATCTGTACACTCATTTTTCTCACATGTAAGGGGGCTCATTTCTCCTTTTGGGGAAGTACTAAATTTTGTGTGAAAAGAAATACTAAGCTCTTGTGCATACAGAGAAAATTAATTCCTCCTGTCCTTGTGTTCCTTTTCTGCACTATATTCGTTGTCACAGGTAGTCAACACACACAAAATGTCCTCTGAAGCTAGACATTTTCATTCTCTTCTTAGAATTCTCCTTGTTAATTTAAATGATTGGGAATTTACTTTGCTTGCATGAAAATATTTTGCCTGTTGATTTGTTCTTTGCATTAAATCCATGACAAAAGGGCACAAAAATGATAAAATAGCTCTCTTCTCCTAATGTCGAGTTTGTTTTGGTTTTTTTTCTCTAGTTTTCTTTTTACACCAAATGGGACATTATTTGTCATTGGATCTGCCTAGATTCTGTAAACTCATGCCTTTTAGCAGAATGGACATCTGATGTTTTTTCAAAGACTAAAATCTTTGGGTCCCATCACTATATGATATTTCTCCTAAGAGAAATCAGTTTCTAACCTATTGTCTCAGAGGCTACATTTTAACTGGGGAATGGGTATTTGTCGTAAAAAATTGGCCGCTTTCTCCCCCAAATCAGAAATATCCTCAACACCCTTTCCCCCCATATATATACATACTTATGAATTAAGTCAATCTTTGGATTTTTTAGATGTTTGTAACAGGCATAACCGCAAGCATAAAAACATCTTTGCAAGTTTCTAAGGTAACAGAATGTGTACGTTTCCAAACTGAAATCTGGAGGACCAATAACTTACAAGAGAGAGGAAAAAAAAAATAGCAAAACCTGGAAAGCAAATGGACCATAATGAATTATTCTTGGACCTCACTACTTGAAACCACCTTAAAAATAGGGAATGGATTTTGATAATGTGTAATGACATCTGACTGCTGAAATGTCACTGGTATTTGGAAACAGCAACTCTTGAAAAGACTCAGTGTCTGGACAACTAACACATTTTCCCAAACAGAGTATAGCTGCCCAAGTTGTAGAAACACCATAGCGAGATCTAAACTGAAAGCAAAATGACTTATATGAGATAGAAATATCCATTGATTATAGCAGGGAAATTGTTTAAAGTATTTCCCTCATGCACAAAAAAAATTCTTTTAATTTTATCTAGCCTACAAATTCTGCTTTAAAGAGTTTAACAGCTGGTTTCTCAAGACTTTAAACTGCTTAACTTTGCTATCCTCTGGCTTAACAGCTGAAGTGTTTTCCACAGCTTTACTTTAAAAAAAGTAAATCTAACATGCTATAATGTCACTGGCAAATGTTTATTTACTGTAGGCTGTAGGTGCTTTCCATTTGTCTTCTCTTTATAAGTAATTTTCCAGAAAATTCAGCCTGTGAAAATCCAGGGAAGAACCAGCTTTTAATCTTAAGACTTTTTAAAAAAAATTTATTAAAATACTGTCAATAATGAAGCAGAAAAATGTTCTGCAACCTCTACTTCTTTCTTCTCCCTCCAGCTTCTGTAATTTGATGCATTCTTTTCTTCCACCTTTTATATGGCCATAAAGTTAGTTACAGTCTACACCTTATTCACATCCTTAATTGTGAAGCTATTTAATAGGGTTTAATGAATATGGGATATATTATTTCATCTAAAAGACAGATCAGGCAGAAAAAAAGGGAGAATAAGAAGGCCTTCACTGCTTTTAAAGGCCCAGTATCTATGAGAAAGTTCTGAGCATATCTCCCCCAACTCTATCTGTTTTTCTGCTCTGACAGATGCCATCCCTCCTCACACTCCTAAAAAACTTCAGCCATTTAGGGCTCCTCAAGGGGCATAGATTCCTCTTCCTCCTCTTACAATTTGACTTTTCTAGTATTTTGGTTTTTTTGTCAGTGAAAGATGAACTCCTTTCCCCTTCCTCTCTGGGCATCATTTCAACACCCTGTTTTCTCCACTGTCCTCATTTTCCTATTGCAAGCCTTCCTGACTCAGTATCCGCCTCCTAATATGACATCCACAGGCAGTTTTCCATATCAGGGACGCAGAGAATCTCACTTTGCTTGTGTGCCACTCCGATATATTTGCTCTCCGCGTGTAATGAAATCTACTAATTATCCACTGACATTCAAATTCATAGCACCATGGAGCCCTTTTAAGCAGAACCTTGGCAATATTTCAAAAGACTTTTTTTTTTGGGAGGGGAGGGGCAGAAGGGGAAGGGGGTGGGGAGAGAATAGTATTGTTTTCATTTTCTCCCTTGAGTTATAGCCTACATTTCCAGTAAGCACCTACTCCCAAGCCAAAATAGTAAAACCTGATAGTTGTGGATCTTTAATAAGGAGGTCTCCAGCTCATGTTTTCTTACTGTCTCACATACTTAAATTTGACGTGTCTAGAGGTAAGAGATCTCTGGGGAAGATAATGCTAGACTGCTGTGCGTCTGCTTGGAAATTGGATAAAATCCCAAAATTCCTGACTCTGGTCACAGAGGTACTGAAGGTGGTCAGCAAGGATATAAAGACGAGCAGCAGCTACTGCTTCCCTCTTATAAGAAGGACATGGGGTTTTCCTTTCACTGTAGGTGCCAAAACTGGCCCAGCAAGTGCCTGAACCCTTGTTCAGCCCTGGCCATGCTTATTATGTGCAAGTGCTGGTGCTGCATTCGGAAATCAAAGACAGCTCTTGCCCAGAGTAGTGCCCTGGACGCAGCAGGCACAGCCCAGATTGAGCCCTCCACTCTAGTGGCTCAGCATTTCTCCACGTGCTGTGGACACTTTGAATCCAGGGTAGCAGTGCTCAGGTCCAACAAGTCAGGTTACATCTTCTCCTAGGCCATACCCGAGATATTTCCACCCCCTGCTCTGCCAGCACAGAGCACAGAGCATGCAGAGGAATGTCCTCTTGTGCCACTTGATGTTGCTTTCTCACCAGCACTCTGTTGACTCTCTGTAGATAAGAATTAGGCCTTTTGCATTTAACTTTTTTAATAAAAGAAGACAGATTAACTCCTTTAGGGGAAGGAGCTGCCTGGGATCTGTTTGATCTTCTGTCTGCATTCACAGTTTGATCTGTTTTTCCAAGCAGTCAAAAAATTGGTTTTGTATTTTTTAATAAGGCTGAGAAGAATTCTTCTGGGTGTCTCTAACAACCATCCGATCTTTTACTGACACCTTTTTACTGATGAACAGGCCTGTTGAGAACACAGATTATTTTCTTACAAAATCACTATAAAGGGAAGCCCTAAAAAAGTAACTTTCATGCACGAGAGATTGTAAATTCATTGTATTTTTACAGAAAGATGAAATGGTTGATTCCCACAAAATATTTCCATTGCTATTACATGGGACTGTACTTACAAAGCAGGTGCAGTTGTGTCTACAACACTCATTACCAGCTCTATCTGGAGCCTTTATACACAACTGGAAACAAATTTGAATTCCCAGGAGTATCATGACAAAGAAAGATGTTTATCTCCAGAAACACCTATATGAAAAAAAATCTTTGTCTTGAAAGCAGATCAGCCGTGGCCCCTGGATGTAAGGCATGCTGAAGTCTGGAGTATTCCAAATCTACAGCTAAATTGAGTACTGGGGCTGCACCACTAGTTCTTCTCTCTCTGTTGGGAATTTGATGTAAGCAGAAGCTATGCTGTCATCACCGTGCATCTGACAAAGGATATGTCACAAACAGAAAAGAATTAGTCCAGCAACAAAATACCCTGAAATGCCACTGCCAGTTCCTTTTCTATCACTCTCCCTCTCTTTTTTGGCAAAGATCTAAACCTGAAAAGCATGGATAGTGACATGTTAAAAATGTAACTGGCGTGGGTAGTGGAGGAGGTAGGTAATAAAAGTAAATATCACGCTTCCTACATTCATCCAAACCTTCTTCAGTGTTTTAAGAAGTTTATAGAATTAAGTCCAACCTGCTCTAAAGTATAAGAATCTGAAAGTTAAGGACCATTTATATCTTTGCATGTTTAGGGGAGGATTTAAGTGTCCAACTTTGAGGTTTCTCAAAGATATAGATCATGCAGATCAGAATCTCATTAATCATTAAAAGCAGACAGGAACACAGAATTCACCACTCTCTGGATGTCTCTGCTGAACATAACAACCATTGGTCTACATGTGCATAAGTTACAGAGGGCTAAAATTGACTGTGATGAGTGCCATCATTAACTTGTATACGCATCTGTTTTGACATCTGCTGTAATGTTCATCTGCCAAAACAGAGGCAGAACTTTGTATTTCAAGCATTAAAAATAGACCCAGACCAAACTGTAGAGGTGATTAATGGCTGAGACTGGCACATCACTCTCCATAGAACAAAACTACTGAAGAATAAATGGGTGGGTGACACATGCCTTATTTTCACCCTCTCGTTTCACTTAATACTCTTCACAGACTTAAGCCACCCGACAGTACCATTCTACAACTCCAGGCAGCTACACAATACTGGATAGGGAACTTCACTGGCTATGAGATGAGCCACAAAAAAATGCCAAGTGCTTATCCATGAAACTCCTCTACTGTAAACAGAGGCACCCACGGTGTTGCTGTTAGTGCTGACAGGATTCCGTGAGCTGGTGTGGCAATCCTGCATCTCCTCTTATTCACAGATTATTGTGATGTAACAGCAGAAATCCAGCAAGGCACGTTGCAGTCATCTTACACTGCCTTTTCCAAATGCACACACAGCCCCCACTGCCTAGTATCCATACCCTACCATAATCATAAAGGAGTGTGGGTTGGAAGGTACCTATAAAGCTCTTCCAGTCCAACCCTCTTGCAATGCACAGGGACATCTTCCAAAAAATTGAAGCTGTATAGTGTCACATTGTGCAAAGCAAGTGAGTTTTTGGGAAGTATCAACTTCCCTTGCCACAGGGACATCGTAGCTCAGAAAACAAGGGGCATGGTTACAGTCCTAGGCTGAGGCCATGGTACAGCATGGAGACCTACAGTAATATTTCAAGACTTGAACAGTGGAGCTGTCTGATTTAGAAATGGGACAATATGGTTCCCAAGGAAACACTGGGAGACACTCAGCTGGTCTGCTCTGAGGATTATAGACTCGGACTATAACTTTTACAAGTTGCTGCCTCCTCACGATGTTCCTTGTCCTCATCAAAGTATGGAAACTATGAGGTGAAGTGGATCAGCCCTGCAAACATGTGAGGGGAGCCTGTTGTCCCATGTACTGTAAAGAATGAGAGTGCTGGAGCTCAGCAGCTTCTCAGGAAGAAAAGCACTTTGAGTGGCACTGATGGCAAGTTTATGGGGCTACCTTGCCATTGCAGTGATTTTGTTCTTATCCTTTAATATTCTTCCCTTCCACTGTACGATTTTGTCTCCAGCTTATTTTGACAAGAAATCTGTGCAAGGACCACAGAAGATATTTTGGGGAAGAACCCTTCTTGAGCACTAACCAAATAGATGATAGGATACAAGAAGCTACTGTTCTTTTTTAAACTATCACAGAATCCCAGAACAGCAGAATAAACTGATTTGGAAAGGACCCACAAGGATCATGGAGTCAAACTTCCGGCCCTGCACAGTTTTTCAAGTGTAATACTACCAGCATCCCCTGTCTATATTTCAATAATTTTCTGGTTTTGATTTCTAGTTTTCATGTCTCTGCTTTTCCTGCATTGTTTTCTTCCCTTTTCAAAGGAAAGAGAGAAGACACAAAAAAAAAAGGCAAGCAGTTTTTCATATTAAAATAATGCAGCCAAAACTTTACACACAACAATTTAAGAACATTCATTTCAGTGGCCTTGAACACAGTGTTGGCCTCTCTGGATGTGGTGCTGCTTTCACTGCCTGTGCTTTGCTATCCTGACACAGATGGAGCAAACCTGTGCCTCCTGGCTTTTTTTTTTAATCACTCTTGGGCATTTTTTTGAGTAAGCTGGTTGTCTAGATGGTAGTGAGGAGAAATCAAAGCCTGGTTAACAGCAAAATACTCACTGACTTGTGCAGCTTATGGCTCCACGGCTGTTCCTTCACTGATCAGATTGCAAATCAAGTAGGACGAACAATTTTCTTGTACCTTATACTCCCAGCTCAACACCAAAATGAATAAATGACAATTATGGGTTCAAATATGGACTCTGTACCTAATAGGGTCTCAGTCTTTTTCCTGGGAATAACTTCTTGAACATGGAAATTCTTTGGGGATCAGTCCCTGTCTAAATTGACTCAAAGTCCAAAGTTGGGCATGATGTTATTTTGTTACAAAGCATATTTGTTTTCTATAGCTTCCCAATTCAGTTTTTGATTAAAAAACCTAACTTTCTTTTGCCTCTTTGTGCCATGAGTTCTTCATCCATGTCTCTGTAAGGAACAGCATTTGTAAGACCGCAATTAATGAACTTCTGAAGGCTTTTTCCCATTTGGACAGATGCCTTTCGGCAAAATCAGACCGATTTGTGCATATTTTAGCATATCAATTTGCTTTATAAAATATGCATGTCGTAGTTTGTGAGAGGAGTTTCTCAAAGTGCAGTAAAAAGAAAGAAACTTTAATGCTGAATCAGAAAGGAAACAGGCTGCAACAGGAACTTCGCACAGAATTAGAGTCATAGAATATCCTGAATTGGAAGGCACCCACTAGGATCATCGAAGTCCAATTCCTGTCCCTGCACAGAACAATCCTGAGAATCCCACCGTGTGCCTGGGAGCTTTGTCCAAACACTTCTTCAGACCTATCAGGTTTGGTGCTGTGGCCACTCCCCTGGGGAGCCTGTTTCAGTGCCCAACCACCCTCTGGGTAAAGAACCTTCTTGTAATATCCAACCTAAACCTCTCCTGACACAT
Source organism: Lycocorax pyrrhopterus obiensis (assembly GCA_014706295.1). NCBI lineage: Eukaryota > Metazoa > Chordata > Aves > Passeriformes > Paradisaeidae > Lycocorax > Lycocorax pyrrhopterus. Next base: position 67,634,311 of record JACSVZ010000006.1, on the reverse strand, counting down.
CTTCAGGCTTTTCCCTCGAGTCCCGTCACTGGTCACCACAGAGAACAGATCAGGGCCTGTCACTCTGCTTCCATCACGAGGAAGTTGTAGACTGCAATGAGGTCTCCCCTCTCCTTTTCTCCAGGCAACTGCCTCAACAATGTTATTGGAGTCAAATGCAGAGCGTAGGAAAACAGAAGAAATGAAGATTGGAGTTGTAAAAATCAGTTTGTTTCAGCAGCAACCGCAGTAGCTAAGGCACGAATATTATAATGTCCATAAGATCTTGACAGTTGCTCAGGGGAGGAAAGGAAAAGCTTTTTGGCTTGAGAAATAAAATTTAATGCAAGTGTCTGAAGTATGAATCCCTCAAATCTGCAAGGCAGTGTCAAGAAGGGAGTTTAGACTCAAACCATAGCTGAACAGTTGGATTCCTGTTAAAAGAAGTCCCATAACAGCTACATCTGTAATGGATAGGGTCTTGTGCAATTCATACATAGCTGACCTTGATAACTGTGATATGCAGTATCTACAGTACAAGTCTCTATATAATGGCTTCGTTTTGTGTACATCAGCACTGTTCTTCTGAAATGGTTGCAGGTTTGTGGGTTACAGCTTTATCTACTGTAACTCCCGAGCCTTGCTTGTACGGGGTTTGTTGTTTTGTTTTGGGTTTGGTTTGGTTTGGGTTTTTTACCTTGCAATGGTTTGTACTATTCAGCAGGAAACTATACTGGCATATACCTATGCACAACTGCTGGCTCAGTGTAGGTAATTGTAACTTCTCTGTCATTTTCACAAAATAGATTCAAATAGTTCCATTTTTATTGGAACTTCCTATTGTTTGCTTAAATCTGAGGTAAAAAGCATTTTAAACAATGACAATATCAGCTTTTTTTCCTGCCAGATCCTTTATCTGTCAATTAGGTCAACACTTCCTGCTTAATGTTGGGGGAGGGAATCTCTTTATCCCATTCACTGCCATTTGGGAGGTAGATTGTCCATATGGCTCCACTTGAGCCAAATAACCAGAAGGCTTCTTTTCTGAGTCATAAAGAGCTTGTTGGCTGACTTTAGCAAGGACATACTTCTGATAATTTGTGCTGTTAACAACAGGTAACTTCCCAGTCAGAACAAAAAGAAGGAAAAAGGGAGATAGGAGGCAATCAAAGATAGAGAATATTTTGTTCTGTCAGGAGATGGAAGACTGGATTCTGCCCTCTGGGACAGTAAAATCCTTGAATATCATAGAAACGTAGAATCCAAGAATGGCTTGGGCTGGAGGGGACCTTAAAGACCATTTAGTTTCAACTCCCCTGCCAAGGACAGGGTCACTTTCCATTAGACCAGATTGCTCAAAGCCCCATCAAACCTGGCCCTGAATACTACTACTATGGATTGAGCACCCACAAGTTCTCTGGGCAACCTGTTTCAGTGCCTCATGATCATCACAATAAAGAATTTCTTCCTAATATCTAATCTAAACTACTCTCTTTCAGTTTGAAGCCATTCCCCCTTGTCCTGTCACTACATGCTCTTGTAAAAGTCTCTCTCAATCTTTCTTGTCAGCTCCCTTCGGGTTTTGAACCTCAGGTACTTGAGCTGTGATATATTTCTGTCCTCAGTGCCAAAGATTCACTGCAAATACAAGAATCCACTTCCGACAGATGAAGCAGTGCCACGCTGAGTCTTGTTCCGCTGTGACCAGCCAAAGCAAACTGATCAGCACAGAAGTTTCAGGGTTTAGATTGGATGTTAGAAAAAACTCCTTCACTGGAAGAGTGGCTGAGCACTGGAACACTCTAACCAAACAGGGAAGTAGGAAAACATAGTGAAGCTCTCCAAGGATGCTCTATTCTTCGACCAGAAGATGAGGCAATTAAACACTTTTCCCAGTCCGAGATTAAGGGATCACTGAGAGCAGTGATCCTTGGTGCAGTGTTATGATACTTGCAAGTAAATATCTTACAGTTGTTTAGCTGTAAGGACCTACTGGAATTTAAGATGGTACTCCCACACACACAAAACCTATTACCATTCCCCCACATTCAGTCTTAAGTATTTTTAATAAGTGTTTTAAATTAAGCCATTAGCTGCCTCACTCTGTAGGTGGTAAGAAGAATGCTTCCCCCAAACATTTTCAAGAAAGTCCTCCACCTATTTTTTCCTAGAAATTCAGGCATTGTAGGATGGGTTAATTCCAGTTGTGAAGTTGCATAACTTGGATTCTAAAGTACTCTGAAAAAAAACCCCAGTCAAATGAAAGCTGAGTGCTATTTTTTCGGTCATTTCTAAACCTCAGTAAGGATTTTTCAAGCATGTGAAAAGAACTTCACTCCCAGAAAATACATTTACCCCATTTTCTGATTCTGGATATTGATTGTTTTTCTGAAAGAAACTGAAATAATGACAAATTCAACAGCTCTAGAAACTCGTGCATCACAAACACAATAAACCATTCCAATTTCTAAGTAATCTTTTGCCTAGCATATGAATGTGAATTGTGTTGTTTCACTCTCATGAAATAAAAATTCTCTGGGCTAAAAATCAGTAGCATTTTTCCTTGAGGAATGTAGACAGATTATTATTTTACTTGTTTCTATGATATTGTTAAAGGGCATAATTTATTTATATTATGCTCCTCATCTCCCAGTTTCCAAATAGTAAAAAGCTCTGATGGAAGATATTATTTTTTCTTCTTTTTGTACCCTGTTTTTTTTTTTTTTTTGTATTTTGCATGTGGTGAGGATGTTTTGCCCCTCCCCTGAGAAATAGTGTCAAGCAGTTATTCATTCAGTAGAAAAACTACCTAAGCAAAGATATGAATCTATTATAGGAGTAAACTTGTCTCACCTCACTTGTGACTGCCAATTTAAGACAGAAGTAAATGTCACAGATTATCTTACAAATCCGAAACCTATTGCTGTAACTAGCCTGCAAAACAGGCTGCCACTGTTCACCGTGCAGAAAATGTATTCACTGTGCAGTTTCCACAGCACAGGCACCAGCAGAGTTTTGCATTCTTATAGGAGTGGGGAAATGGGCTGTAGGGCCCCTATTAGGCCAATTTAAGAGTGAGACATGGTTTAGGTCATTGTAAATGGGTAAACAAGCCCAGCTGGTCACTGCAGAGGAGAATACAGCTTTGCAGCACCATATTTAGATGATTTCTTGCTTTGGTCCACCTGGGGAGAAATTTCCAAAAGAATGGGAGGGACAAATATCTGTGTGTGCTCAGACGAGATCTTTTTCCATGAAGTGGGATGACCCAAATGTTTACCTGTGCAACTGAGAGCTTCACCAGATACAGGCAAGCACCTGCTCATGCACCTTGTTCCCTTCCACATCTGCAGAGAAGAAGAGATTTTGAGGGCTCCAGCTCAGTATGACAATAATCATGGTGAAGTTCTCAGTTTTTGCTCTGAGCTGAAAGCAAAGCAAAAGGACTGGATAGATCTGATTACAAATAAAATAGCATAGAATGGAAGGGAATGGAGTGGAATAAAATTTCACGGAATTTAATGGAATAGAGTGGAATGGAATGAAATGGAATGAAATGAAACCTCACAGAATAGCATAGAATGGCATGGAATGGAATGGTACCTCATAGAGCAGCATGGAATGAAGGAACCTCATAGAGCAGCATGGCATGGAATGGAATGGAATGGAATGGAATGGAATGGAATGGAATGGAATGGAGTGGAACGGAATGGAACTTCAGAGAATGGCATGGAATGCAATGGAATTAAATGAAATTAAGAGGAATGGAGTGGAATTGAATGAAAGGAAATGGAATAGAATGGAACAGAACGCAACATGATAGAATAGCATGAAACAGACTTCTGGCTCATGATGTGCACTCTTTGCAGAAAGCTCTTCACTGATGCCTCCTGAAGGTCAGTAGTACAAAACCCAAATACTTTGTCTTCTCTGTTAATCCTGTCAGATACCCATTTATTGTAAAGAATATTAGGCAATATTAGCATATTCTTTGTTCCATGTAGATATGTACCACAACAAGATTTTTGAGCAAAAATACTAACGTAAGCTGATCTGTGACATTTACTTCTGTCTTAAATTGTCAGTCACAAGTGAGGTAAAACAAGTTTACTCCTCTTTTCTTAGGTAGATTTTCTTCTGTCCCAATGATAAAATGGAAGGGCTTCTAGTGACTGTTCCTGAATAGCTCCCAGAGGATTTAATAAATAAATAAATAAATAGATAAATAAATAAATAAATAAATAAATGTAATAAATAAGTGCTCTTATTGTGACGGCTTGACTCTCACTCTGGCATTAAGAGCTGCAGGGAAGGGCAGCAGAGTAGCACTCTCAGTGGGCAAAGATATTTGAGAACAAATTATGATACTTAACAGATTTTGTGTGCCATTTATGTTTCCATCATGTCGTTTACTTTTACAAAACCTCAGGATTCATTTTCCAGTTAGTGAATACTTTATCCTTGAAAACTTTGCGTTTAACCATTGACCTGGTTCTTCTGCCTTTATATCTTATTGACACTGAACAAATATTTGTGGGTAGCAAGAATTTACTTTCATTCAAAAAATGTAGTATTTGAGGAGGCATAGTGAAAAATCTTTCACATAAATTGCCTCTGACTTTTTAAAGGCCTTCACATTATGTCCTTGTTAGATATTAAAGTGGTGCAATACTCTGATAGGCAGTAGACTTTAGCTTAAAAACAGCCTTGAAGGTATAAAGCCAAGAGGACGTTTGTATCTCCATAAGAGAAAAATGTCTCAGGCTTTTAACAATAAATTAACAGTGCCTCACAGTCACTGTGCTGAAGCTGCTCAACACAGAAATAACAGCCTGTTTGGGCTAGTTGATGAGGGTTTCAAGACTAGGATGACAGCAATAAAACCTATTTGAAACATACACATCCCTTTTACAGAAAAGTCAAAGAGTTCAGGAAGTGAATACTTTCATAAATAAAGAAATCTGCAAAGAATGGAGGAAGGACTCTTGTTCTCAAGGATAACTTTCTAGACAATTGTAGGCAAGATGTGTTAGAAGAGAAAAATATCTCTAATTTTCTGGGATGGGGTGAAGCAGGGATTGTACTTCATTTTGTTTTGCTTGGAGTGCCTGCTATGCAGATGAATTGGGGATTGTATCCACTGAAACACATTTATAGGGGCAACAGCTGAAGCAGCATGCTTGAGTTTGGAAGCAGAACTGGGAATAGATCTTGAGAGAGATGGGTTTTACTCAGATCCAGCTGCCTGCTAGTTAGTATCTTGTATAAATCTCACTTTGTTTACAGAAAAAAAAATTAAAAAGATTATTACTTCACAGGCATAACTTCACCCTACATTTTTGATAGAAATCTGAAGATCAGATATCATTTTGTGAAGTACCTATCCTCTCTCCAGTGACTAGTGGGATACTATATCACCAGTATAAATTGGCTTGGTGAACTCATCTGCAGATACATAGATTTCAAAGACAGCAAATTTTCCTGTTGCCTAGTACAACCTGATAGAAACATGGGGGTTTTTTTAAGGTTAGATTAATGTGAGACTGGAGAAACAGGTAGGACAGCAAGACTATATCAAGGAATTGTCTTCATGCAACCCTGGGTGCTTTACCCCAAACACAACAGATGGCAAACAGTCCTTTTGAACTGACAACATTTTCCAGTGTCCTTTATGCAGACCTGCAAATCAACACCTGAACCCATGAATATATAAATAACTGAAATGTGCCATACAGGCTACAGTCCTCCCATACTGGCTCTCACTCTCAGGTAGTAACTTGTGCAAGCTGCCACCTTTGACTGTCCTCCTGAGACCATACACAAAGACAGCAGGAAGGAAGGCAGCAGATTCTCCAGCCAAGTTTTCTTTGCCATTTGCAAAACCTTGAAAATTTAGAAAATTCCTCTTCTAGTTTATTTCCAAAGTGTAAGAAGACATGTCTCCTTATAAACATTTATGCTGACAGTCTGTTTGCTCTCTTATAGGCACCATCACTGATGGAGGAATATCATTTCTTGAAATGTTTAGATGAAAAGTTAGGACAAGTTTTCTCTGCCCTTGTTTGTGAGAATTTACTTGGGGTTTTTTTGACCAGCTCCAGTTCTTACCAGGAATATTTGGATGGTTGCAAGTAGTGTCTAAATATTACAGAATCCTAAATATTACAGAATCATCAGACACAATTCATTGGCAGTATTTTTTTTTTCTCTGTTGGAGAAGCTTCAGACAAGATGCACAACAAACTCAATATTTTGCTGTCAGGATACCCTCCAGACAGGCTGCAGATAACCAACCAGCATTTATAAGAAAATGACACTGACTCCAATTTTTCTGATAAAGGGCAGATTTCCACTGACAAATGTGATGGACCATTTGGAAGGGCAGTCTCTAACTCAGGTCAGAACTCAGTTGGATCCAAATGGTGACCTAAATTTTGGGGAGCTCTGTGGTAAGTGATTCTCACAACAGGCAATCATAAAGCAAGGGCCTTTATCTGAACCTGTTTGCTGCATGCTTGGTAAGGATGACAAAGATCTTCCCTTCTGTGGCAATGAGCCCGTGTCAGTCTCCATGTCTCATGCCACGATCCTATGATATAGTTTTTACATGGTGGTGAACTTCCAAACCAGTGTGACTGATGCCAAATGCTGCTCTGACAATGTTTCCTCTTAATATATTAAATCAGTTCCAGCGTTTTGGTGGCTTTGAAAGTTGTTTATTCAAAATCTGGCAGTTGCCAAGTAGAATCAAGTGACTTTCATAATGTATTTTAAATGAAAGTCATAAAGAAAAATCACTTTTATTAAGTGCTTGAAGAGTGCTCTTTCCCAATGCCAATTCCTTTGAAAATGTATATGCTGACTGTATAGCAATACCTTTTCCTGAGAAAGTGCTGTCATCTGCTATGAGATAAATTTGTTTTTTGTGGTCGTGGAGTAGAGTTGGTTACATCATTTGTTTCAAGTAAATGATCCAATTCATCTTTTTTTATGACTACATTATTTCTGACTGGGATCTATCATTATTTGACTGCTTGTACAGAACTCAGGTATTTTCTGGTGAATAATTTTTTTTTCCCACATTCTCCCTCTCTATTTGTCCTTCATCAGTTGTCATAAAAAATTAGCTGGCATATTGTATGAGGCTATTTACTTCTGTTGTTTAAGTAACTTTCAGAAAATCATCAGTTCAAAGCAGAGCTTATCAGAAATTCCCTGAAATGGTTTTGCTTTCCAAATCAAATATATTCCCTCAGGAATTCATATCTGTTGATGAAATTTTCATCTGATACCTGTCACAGGGAGAAATTGCAAAAAATAGCCTGGTGCATGGGTATCCACAATCCCAGGTTGAGTCCCTGGGCTGTAAAGTCATAGATTTTACTTCAGAGGGGTTTTTTGAGTTTTGTTTGTTTGTTTTGCTTTGGTTTGGTTGGTTGGTTTTATTTTTAAGAGAGAAAGATTATATAATTACAAGCTGCATTTGCCCTCCAACCTATGTTTCCCAAGTCAGAAACACCAAAAGCTGCACAGATGCAGACAGGTCTGACACATCACAGACGTGTCAACCGAACAGCCTAGAGCAAACCTAGGAGCCAAGAACAAACAGCTACCAGAGGGTGTTCCTGGATGGCTGCAGTTAGCACATGGATTCATTTTCTGAGACAGTTCCCCATCCTGAGCTATGAATTACCCAACTGAAAAAACAAATGGGTGTTAAACATCCAGCCTGCCTGCACAGCGGTGTGTTAAAGACACCTGAGCTAGCTCAAAGCACAACAGCATTTCCATGCGGTGCAGTGACAAGCAGGAACTCCAGCTCCAGTTCCCTGGGGTGGCACAATAGGCACGTGTGAGCAGCAAACCAGATCTCAGCCAGGTCTGTCACACTGAGACTGCTTCTTCCTGCAGAGCTGGGGATTTTAGCACTTGTCCCACAATCACATTTCTTTGCGTGACACCACTGCCTACCTGCCAGCCCTCTTTGTGTTGGAGAGTAAGGGCCATAGCTGCTCCTCCTCACGTTTCTTGATTGGTGTCATATCTTTCAACAGGGTGACGTTTTCTCCTCCTTCATCTTCCCTGAATTGTTCTTGTTACATGGACAGCAAACCACCCTGTCTTTGCTCCTCCAGGCAGCTGTACTCTTCTCTCCACCAAGGGAACAGTTCTCTGGCTAGGGAACATCTCTCTCTCCCCCTCTTGCTTGGAGATGTGTTCACTGCCCCAAGCCTACTGGTGTTTAAGAGGCATTTGGATGATGCCCCAAATAACCTGCTTTAATTTTCAGTCAGCCCTGAGGTGATCAGGCAGTTGGACTGGATGATCTCTTTAGGTTCCTTCCAAATGATAATATTATAATCTAGTCTTGCTACACAGAGATCAATGGGTTCAACCCATTCGAGCTCAAAAATTTTCAATCCAATTGAATAGCTGGATGCAAGTCAGTTGGACACTGAAGAAAACCATAAAACACAGTAAATTTGCTTATACTGGATGATATTTTAAGCAGATACATGCATTCTAATGAAAACAGGAATCCCTTGAACAGTACTGTTCTGTATTTGCCCAGAAACATTACCTTTAACCCTTCCAGAACAGTACCTCTAAAAATGGGACTAGACCTATGGGCCCAAATATAACACAATATTTCTGCTTTTTATTCACTTTCTTCATCCATGCAGTGAGTTAATCCTATTTCTGGGCTCCTCTAGTCGCTGTTTGCATTTAACATCCCTTTTTGTACCAAATAATTCCATTAACTACTCTGTTGAAGACACTGCTTCTTGCCTGAGATAAACTACTGGACAAGCATTGTCTGAAAGTGAATGGGGCAGGAAAGGGCAGGGATACAATCCTTTCAAAAATGCCAAGAAATCGCTATTCTCCAGGCTCACGCTGCTGCTGCTCTTTCACTCATTTGCTTGCCAAGAGAGGACATCACTCTTATTTACTCTTTCTTTGTGAAAAGTGGTCACATCAGCCTGGGTGTTTTATAAGTCCACCCTCTCCTAAGCAAAGTACAACACTTTTCAGTGCTCCTTATGTTCTGATTTTAATCTCTGATGTTCCCAAGTGCAGGAACATAAATTCCTATACAAAAGGATAGCTGTCAGGAGAAAGTCCTTTAATCTAGTAGATAAAAGTCTAACAAGATCCATTGGCTGGAGGTTGAAGCTACATAGTAGCTAATCTGAAATTAAAGGCCCAGGTTGTTGCCTTTTTCTTTATCTTAGCAGTATAGTTAATCATTTGAACATCTCCTGGTGGTGACAGGCGGTGAATTTGTCATCACTTCAAACCCTTAGCAAGGCAAAGCAAGAGGGAGTGCATGGGGGGAGTGATTCAGCCAGCTTTTTTAGCCATCTAATTCAATGCCTAAATTAAGAGATCAGTCTCTCTAGCCCTTCTAAAGTCTAGAGAGAAAGGGGAGTTCAAGACAGAGGGGATGTAGAGCGGAAGCCTAAGAGCTGATCGAAACACCTCTGCTTGGTGAATGCAGGTTATAAAGAACAGAATAGAATAGAACAGAAGAGTTGAGAAGGACCTAAAATGACCATCTAGTCCAACTGCTTGACCACTGCAGGGCTGACCAAGAGCTAAATCGTATTGTTAAGGGCATTGTACAAATGTCTCTTGAACAGGCTTGAGGCATTGTGCACCTCTCAAGGCAGCCTTGCTGTGTCACGGATTAGCACTAGGCAGATCTTCTATATGTGGATGGGACAGGTACTACAGTGAGGCATCCCAGTTTGATCAGGCTTTGATAAAAATGTGCTCCCCCACCCCTCAGTCATGCCACAAGACCTGTGGGAGAGCTGGGGATATGCCTGCATGCCCCTGCCCTGATCTGAAGGGCTTTGTAACATCACTCTTTGGTCAAGGCTGCAGGGGGACAGATGGAGTAGGTGCTGCAGAAAGAGGGGACAGATGTGGGCCTGCTGCAAACCATGTTTTCCTTGAGTGGTACCCAGGCTGTCCAACACAGCCTTCCCAGCCCAGGCTGAGTCAATGTCACAGAAACCTGCTGCCTACAGCCAAGTTCTTAAATACCACGCTCCTTGTGTCTGCTGGCACGCCAGTCTCCTTTCAAATCTGTGAAAAATAATGAGGAGTCTCCTTCTCCTCTTTTGTCTATGCCTTCACACAGGACCAAATTCTACTCTTGTTCCTTGTTAAACATCAAAGCTGAGAGCAAATAGGGAAAATGTGCTTGATCGGACTGTGAGGACTGCAAAAGAGATTGTACCTTCTTCTTTTCCCACTGCACAGAAATCAGCTTTCTATTTTGCATACAGCCACGTTTCCTGCCCATCCGCACTCTCTCAGCATAATGCTGTGTCTGATGCCAGCCAAAGCTCGTCCTCTGGTGAAGGACCTTCAGCTAAGCCTTCCCCAAATGTAAGATACATGCGGGTAAAGATGTAACTGGGCATTTCTCTCTTTTTTTTTTTTAGACACTAAAGGCAAGGTTGAATTTTCAAGCTGAGAGGTAAATAATACATGAAAAATACTTCCCTCAAGAGTGAGGAAAAAGTCAACACACTATCTAAACTTCTAATAGTTCCATGTGACAGCCTAAGTGTGGGGGACAGTCTTAAGGAGTGTGAAACAGGCTCGATCTCTTGCCTGGGACAGAGCAGCTGAAGAGAGGTAGTGATTATATACATATAACAGATCTGTATTTTGCTCTGAGCAATGCTATTCCTGGCTAACTAGAGAGTAATAGGAATATAACTTCCTCCTTCTTTACATTTCAGAGATTGGAAAGGCAATGTATTAACAAAACAAAACAAAAAGATACAGACAAGGAGAGAGACAAGAGCACAGAGGAGGCCCAAGGGGAAAGAAAATATTCAAATAATGGAGTGAGGGTGAGGCTGGCAAACTTTGTGGCAGTGAAACAACAGATGGACTGTAGTTTTAGTGATTCATCACACAGATGGTTCAGCAGATGGATTCTGTTGGGTTCATACAGTTTAGGTGGAAATATCAGCTGCTGATCTTGACAGGCAGGGCAGCTTCAGCAGAGGCAGTATCCTTGCTTTGCCTTCCCTTGTTCGTGTCCTGTTCTCCCACAAACTGGCAGTGCAGGGACAGTGCTGAGTGCCACAGTATTAGCCAGCCTTTGCACTCCTCACACGCCACATAGTTCAAGATTTTCTCTGTCAGTTTTAGGAAGGAAAAAGTTTGCTACAAGTGGATTTACCACCTCATTTCTGCCACTCAGTCAAGTGACAAATGCTGTTCCTTGGGAAACAAAGATGTCTACAGATTGTGACGATTTCTTTCTACAAAAAAGTCTGTCAGCCTGGATGGCATTTCTGACAGAGAATAACTTCTCCAAGGGATGAAACACCTTCCTGGTTTCACTGTGGGGGTCTAGATTCCCAAATAGCCTATGACCATTAATGCAACAAAGAGGAATTAAAGCACAATAAAATTGCTAAGATACAACAAAACACCTCCACTTAATGTTTTACTTGTGGATATTCATGGGACTTGTGGATATGTAGGCAGGACCTTTTTGACCATCTTTACCCTAAAGTACAGCTCGCCAGTTAATGAGAAGGACAAGCATATAAACAATATTAATTTGATTACATATAGAGGCCATCTTGCATGTACTCTCCTCAACAGTCTGTCTTGGCCTCAGATTCCAGTCTCTTGATACCAAAGCTCACAGGAGTAAGAAAATCTTTAAGCAGATGTGCAGTAGGTAGTAAGTAAAAGCTCTTCATGTCTGGTCTTAAAATACAGCTAGAGAAAATGTAAGCAGATGAAGGACAGCAATGAATAAAGAAATGTCAAAGGGGGGTGGGAAGAAATAGCACAAGTGATTTGGGTCAAGATCGCTTCTAGAGAAGGGCAGTGGAACAGATCCTGTTAGGGGTCCGTAGAGTGTACTGTAGGTTTGGGATTTGGATAGAAGCTGTCAGTGTTATTAAGCAAGAAATATTATCATTGACATCAGGGAGAGAGTCTAGATCATGAGATATAAACTGAAGCAAAAATGCTATTAATGAGGTAAGACCCAGATATGCCTGGAGATAACAGCTGACCGACTTTGTCACTCTATTTTCTCCAAAGCAGCAGGAGATGAGATTTTCTTCTTGGTAAATAATAAGGCCTTTGTAAAATTAGTTGAATGTGGATAAGACTTGGAAAGTACTTTTTTCTTTTTAAGCCAGAAGAGCAAGAAGAAATTAAAGAAAAGAACAACCTTCTAAAAAATATTCTCAGCATTAGTTAAAAGAATTCTTTCTGAAGGAAAAAAGTGCACATTTTAGCAAGGATACCTATCTTGAGAGTTGAGGACACACAGTAAGAAAGTAGGAGTTGCTGAAAAAAACCCCAAAGTTCATAAAACAACTAAGCAAGCAAATAATTACAAGGACACATTTCATCCTGATGTTTCACTTTCCACATCACCTTCGTTCCCACTACTTGTCCTGGAACATCCACATAGCACTATGGACCCTTAGAGGAGCCTTCCAGAAGGACTGAATTATAGTGCTACTCAAAGCCAAAGGCAGAGTGCATAAGAACCACTTTCTCACTCTTTTTCTGCTCCATTCCACCTTCTTATTTGACGTCAGACCTCAGAAGATGTCCAAGACTTCCAGATAAGGAACGTGGCACTCTTCTTCATCCACTGATGAACAGGATCACTGTGTAAGGAATGTCATCTGACTTCCCGACACTTTCACGTACCCAGCAACATAGTTCCCAGATGTGTATTACCATTCCCTGCAAGTAGATGTGTAGGCAGTGTGTGGAGTTTGACTAGATAAGAGAACACTGTCTCTGCTCTCAAATCCAATGTTTGTGAAAGCAAAATAGAAAGCACCTGCCTTACAGCTCTGAGGCCAAGTTTTCCACCTTGATACTGCCTCGCATTTTGCCAAACTCAGTTTCCTTTTCCTCTCTTCTTTCTGCTGCCCTACTCTAAATAGAATAAAATGGAACTTTTGAACATTGTGTGTAGTTTGAAACAGCAGCAAACCACAAAGAGGCACAACTGATTGCCAATATAGCTTTTTTGTTTTGCTTCTGAGCTTTCAACCCTCTCTCCATTGAGCTGCTTTTTTCTGCTTTTCCTGCAAAAAAATTCTCTTGCCCTGCCCCTCAAACTCTCTCCAAGTATATATATTGTTATTTTTGAGTTTATTATTGAAGTCTCTTAATTATTCAGACGTTCTGAGAAAGAAAACTGGAGAATACATAAACGGCTAAGAAAAGATTTCTAGTTTTAGATCTAAGATACCCTTACCCCTAATAGTTAGCAATTGAGCTTTTCAAAGTCTCGTGTTTTAAGAGAATTGACTGGTTATAAGGTGAGATGAAGGGGAAAATAAATATTTAATTTGGAAATGCCAAATGTAGTCAGGCTCCATAGAAACAAATGTGACATCAGTCCGCAGAGGAAACTTTCCTTGATATCTGAGGTGGCTAAGAAAGAGGGCTGCTCATACTGACCCTGAATAAATACACCTTGTTCAACAAGCTAGAAAACACAAAATGTCTCTTTGCCTTTGACTGGATATTTGTTTTAACAAAAGTGAGGGGATAGGACAAAGTACAAATCTTCTCACTAGAAGCCAAAGTTTTTGACTAAAGAATTTTCATCCACTAAGCTCTTTCGCATCTTAGGCATACGTCTTTCTAATTTTTTAATCACACTCTGCCATTCTCCTTTCTTCTCTTCAGATTATCTCACTGCACAGGAGCAGTAGAGACGACTTCATGCTTCACAGGAGGAAAAGTGCTCTGGCATTTAGGGTGTGAAGAAATGTTTCCTTTCATTCCTGACAGCAGGAAATACAGAGAAGTAGAGTGCTCTTTTTCAAGTATTAACACTGTCATTTTCATTTTGGTAAGAAGCGGCCTCCATGTCAAGTGCTCAAATGGAGAATTTTCAAATGCAGAGTGACTGTCTCTCAGAAACACAAGCAGTGAATGTGTTGTCACAGCATTTCAGCCAGAGAGGGTCATGAACTGATAAGATGGGCACAGAAGCTGCTGCAGTTCTGAAGCAGACCCTCAAAGACTTATATTTAAAAAACTTGCCAGCTGAAATATTTTTGTTCAAACGTAAAGCTACTGAGAAATAGAGCAAAGCACAAGGCACTGCCAACCAAAACTGTTCTACTAAATCTTACTCCTGTTACAAAACCCCTTAATTTTGGGAAACTTTTGTTCTATGTGTGCCAAATGGAAGGAAATTGATCCAAAAACTAAGAGCTCTGAGACTGTCCCTCCCAGAACTGCAGAATAACGCAGTAATTTGGTGTATTTGTGTGCAAGGAGAACATGCCTGGGGGTTCAGGACTGGACAAATTCAGCTGCTCACAGGTCCACACTCAGTGAAACACTCAGGCAGAATTATTCTGCAAATGTGTGAAGCATGGATGAGAAAAGCAGCCCTCTCTGGTCTTTTCTATCAGAAAGGAGATGAAAAAGACTCTGAAAGTGGCCTCCAGATGAGAAGTCTTCTAGCACAAAAGCCCCTTAGAGATGCATCGCATATCCTTCAGCTGAGCCTTTTAGTGACTTCAGTCTCCTGATGGCTCTTACAAGTGTCAGAAATTGTGACCATCTTTTTTTCCTCTAGGTCTTAGCAACGATAGTTCAGCAAGTTTCCTGGGGGAAGGTTCATTTCTGGCTGTTTGTGATTATCAGCTAGAGCACTTTCATTTTTTTTTAATCCCATAATTTTCCCCAAAGATGTTAACTCCAAGGCTGAGCCTGCTTCATTTTTATACAAAGGGGTATTGAATATCTTGCCATAATGTATTGTAATTTTCCATTGAAAGGATGTTCCATTGTACAGCTCAGCACTTTAAAGTTTGAGGATTCCAGAATTAAAATTTATCTGTGATACCTTAGCTTGCCTTCCCATTGCACAAGCTTTAGGACATTACCTATTAATATGGTGCTATGCTATTTGGCTCCTCTTGGATCTCTGTTTCACTCACTGCATGGCTAGTTCTTCATTTTTCTTTCCTTTTCATTTCTGCTGAGGCCTGATTTAATGCATACCAACTCTTATTTACTGCTGTGCTTCCAAATCCTCCCCTCAGGACAGCAGTAGTAATTCTGCAATGTATCGCTACCAAATTGGACGTGTGCACACAATGAATATTCATTAATCCTCCCTCACAGAATGCTTTGCGAAGGGATGTGCTTTTTCTGCTTGAACTTTCACCCAAACTGCATGGATAGCAATGCTGGAGATTTATTTGCTTGTTGGGGGTACTGCCAGTGAGCACATAACAGCAACCCTGATTTTTCAGAGTAATTAATACTATTTTTTTGTATTATGGAGATCTGAGCAACCTGGTCTTGTGAAAAGTGTCCCTTCCCACAGCAGGGGGCTTGGAACTAGATGATATTTAAGGTTTCTTCCAACTCAAGCCATTCTATGATTCTATGATTCTATGATTCTATGATTTACACCCTGCTCTAATCCATGCAGATTACAAACTTAGGTCCATTTGCAGATGGGAATTCAGCATGGCTGGGTATGACTACCTCTCCTACCAAAGCAAAAATGTGATCAGACTAGATAAGAGACACACTTAAGCAGCAAAAAGTGCAAACCTACAAGCAGAATAAACATACTGCTCACACCTGTAGTGGCTTGGGATATAGAGAGGAAACAAGATATTGGATCACAAACACAGCAGAAAAGAATAAGAGTGAGGTATGTTGACCTGGGCACAGAGCAGAGATGTGAAAGCCTTCAGAGGATCCTTCTGCTCTACATATTTATTCTGTGTGTTCTCTTTCTCTCCCTTTATCCTGGAGGCAAAATGTTATGAGCAATGTTTTCTTATGCTCTGTGTTAGCTAGGCTGTATGTTTCATTATTGATAATGAAGTCTATGAAGTATACCTTATATCTAAAATGGCTTGGGGTTTATTAGGTTTTTGTTTAGTTGGTTGATTTTTTTTTTTTTTTAATTTCCAGGTCTGGGTTCTCAACCATTTTTTTAAGTATCTCATATCATAACTGTGTCTTTCTCCCAAGCTATCTGCAGTACTTCCTGCAGCTAAGAGATGGGTTAGAAAAATGAACTCACTGTGCAAGTTGCCAGATGCACATCTGATGATCTAATTGCTTCCAGTTGAGAACAGAGTCATAAATCAGGCTACCAGTATTTCAGAAACTTTTCCAAACCAAGGGCAAATTACAAAGCAGTCCCTTCTCTCCCTACTGGGTACCTTATATTGGTAGTGACAACGAGTATGTAACAGCAAAGGCACGACTCTTTCTTCCTGTTGATGGCAGGTTCCTTAAACCCTACAGATATTTTGCCACTTGCATATTGAAGCATTCCAAAGTGTGGTTATTCTCCACCTTGCTGTTGTGTGTTGCCTTTCCAAGTGGCAGAACTTTGGGGCAAGTCTGTGACTTTTCTTGTATATTTTCAACTCCTGTACTTTGATGCTCTGAATTCTTTAGTTTTGGATACCATCTGTGTGGTGCCACAGCTTGTGACTGTGGACATAAGAACAACCAGGCTCCTTAATGGCTATGCCTGCATTGTACAGAAAAAAAACCCCCACAAACTGAGGCTTTGTGTAATTCTGGGAGTCAAGGTGCCTGGGAAGAGGCAGGTTTGGAGCTGAATTGCTTTGAATTTGTTTAATTTTAGAACACTGCCATCTTGACCAATACTGTCAAAAACAACTTTATGGTAAATACTACAGATTCTGGTCAGGTACAGTCAAAATAATGGTTATACTTAGAGATTAATGCTCATCTCTCCACAAAAACAGCAAATTTATGACTGTGTGGTATGGAGACTAAAGCCCCCAGGATGACTGGAGGAAACAAGTCAGGTATGTCAAGATCCCTGGACGATATCTCAGGGCCAGGAGTTGGACTCGATGATCTTTGTGAGTCCCTTCCAACTCAAGATATTATAGTCTAGTCTAGCCTAGTTTAGTCTATAAAAATATCTGCTAAAAAAGAGAGACTTGACCATCAAGACAACACAACATCATCAAGGCAAAAAGCAACTCCTGACTAAAGAGTTTAATTGGGGTGAGAATGTGTTAAACATCAGTGTAAGGTATCACACTACTGAAAGCCTCCTGTGTTTGCTGTATCTTTGCAATACAATGTAAATGTTTGGCAAAGAGCTGTAGTGTAGCCTCCACATCCTTATTTGATCCTGTAATATATTAAATCAGTCATAACAGTGCAAAATCTGAAGGTCCATACTTGACCCAGTGATTTTTAGGCACATCCCAAAGATTCTTGAAGGGGAGCTCTGTCACTCGGAGACCTTCTTGTAGGTGCTGGAGAGAGATGAAAATGTTAGATATTTACCACATATTTTTTTAAGTCACCTTTTGATTTGGTAAACTCAGGCCAAATCTCAGCTCTGTAAACCCTGAAGGGGTCATGGATGATATGAGGAGTGATCCACAGCCTCATTTCTTTCCAGAAATGGTCCATTTCATCCAGAAACAGTGCCATCCAGAATGCATATGCCACATCTTGTTTATTTTCACAAATAGAAATATACACCTTCCCCAACTTTCCTTCAGTTTTTGCTGACACTTACTTTGATTGTTTAGCTAATTTTGCATTGTTTTTCTGTTCTATTTTTTTTGAAAAAAATTCTTCTTCTAACATGATCAGTCCTATGAATTCTAAGTTTCTTATAAGATAAAAAAGTGAATAAAAACCAGAACTTAAAAAAGACTAGACCTCTCACTGGAAAACTGTAAATCTCTCACCAAAAAGTACCTGACCAGAGGTTCTATTGCAATTTCTTTATTTTACCTCCATGTTACAATTAATCAGATTTTTTTTCAGTCCACCTTAGAGTTTTATCACAGGAATTGATTTTGAGATGTGAATTATAAAGAAATAGCTACCACGACTTTATTAAAAGCCACGTAGATTGTATGGTCTCCCTGCAGTCATTTATCCTGGTACCTGCCCAGAAAAGCAAATGTTCAGCTTTTTGTTTGCACAACTTTTGAAGATCGCCTTCATTTTTCTTTCCTTTTCCTGAAGTCCACTAAATATTTAGCAGCCTGTGTTTAATGCCAGAACTCCCAGATTATACCTGATCATTTCAGATCTGCTGGCTTTATTTCCAAGTTATTGGAATTAATTAATAGACACTCCATGTATTTCAGCTATCAGAGCACTGAGTCAGCTTGGAAGGCTGCTGCAAGTAACCATTAACCAATGGATAAAATGGTTTAAAGTGCCAACACAATGTATGAACTTGTATCCTGTCCACAAACTAGAGTTTATTTCTGAGGTCTTTTGGTGCTTTTGAAATACAAATGATAGTCACTCAACTGTTGCCTGCAACTTCACACCAGGTGATATAAATTAGAGAATTGTGTGCTTCTTCAGATGTAGCTGTAGCACAGTCATTTCCATACCTTCAAAACACTGATCAAATGGAGAAACAAATATATGCTACAGCTGGCACCCTGAATTATGCTATGTGAAGTAAATACTTGCATTTGAACACAGTTACTTTGAACCCACTGAGCTGGAGTGAGAGAGGTTGAATGTACTAGGGGAAAGGAATTGTATTTCATTTGTAGCAAATCATTCTTTAAGCCTGATAGCATTTATCTTCATCCCTATGCTTTTCATATTGCCCTCCACCCTTAAAAATCTTCTGCTCTCAGCCTATTGTCTCTGCTGAGATGAAAAATAACTTGTAGCAAATGACTTTATTTAATTGTGGCACCACGAAGCTGTTCTTGAGCTATTCTCCATTTTTAATGGCAGTGAGTAGACACTGTTGACTTCAGGCATTGAACAAAATAATTTAGCCATAATAGCAGCACTAAACTTAATATAATTATGTCATGTTAAAAATGCAGGGTTATAGCCTGCTGTCATTATATTGTAATTAAGGCTGTAAGGACTCCTCTGCCCTGCACAGAGTAAAAGCAAAATAAAAATTAAAAAAAAAAATTACAAAATCTTCATAGCAACAAGGGCACATCCCTAACAGCTCTGACTTTATATCTTTTCAAAATGAGAGTTTAAAATGAGACTCTGCAGCAGGACTAGAGGCATTGCTACAGCGACAAGGCAGCAATGGAGAAGTGCGTGGCTTCAGTGGCAACACAGGTAGTCTCGTATGCTGCATGTTAGGGCACAAAGTGCTTTGTATCTTCCTCTGAAGCCCCAAGGATAAATTCCTTTTACCTGATTCATAAAAAGTGATCTAGATGGATCCATTCTCACTGGTTGTCTTCCTTGCTTGGGAGTCTAGCAAGATACATAACAGATGACTCAGGTGAGGGAGTGAAGTTGTCCATTTAAAACGCCTTCCTCTTCCTCCCCAGTATTTGCAGTCCAAATGTTTAAGAAAAAAAGCACCTTTATGCTGCTTGGAGGGTAACATTGGTGGCATTACTTGGAGAGAGACACAAGAGCTGCCTTCCACATTAACCAAATGTTTGCCATTCCTCAGTACAGAATGACAGCATCTTGTCTTTATATTTCAAATGTAATAGTTGACTATAAGTAATGTAAAATGTAAAGAAAGATATAGAAGCAAAACCCTGGTACATCCTCCTGCTTATTTGCTTAAAATGTGACTACTGTGTTCCTATTGTGTGTTTATAACACAGTTTAAAATCCAAGGAAAAAGGAACAAAAATGTTTTCTCCGATGCAACACAAGATTAAGAGACATTGACGAGGTGTACAGGGCTGTAAAGTCTCTTGGGGAAGTCAGGCTACACTGACTGGTGCCATGGCCCCAAAACAAG
This sequence comes from Lycocorax pyrrhopterus obiensis, assembly GCA_014706295.1. NCBI lineage: Eukaryota > Metazoa > Chordata > Aves > Passeriformes > Paradisaeidae > Lycocorax > Lycocorax pyrrhopterus. The sequence goes on along the minus strand of JACSVZ010000006.1, from coordinate 67,614,564 downwards.
AGGAAACATTTATGGCAGGCTATGCCAATTCACACAGATCACACTCGGGTCCCAGAGCCCTTTGCTAACTCTTCTCTCTTCTATGAATAAATAAATAGACTGGGTCTGCCTCATAGTGTGTGGTGAAAACACTGGCACATGCTGGTATGATTTCCACTGGACAATTCACATCTTCATGTACTCTAAAGAGTTTACCATTCTTTTGGACAACTTGCGGACTCTACATGGCCAGGAGAAGGCATTCACAATGAAGCTGTGCGTGGCTTTTGGAACTTTGTAAGAAGACTTTTAGCACCTGGTAGGTTCAGGCTGTTGGTGAGGGAAATTATACTTCTGGCAGGTCACACAACAATTGAAAGATTCATAGAGACACGGCTGAAGGGTTGTACTTGTGAAGGAAGGGGAATAATTTTTTTATTGCTTCAAGGAAACATTTTCATTGAAATGAATTACTGTCATGAGAATCAGAGTGATTTAGCTAAGAATTTGAGTACCCCACTAATGATCTTTTCTTACAGTGTTAAGAATAAATGTTCCATGGCCTCTGTCTCCAGGTGAGATGACTGTGACACAGGACCTGCACAGGGAAACGCAGAGAAGGAACGTGAGCAGGCGCCGCTATGAGGCTCTGTCCCTGGGTGGACATGAGCTTGTATACCACCACTCTTTACACCCTCCTGTAACAGAGACATGTTCTTCCTGCAGAACAGTAAATCCCAAAACAAGCTACCAGTATGCACAAGAGGACTGTCCCCTGTGTGCTCTTGGACATCTGTTATGGAAAAAAAAAACAGAGTAAAAGGAAAAAAAAACCCAACAAACCAACAACTCCAATTTACTGCACAGCGGAGCTGGTTGGAAGATTTCCCCTTCACACGCAACCATTTCCTCACCCAGTATGGTCTTGCCAGACCTGAAGAGTCCACCAGAAACTGTGGGATATAAGTCATCTGAGAAATGCCCTAGAGCACGTCTGCCTCAGATACATTCCCAGAAAACAGGATGATTGCCACATACTTGTCTAGTGTCCTGTATGGAAGTCCTGCCTTTTATCCCTGATATCTCTCACAGAACAGGCCACCAACTCTTGGAGAATTCACAGTGGCTCTTTGAAGGGGTAATGTTGTTCCATAGTGTTTTAAAACAGCACAGATCAAGGTTGGTAACATTATTTGATGGGGCCTAATAGGTTTGCTCTGAAATTCTTTTGCAGTGTGTCTTGTTGGGGCTTTTTAAGATGAAGTCAAAGCAGGCAGCACATTAGACTTTGAATGTCACACCTCACCAAAATGTATCTAGCTGCAAAATAGTATCTAACTCTTAGAAGTATTATTAACATGCAGACAGCATGTTTCCTTGTATGAAATGACATATTTTCCTTCCCTCTTAAATGAAGCATAATCCAGAAGGTATAATTGCATAAGATGTGAAGTCAACTGGGAGCTGGGGGTCATAAATCAATAAATAACTCAGCCTGCAGCCTCATGGTTTATTGATTCACAAGCTGTTTATCCCCCACCTCCCACTACATACTCTACATAAGATGCAATTATTGCTGAGTTATCCCTTTTGTGCATGTACACAGACTTAGATGTCTCATCAGAACAAACACACATCCATTGCAAAGATACAAGAATCCTAACAAGACGGCTTTGTTGTCTTTGTTAATTTTAGAAGTGCATTAAATTCATTTGAGCCTTATACAATCCTCACCCAGCATATTCACTTGGTGATTACAATCACACTATTATTGTCATTACTTCGACTATTTGGAACACGCTAACCTGGGTGAAACACACTGTGTTTGGAATTAGGCTTTTTCTACCTCGGGAAGTGATACAGCTCTGAGCAAACTGCAGGCTGAAACAAAACTGTTGGTGTTCCTGAAGTCAACCTTCAGGCACAGTCAATCAAGGTACAGTTTTCAGAATGGGCTGTCATCAAAGGAAATTCAGATTGTGCCACATATGGGTACAGAATCTTTTGAGTCATTTGGGAAAGAACAGTGGACTTGGTTCCATGTTTGCTTTGCATTTCTGGTCTCAAATAGCAAGAAAATCTGCGGAACTGAGGAGCTGAATATACCTATGCAAGGAAAGAATACAGTTCCTTGAAACTGTCAGCTGAGCAGATTGCAAGAAACACCACAGCAGCCAGAGCAGCAGAAGCAAAAAGCAGCAGCAAGAGAACACATGAGGAAACTCGTGGACAAGGAGAGAATTGAACAAACAGGGGGCATTCCCTGAGCAATGCAGACCCATGGATTGGAAGAAACAGCAAGAGACAGAGCCTGCACTGGCAGTGCAGGGTATTTAAGCAGGCTAAACCTGCTAAATCAGCCCTGGAGACTGCAACAGGCAATCATTTACATTTTGCAATGGGCAGGTGCCCAGCAGTGGAAAGTAGTTGTTGGCAGCATCGTGACCACCGAGGAAAAGTCAGTGTCCTCTGCTTCTCCTGAGCTTCTAGCTCCCAGTAGAACCAATGCAGCTACACAGACAGAGCTGCTGCTCAAGCATGTTACCACCCAGGTTTCTGATTGTGGGATGTATGAAGGGATGTTCTGAGAGGTGGAGAGTGATATTCTGAGAGACAGAAAGTGATTCCAAGCAAGCCTGTGAGAAAGTGTGACCAGATTGATGACCTGCTCTGTTTGGTGGCCGAGCTGCAGGAGGAGGTGGCAAATGGAGGAGAATTGCAGAACCTGCCAGAGAGAGATTGGTCAACAGAGCTGTACTCTGCCATCTCTGATGCATGGAAGCCAACTCAGCATGACTGCTACGGAAAAAGGTCCAGGATCTGCTTTGTGCCGGGAGAAAGGCAGCTTTACAAGGGGTCAAGAGAGGTGGAAGAAGGCTACAGCACAGAGCAGAAAGGGAAAGCCCTCCTTACCCACTAAGATGCTGTTACAGAGTAGGTGAGGGGCTCTGGGTACCTTAGACAAAGCAGATGATGAGATAGAGGAGGAACCTATGCAAGAAATCTTGCCAGGGCCAGAGACACCAACCCCTTGCAAAAACACCTGCAACAAACCAGCTCCCAGAAGAGACAACTGTGAGTTATGGTCATTGGTGGTTTTCTCTTGTGTGGAACAGAAGCACCTATTTGCAATCAGGACCCTCTTTTCAGGGAGGTTTGCTGCCTCCCTGGGGCACAAATTAGGTGTTTTATCACAAGACTGAAGAGCCTATCACAACCTTCAGACATTTATTTCTACTCTTTCACGTGAGTACTAACAACGATGCTGAGGGAGGGACCCACCTGGTGGATGAAGGGAAGGTGGTGGATGCAGCTTTTCTGGATTTTAGTGACAAGTTGATTTTGCAATTAGTTATAGTAGACTGACTTATGAACAATGTCAGGCAGAAGAAATCCTATTTTAGCTCCAAAATTTGCAGTGTCATTCCTTTTTCTTTTAATTAAATGGTAATGATTCGTTTTATGACCAATACGGCACTATTTAATTGACAAATAGTACAATTTATTTTTTCTTTTTTTTTCCCTCTTGGAAGAGATAAAGACCTCATTACTCATCAGAAGAAAAGCCTTATAGTGCTAGCAGTTACAGAAGTCTACATTGCAATGGGTCAGAAATGCCTAAATCATTATGTGCATCTGATAAAACTCTCCTGAATTGTTACAGATGCCAAAAATTTTCAACTCCCAGAGTTAACTCAGCTCTCAGCATAAGACAGTCTGTGCTTTCCTGGTTCAAGGCAACAGGATAATGTTGAGGGAAGGCCAAAAGTTTGTTGTATGTCCTGTTTTGTCTAATCTTCAAATGGGTGCATGGAAAACAGTATGCAGAGGAGTGCATTAACAAATTTTCACATGCCACTGATAAACTAAAGGAACAGAAATTCTTTGCCTAACTGGTATGTAAACTTTCAGGCACTCAACCTGTGTACCTGTATCCTTGAGTGAGGGTCTAATTTTTTCATGTATACATCAAAAAATGCACACACAATTGGTACAGATCATCAGTGATAGTGTCTGTCGTAGTGAAAATACTTACCTATTCCTCATTATGAGTTTTGAGAGAAGCAAGGGAAAATATAGGTCACGTATTTACATGAGATGTTTTGATTTATTCATTTAAAATAAGTTTATAATATCTGAAAATTGAAAAAGGGACTCCACTGCACCATCCCTTCTCCAGAGATCCAATATGTGAATTTCTGCATTCTTACAGTCTTTCCTGTGGAAAAATTCTTCTGTGTTAAAGAAAAGATACTGAGACCTAACAACTGACATCAGATCAAGCACTGAGAACTCCCCCACCTCTGATTGTATTTCGTGCCGTGTTTGAGTTGCATCCAGTAATGCTAACGAGGATTGACAGATGAGATTGTGTGTTAGATAACTTGCAGTTTGTCATCTTGATGATGCACAGCAGTGAAACCAGCTGCTATTGCACTATAATGTGTTGCTTGCTCTCTCTTGTTTATTATAAGCCATTCACAAACTATGCACATTTTTTACAGATATGAACATTTCTACTTATGAAACTTGTAGGACAGCCCAGAGCAGTGGGCCAAGCCCAAGAAGCAGCAGGTGCTATAGCTGTTGATAGATTTCTGAAATCCATCATGGAATGAAAGGGCAGTTGGCAGAAGATTCTTTCTTTGTGTTTGGTTGGGTAGCAGGAACAACCTGAGACTGAGGACAGAGCCACTTGAGATAATGTGTAAACAGTTTGTAACAGTGACAGGGTAATCAACAGCCTAGGGGTGGATTCACACAGCTGGTTACCCTGCATCTGCTCAGAGCATGGAGTGAATGATGGAGGCTTCTCCCAACACTGTTATCCCTTCACACATCTCCATTACAGCTGGACAGCATGTGTAAAAGTATTTTATGGGAAGGTGAAAAAAAAAAAAAGAGGGGAAAATATCTACAAACACCCATCTACAAAAGAAATCAGATCAAGTAAGTGTCACCTTGTGAAGTAAAGCTGTCACTCAGGCAGGTTGAATTCAGGAAAGCTGCCACTCATCATGCTAAATCACAGGTATAAAAGACAGCATGCTTTAGACCGTCCATACACCGAGTCATGCATATGCTAAGCATGGCAGAGTGAGTGGAGGAAAGGAGTGGCAAGTGTGGGACCCCACTACTGCATGACCCAGTAGAGCCATTGTTTCACATTATAAAGAACTGCTATCAAAGCACAAAATCTATAATTGAATACATCATGCTAAATATGTATTGAGGTCAATGAACTTTATTAAAAAAATTGATTATGCTTGCTATTTTCTCAATTAGTTGCTGTGCACTTTAAACCTTGCTTTTGTGTTTCTTTTTTTCTTAAAGAGTAGCATTCCATGCAACCAAATTAAAACCTCTTGGGCAGATCCGTGATATTGACTTATTTTATAAACCCCTTTGGAGCTCAAGTATTGATTGTTGTGTGTCATTCAAAATATTGACTTTCTATATTCAATGTCATCTGTACCATAAAATGATCAAATATTTTAACAGTCACATTATTGCTAGAACTGTGATATGTTCCTCCAAGCTTAAATGTGAATATTTGTCAGTGGTCAGAGCCTATTTCTACATAGAAACAGCCACAGCATTGGAGAGAGGCTTAGTGAGATTGATCTGTAACCAGCAAAAGTTTTACATCTTCACACTGTGGGAGTGGAAGCAAAGGACACGTATGGAAATAAATAAGAATCAAATGGATGTGCAATTTTAATTCCACAGTTTCATTTGAAACTGAGATAGATTTTCACCCAAGTCTCAGTCATTAGAAATTTTATATTCAGTAAGACATAATATTTTTTTAATATATTCACACTATCTAGAAAAATTTCTTCCAAATCCTCCCACTGAAAAAGATCACCACTACAAGCCTAAGGTCATTCTGCCCCAGTGAGATTTATGACACTTTTTTCTCCCCAAGAACAATTTCACTGCACTGGAACAGATTATGAAGAAGAGAGATGATCATTTAAACCACTGAAACCTTCAGTTCAGGACTGTGTTCCCTTTTTGAAGGTGTTCCAATAAGTCATGGGCCTATATTCAAAAGCAGCTTGATCAAGTTCTCAGGATCTAGCACAGTCTCCCAATGTCATCTTTCCTGCCAAAGGAAAACACCATTCTCCATTTACACTTCATTCATTACAAGTACAGAGCTCCAAATGCTTTTAAACACTAAACCAAGCTCACATACACTCAGTTACTGATCAAAGGCGTTCTTGTCTTGCGAGGTCAACAAAGCCAGCAGACGTGACACCATTATTCTTTTCCTGCAGGGAAAACCCTCTTTTAAGTCTCCAGTTGGGACAGGTTCCCTGATAGGGCAGTATTCAAACTCTCTGAAATGTTTGTGCTAACACAAAAGCTGGAAAAGTGCCAGACTGATCAGCTAAGCTGTAGAACAAGGTCTTCACATAACAGAAGTTCCAGACTGTGACTCAAAGTGCATGACAGAGGAGTGCCTCCAGTCTCCAGAAACCTGCCTACTGAGAAACTAGACTGAGACACTGAAGGGATGTGACAAAAGTCCTTGAGGTGAAATGTTCGTGCACTAATTCCCAGCTATGTTGAACGCCGCAGCCATCCTTGTGTCAGTTGGTGCTTTGTAGACAACTTTCCCAGCTGAATTTATGGTCACTATCTATGTGACCATGGAGAAGAGAAGTGTGAACAAGTTCCAGAGAGATTACACTCACAAGACTACCATGCTAGTGCAGGCTATCAAAAATTCAAGGCAAGGGGCAGATATGTTACCCATGGAGATTGGTTTGGCTTTTTTTACTAACTGTGTCATTTTGAGTCATTGAAAGGATTTAGACAATAATTGCAAGTATGAATCACAATGCAAACTCAATTTCCTATGAAGAGAAACAGTTTTATGCAGTGTAATATTGTATGGGTAAGATAATCACCTAAGAACCAGTAAAACAATAATCTGCAAAGCTGTACAGCTAGGGAAGCATAAAGATTGAATACCATTTTACGTGCTTTAGCAAATGATGACTCAATGTCTGGCATATATCATGTGATTAAAACAAAACACAGGGAGTGCTACAGAGAATTTGTGGGTGTTGCTTAAAAAGTGCTGGTTTGTGTTACAGGGAAAGTCAATACAAGTTATTTCACTGACAAAGCCCTGGGAAATTTGCAGAATTCACACAGTTCTGCAGCTCCAAGTCATGGCAAGTAAACCTTCCAAAACCTGTCTTCCACCTGTCACCCTCACTTACTCTTTTATTAATGTTTATATACAGGAAATGAAGTAAGAAGCCAAGAGAATACCCAACCCTGTGCTCTAAAACTATTATTGTTATTAATAACAAACACACTGTATATAAATATTACATGGTGCTTTTCTAGAAGTAAAGACAATTATACTGACATCATTTGAGGATAGCAAAGGGAAAAAAAAAGGAGATCTTCAGCCTAGAGAAAAGAGGGTTGTGGTGGGAAGCTCATAGCAGCCTTCCAGCCTTAAAGGGGACCTTACAGGAAAGATGGGGAGGGCGGTTCTGTTAGGGAATATAGTGATGAGGAGTAACAGATTTAAACTGAAAAAAGGGTAGATTTAGATCGGATGTTAGGAAGAATTTTTTTACTATGAGCAGGGTGAGACACTGGAACAGGCTGCCCGCAGAAACTGTGGATGCTCCATGCCTGGAAGCGCTCAAGGCCAGGCTAGATGGGTCTCTGCGCAACCTGATCTAGTGGAAGATATCCCTGCCTATGGCAGGGGATTTGGAACTAGATGATCTTTAAGATCCCTTCCAAAACAAAGCATTCTATGATTCTGTGGCTCTATGGGTTAAGCTGTGAAACACAGCTTGCCAGAAGATGTTGCAGAAGCTGAAAACTTGTGTAGATTCAAGAAGCAATCAGATATATCCAAGCAAGCAAAGTCCATAAAAGCCATTAAATACAAACACACTCTTTCCTCCAGAATACAGCTCAGACATTGACAAGGATGCAGGAGAGAATTTTGGGGACATATGACATTTCACACCTTTGTCCTCTCGTTTCCCTGGTATCACTGGTCACAAGTTAGCAACTTTCAATATGATCATCTACTATTTTGCCTCTAAGACCTGTTACTTCAGTCAAAATGTATGAATAAATTATTTATTCCCTGTTTCTCCCTTAAATTGCCATTAGTCTTGTGCTGGTGCTGGTCATGTCTTTGCCTGGTGCTGACTTGAGGCTGGAGTCAGCTGCAGTAGAGGTGACTGGTGGCTGCAGAGCAGCACAGGGACACAGAGCACTTCTGTACTGTGCTGTGCTAAGGCAGCACGTGAATCTTTTCTTGCTGAAGAGCCTGCCCTAAAGACTACCCTATTTCATGGATAGTATAATGTCATGTTTTCTTCCAGCCTGTAACCTGTATTTATGTCAGTGCTTTAGATGTCCCTGGAATTATTTTGGGCTGCAGTGTTAAGTGCTGCCAGGGAGAGAAATCATCTTGAAGTCCTTCTGAGAAGGAAGGACACCAAACCACACAGGTCTGGGGCAGCTGGGATTTGGAAGCAGGGACAAGCCTGCTGTTAGAGAGGGGGACTACCTCCAGATGCACCACACCTGCTCCACAGAGTAGATATTGGGAAGGGGATCATGGGTCTCTGACAACCAGGGATTGCAGGGCTAGGGTGAGGTCTGTCCACAGATTATTTGTAGGAGACTCTAGCTTTTAATTATTGCAAGTCAGGGACCTAACAAAAAATATCCTTCAAAATCCCCAGTACCATCACATGGTCATGACTTTGTTCAAGTTCTCTCCAGTCAGATGCAGCCACAGTCAAAACAAGAGGGCCATAAAATAATAGGGCCAGCACAAACATAAGCCTCAAAAGCTCACAGCCAAAGCACTGGGATAAGAGAGTCAGAGGCCTTACAGCTACCTGGTTAATCTGTATCTTTCTTTCCAAGACAGTATATCAAACTTAAGAATAAAATGATCCAGCTACCACTTGCAGTTCCTACCACAGGCCTTTAGAGTAAATAAGCTAAATACTTTGCTATCCATATGGGATTATGCATCACAAGGATTGTACTCAATTAAATTTGTCCAAATAAAATACAAATGGTACTGAAGGTGTAGTCAGGTGTCATGCTGAGGACATACACAGGAATGATTTGGCAGTTCTTGTTTAAAAGAAGGTCTAAAAGCAGAAAGGAAAGGAAGTGACTCTTCAGAGAGACAGAGCCTGTCCTCCAGGCAGCAGCAGCAAGGTCATATCCAGGTTTGCCAATAGAGGAAGTGTCCATTCCTGCAAAGCTGTTGCTTTTTTCTGAAATTACTGCCTAAAGTTACTTCATCATTAGGCAAAGAATAGGAGTTTGCTGTTGCTGCTGTCAATCCTGCCCTGCTTCTTGCAGCATTCACTAATACCAAAATCTCTGCAAAAATAGGTGCAGACACACACAGTAAGAGGAAATGCTTCCCAGAAACTTCCTTCTAAAGTGAACATGGGTCACTAACTTCAGCAAATATGACAGTCCTCAATTCCTCAATTAAATACCACAAGAAATCTGTGACAGACCAAGCATCTGAATCTACAGTCTTCTTTATGTGTAAGATGTGTCTTCTTTGCATAACTTCCTTTATCCCATAGAAGCAAGGAAAAAAAAAAAAGGATGGAAAATACATCATTAAAATTTACACAGATCTTGAAAGTTATTATAAAAAAAAATTCCAAACCAAATAGAACTCTCATCTGTCACTGTTGAACATCTCAGTATTGAGCAGATGGCTACAGCACAAGAAACTCATCATACTTTTTTATTATTAAATTGAAAGGCATTTGGGTAACAATCACCATAATCATCATTTTCACAAGCCCTAGAAATTGTAATAAGCTTTTAGAGAGCAGTTGACTTTACGAAATAATTGAGAATGGGTATCTTTATCTTATCCACCCAAAAACTAGAATGTCAGTGAATATTTAACAGGGAGTTTGACTACAGATAAACAGACCATTCAAAACAGACATAATTCAGAGAAAATTCCTGTTGCATTCCTTCCAAAGGTCCCTGAAGTTAGTAATGCCTCTGGAAGGATTTCACTCAATATTGTGGGAAAAAAAGCACTTATCTTTCTTTCCTTTTAAAAATTTATTTATTTTTATTTAAATTTTGTGTCTAGACAGCCTGCTGTCTCACCCCAAAGAACAGAATTTTTATCTGTTCACATTTTTATTTAAATTTAATTGGACCGTTTCAGATTCTTCCCAGGAAAACATCAGCTTGGCCTGCAACCAGCCTGAAACCAGCAGGTGGAGCCAAATCTGCTTCCTATACACTAAAATTAGCACTTGTTCTGAGTGATGAAGGTGTCTCCATCACGCACGTATTTTTCAGCTGGACAAAAACCACCTGGCTTTTCCTGCAGAACCTTCAATCATACCTCACCATTATCACTGCCGCTGTATTTAACTGCTGCAGAAGTGTATTTCTGCAGGAAACAGGCTGAGTATTTCGCAGCAACAAATATGTCACAGCCCTCTGCAAGGACTCAGCTAAGAGCTCCGTGCCAGGACTGTGTACCCAGGCTGCTGATCTGCATATGGCCCCAAATCATGCAGGCAGCCTGGCAGGATTTAAAAGCCTTGGAGAGATGAAGTTTTATGCACCCTGCTCCTCTGTACCAGCACCCAGCTCTGTACCAATGCACACACAGAGACAAGATCCATGGGATACATGCAGCAGTAGGTTTTGAGGTGCAGGGCAGAAATTCCCTCCTATGTCTCATTTATTTTGGCCTTCCCTGCTCAGAACCTATCTCCCCCCAGGCCTTGTTATTGCTTGTCACCTCTGGCTGAAGCAGCTGCATTCGCAGGTGTTTCCCTCCTTGCCTTAAGCAGGAACAATCTCACACAGGTCTGCTCCTCTGAAAGGCAGCATGAGTCATGTTCAGATGCAGAGAAACAGGGAAACTCGCCCACACTGTCTCTTGACACACTAAGATCACAGACAGGGAATTCTGACCTTTACAAAGGAAAGTGAGGGTGGATTCTCAATGCCAGCAAAGCAGTGGGGATCAAGATTCAGAGCTGAGTCTAATAAAACTCAGGGCCCTTGAAGCTTTGCATAAGGAAGCAAGGAAAAGCTGAGGGGGACAGAGGACCCTGGGGATGAGATGGTGACATGTCTGCCAGAGGTGACATCTCTCCCCTATTCCCATAAGTTTATATTTATGAGGTGGTGAATTCTTCAGCTCTTCCAAAGGAAGAGAAGATCTTATAGGGAGCACATGGGATTTTGGTCACCACTTCACGAATTCAGCCCTTGGGCAATGTCCAGACAGGAACAGGCAATGCAGAAAGATGTGGGTAATGGGTGATGGGTTGCCATTCCTGAGAGGACTTGGAGTGAGACCACAAGCTTGTTCCTGGAATTTGTTCTCAAATTGTGATTGCTTCTGCTTTGGCCTCAAGTCTATCTGTGGGTCCCACTAACCCAGCTTTGACTTCCCAGTCCAACTCCACTCATATCCCTGGAGCTCACAGAAATTTGTCTAAAGTCCAGCTGTGGAGCAGAAGCATCTCACCCTGCAATGAGACAGGCAAGTCTCTGGTACAGGGACACACTGAGTTCCAGATTCAAAGAGAAGCTAGAACTTTCAAAGGAGCCTGAGTTAGAGCCTTTGATACTACTCAGAGTTTGAGAAGGGGCAGGAAAATCTGGTTTAAGGCATAAACTATTCCCTCAGAACAGCAATGATTTGAGTTCTCTGAGAATATAGGCAGGGTTTCTTTAAATAACCTCTGAAGTGAATGAAATGGGTTGTCAAGCAGTTGGACTAGAACACTGTTGTAGGTCCCTTCCAACTATTCTATTCTATTCTATTCTATTCTATTCTATTCTATTCTATTCTATTCTATTCTATTCTATTCTATTCTATTCTATTCTATTCTATTCTATTCTATTCTATTCTATTCTATTGTGCTGCTCTTTGCTTGGCCTGGATCAAATTCGAGACCCAGGTAAGGCATTGTCCTAGCTGGACAATATGTCCACATACAGCAATATGTTACTGTTAGGCACTTGGATTTCAAATTCCAATCTGAAACAAAGATGTAGACAATATAAAAGTAGACTGAAAATAGCAATGCAGATCTTTGGCTCTGGACCATCTGTGTAATCAGGAAGGATAAGGAGAATTAATAGGAGCTTCTCTATCCATTGTAACAGGTTACTTCGTGGAAAAACATGGTAAAATATCAGACCCCCAACAATAGCTGCATTTTCAGCAGAGTTTGGAGTAATAATCTGTGCTTTATTTAAAGTATATGAGTAAACAGTGAGATAAGATGCCTTTGTAAGTAGTAGTTGCTACTATTTTTATAGTTTGGATAAACCATCATCACTCACTTATTTAACTCCATTGAGCAACTAATTTTTTGAAATAATCTCAGAAGTTTTGCTTCAGTACCAGCAGTTGCCTGCCATTGTATCTGACTTTACCTGAATCTGCATAAGTCAGGGCAGCACAAAGCAGATGAAAGTCACCTGAGGTTTCAGCTGAATGCCAAATACACACAACCAGACTGCTCACAGGCTAACAGCCACTCTGAATTGCTGGCAACATCCCCCTGCCTTCTTAGCAGCCAGTGGTTGTTTCCATGCTGGAGAACTACACAACTTTCTTCTGCAATTCCAGCTCTCCTGGGAGGCCTAGGCTGATCAGTTCAGCTGCTTTCACTTGGTTAAATGAACCAGAAAGGAAGCTGGAATGCTCAAGAGGGTCATATGGCGCAGCTAAACCCAGTCCACACTGCCTGAGCATTGTCTATACCAGCATTCCAGCATCTTCAGTATTAACTGAATCAGTGGGGATGAATTCAGCAATTTCTTTGGGCTCTGTGTGAACTACAAAACCAAAAACAGGGACTGAAGCAGCAAGGGCATTGTAGATTTTCTGCATCTGTTGGGTGCAGGCCTGAAAAGTTACTTCAACTGAGAAACAATATTGTTATCTACCACAGAGTTTTTGTACAGTAGCAAATAAGGGCCATATTACTGTTGTCTTTAAGAGCAGCCACCAACTTCAGGAGAGGAGGATCAGACCTAGTCACTACCTCTGTGGTCATGTTTTGAGTAGAGTTAAGTAGTCTCCATATCTCACCTGAGCTGAAACAATCCCACTTATTTCCTGAGAAGATCCTCTAAGAGGTTAACAACAAAGAAAATGCTAGTTGGATATGCCAATTTATTCTTCCACATGGATTAGACCACAATTAGGAGCAAACTTTCTGGAGAGAGCCAGAGAGAGGGAGTGTTTAGTCATAAGATAATTATTTGAGTATTCTGCAATTTCCGGACATTTTTTGGTTCCCGCTCCCATCATACCGATGAATAATGATAAAGAAAATATTTTCAAATATCTTCCCATACCCTTTATATATAAGAAAACCTGCAGATATTCTCACCACTCAGCAGCAGATCTAGAATCAGTGAAAAACTGAGAGGCGAGACAGAGGAAGCAGTTTATTGTCTTGGACTTCTGATCCATCTGTGCACCGCGCTTCCTCTCCGCTCTCAGCTGAACGTGAGGTACAAACCAAGAACTGTTCTCTCTTTCAGAGGGATCCTGCCTCACTTACAATGTCACCCCTGTGGATTTTCATCATGCCTAGAAGTAATATAACCTTCATCAGGAAGGTCTCACAAAATTACTTTAGTACACTACTGACAAAGCCATGTCAGTTCCTACTCTCTTTTGTCTCTAAGAGTTAGTTCCCAGTGAAAGCATAAAGTTTATGGCAGTGTTTTCTCTTTTTCTCATTCTCCCTGACCAGCATTTGCCATAGTCCTACCACCACTACATACTTTGCTTGATCAATAGCATGTGTAAAGGTATAAAATGAATAAAGTTTTCTGTAAGAGACAAAAGGTTTTATGTTTAAGCATGCAAAATTCACGTGCACACAGTTATTCAACCTCATGTAAGACACTGAGCTGTTAAACCCAATTCCATATCATGGCTGATGTGATTTGACAATGTTCTGGCTCATTATAAAGATCAGCCTTTCAAATTCACTTCTCCAGCTCTGCTCAAACCGTGACATTCTCATTAAGTAAATGCAGAGCCTTCTCTCCTAGTTCTCATTAACGATAACAAAAATGAAGAGCATTCCCCTTAGAATTAACTCCAGAGACAGCACTGGGCATGACACTGAAACTAAGTGACCAAACTCTCATCAATATCTCCAGCACAGGTAATTAGGTGGGTTGGTGGGATAGAACAGCCATCCTTTGGCATACAAATCCAACAAAAGCTATTTCTGGATGAAAAGTCCGTATCACGTTTAATATAAGAAGGTCTCAGACAAAAGCAATACATTAGGAATGGCGGAAGTTTATCTACCCATTAAACACCAACTCACACTGCTACCCAGCCATTTTCACTTGATGGTAATACAGATTTTATAATTTAGAAAGACCAAAGCACAGCACTTCCTAAGGGGCTTACTTTTGCCTGTAATTTTTATCCTAGTTATACAACAATTAGGAAATATATCTGGTCATATTTGCCTTTTGCAACAGATAACCATTTTTTGTAATCTTTAAATATGATACCATAAGAAACAGGAACCAGAGGAGACAAAAAAAGGTAGGCTAGAAAAATAGATTAACCAAAAAATATAAAATAGTATTTTCCCAGAGTTAAAAGGAAACACTGTAAGCCATAAATTTAATCACAGAATCTAATATTGATACCTAACTGACAGAGGAAATGAATATTAAAGGCAGACATTTAATAAGGAAGAAGTTCTTTCAGCATAATAGATAGGTATTTGTAAACCTCTGGTCATAAGAGGTTTTGTTTACACAATAAACAAAAACAACAAAAGAGAAAAAGATATTAGTTACCATCTGTGAGAAAAGGAGTCACTTGAAGTCACCCTTGAAAGTGTATATGAGAAACTGTAATAAGCAACTGCTTTTCTAGCTATCTGCATTTTAAAGAAATCTGAAAAAACCAGGCATGGTTGCATATTTTTCCATGCATAAAATATTTGGATGTAAATGTGGTTGTTGAAAAAACAGTAATACTCTGTCTTTGTATCTCTTTATTATTGGGTGCTTTGATTTTAGAGGATTTCCTCCAAAAATATTCAAATGCTCTTCACTGTGTGAACTCAGGAAAGCTGGAATTTTAAAACACAGGTCAAGTATGTGATAGCAGAATTGCAACATTATTGATGGGGTTTTGTGCCTGTTTGCCTCCATGTGAAGTCCTGGTGTAAAAGCCAGTAAGTGTAATGATATTCAGCTCCTCATGCATTTCAAATACTATCAGGAAGACTGATATTATTTTCAAATGGGGATACTGAGACACAGGAAGAGGAAAACAATTCTCTAAGGTTTCCTGTCAACTTGTACAGAGGCGGGCACAAAAGGCTGTCAGGCTTCCTGAATCTCCAATTATGCTCAACCTTGGCTGCTTCCCAAATCCCCAAATCAGTCTATTTGATGAGCTGCAACTTTTCTCCAGTAGAAACAAAGCAGACACTAGCTGGGATTGGCTTTGGTGAGATGCTCTGCACACATGTAGAGACTTTTAGCCTGATGGCTTTTGTCCTGACAGCAGCAGCCATGCTCACTCCCCTGATTTAACAATGAGATCACTATGACTTGTCAAAACCAAGGAGATCTGGCCTGAGATTTATGTTTAGCTTAGCACAGAATTAGGAGATGAGCAAGGGTAGTGCTGACCGGAGGAAAGCCCGTGGTGGGATACCTGGCTTAAACAAAGCATGATAAAGTCAGGCTGCAATCATAGAATCATAGAATCATAGAATGGTTTGGGTTGGAAGGGATCTTAAAGACCAGCTGGTTCCAACCCCCACCACCATGGGCAGGGACACCTCCCTACGGGTGCAGATTGCTCAAAGTCCCATCTGACCTGGCTTTGAACACTTCCAGGGACGAGGCATCCACAACTTCTCTGGGCAGCCTGTGCCAGTGCCTCACCACCTCCACAGTAAAAGATTTCTTCCTAATATCTAATCTAAACCTGCTTTCTTTGGGCCAGTGGCCTTTCTGCTCTCCACCACTAAAGCTGCACCTGCCTCAGCAAAGCCTGGCTTGCTCCCACCTGATGCAAATCTAGCCTTGGCACCTGCCAGCCTAGAGATGTAACTCCTATTGAAAATCTTCTGCTACAGGCTGTGCAGACTTGTCCCTTCACTTTGAAACAATGGAAACAAACTCTGTTTTTCACAGAGAGAACCATCCATTCACGTTTCATTGTTCCTTGATCTCCACAGCACTCCAGACTTACTGGAGAACTTGTATTTGACAGCAAAAGCCTCTGAAGATATAGAAGCTATTGACCACTGTTCATTATGGACAAACAAGCTGAACAACTTACCGAGTTATTAGTTGTAATGATGGTGATTCCAATTAGACAAAAGGTAATCACTGTTACAGATTCCCTGCCAATTTCTGTCATTTCTGTCACTGTGGTAAATAGGCCTTAAAGAGGACTTCTACTTCTTCAGTTGGAAGCACAGAGCTAAATCCAGCAGAAGGAAGTTGCAATGCTCTGCTACTAAACTCAGACAAGAGGGAAAACAGGGAAATTGATCCTTCTCAGCAGAGAGGGGTGATTAGTCTAAGGAGGGATGCACAGCTGTGGGTATCAGATACAAGTTATGGCCTGTCTCTGACATGGAAAGCGTGCCTCTGGAACTGCAATTCTCTCCATCTCCTGGCGCAGAACGGTCCTATGAGGAATGACACTGGGATATTTGAACAGCAGACAACCTTTAAATTATCTTCCAGTCCTATTTTCACCACAACCCCCTGTGGCAGGTCTGCACTGAGGATGAGTAGAGAAACGACACAAGAGGCTCGGCTCAGGGATAAATGGAAGCGATTTAATAATTTTTCCAAAGGCTTTTATATGTTAGTTCGCAAAAGTGTGTTAGATGGCATAAGGTAATTGGTGCTTTGGCCATCCACCACTTGAGGAGATTGGTCAAGTTCTAAGATACCCATTTCTAAATATTTATCTAGTTAGAACCATAACAGTCCTGCAAAACAACCTGCAGGTGCAAGAAGTTTACAAAACCGTTACATTATTTAAAATAATCTGCATGGGAAAGACAGAACTCTCACAAAATGCTGCAGAGAGCTGAAGAAATTCTCTGCTGAAGCTTTTTCAGCATCCATACCCCCCCCTGATATTTAGCTCTGTTGCAGATTTGGCCCTTTTTGCTAGGAACTGTAGGGAAAGCAAGTGTGAGCCTTTTTCACCCCAAACAACACGCAGCTTCAGAAAAGAGAAAAAAATGAGAAAAGACAGGCACAATAGATAAATGAGGGCATAAATGTGGAGAGAGAAAGGGAAACTTTGGTAAAATGTGAAATGAGTCTAGTGGGTCTCATCTTTTAGATTGGTTGGAAAAGTTGTTACTCTTCACAATAATTTTGCACAATGCTGAGCACAAGTGGTGCTGAAGCCATCCAATCTGTAATGTTAATACCTCTATTAATGAACTTACATTAAATTAATAACACTAGTAATAAAATTTATAAAAAGAATCTCTAAAAATAGAAAACTATATAGTAACCCCAGCTGGATTACATGCTAGTTTTTATATTTTGGCTACAGCACAGCCCAAGGATTCACAGATCCACAAGGCACTGGCTTTTCCTCTATCTTTTCAGAAACTATTTATTTTCAGAGGCATAGAGAGCATTTTACTGGCAGTTTTTATGAGGATGTTGAGCCTTCTGGTGCAAATTTTCTATGAAGTGCTCCAGCAGTTGGCCAATATGGCCCTTTTTAAACGTTTGACAAGAAGTGAAGACCAGAGAAAATACAATTTTTGGTCAGTGCTGAGAGATATTTAATGAACTACATTGCCTCTTAAAAAGGCTGATGCTGGCTGCTATAAAGACAGGAGGGAAAAGACCTCTACAAATTCATGAAGTAACTTGCCTATAATGTGATGCTTCCTTCTGTCTCCAAGTTACTTACAGATGATTTAAACCCTTTTAAAGTATATTTAAGTCTACTTGTCAATTTTGTACCCTATCTGCAATCCTTGTGAATGTATTAAACTCTCAAAAAATATCAAACGCTAATGTTATTGGTTCAATAATTTTTTGTTCCTCTAGTTGCCTTTGTAAAGTTCAAATCATTCAATTAGTTCTAAATGGGTGGGTTTGCAATTTGTTTTTTCTGGTTGCTTAAAAAGGGCAAATTTAAGTGTCTGGTCTCTTTCTCTAAGACACTATTTTATAAATTTCTCATACACATTTTCCAATTTATCTCCAACTGAAATACCTTGATTTCCATTTGCATTCCCAGTATTTTTTCACCTGTACATTTTCCAGATAGCAAGTCAACTGGGTTCATCAGTTTCAAAAGGAAGTAACGTCTGTATTTCGTCTGTATTTATATCCTTCAAACCTACCTGTTACAGCAGATGATCAGGAAAGGACACAGCTGCCGTGTGGGTATGGAATCACCAACATACTCATACTCTCTCAAGTTTAACCACCACCTCAGATGCTCCACACAAAGTTGGGAAAGGGAAATGGCAGCGGCAGATGAAAAGGGAAATTTGAGTCAGCAGAAGTAAATGGTGGGAGAAGGCTCAGGGGCAAACTTCTCACTGTATTGCCTTCATACATATATAACCTGCAGAGTTATTGAACAAAAGGATTGGTTTTTTTCTTGTTTGTTTCCATAGTATACAAAATTGAGTTACAGTAGTATTTCTCCCTGTCATTCTGCTGTGGTAGTTTAGGAATATACATGTCATCCCTCCCCAATCTGGTTTATGTGCCCACCTCCATGCAGCCTTGATTTAAATTAATTTTAGCTGTGGACAGTCATTGACTTATATATTCTTAGGTAGATGAAAATTTTTTTGTGAAGTTGACAGTCACTCTGCATGCTTTTGGTATGAACTTTCCATGAAGCCATTAAAACTGAGCTGATTCTGCCACAGGATGTGGCTCAGACTCCATGACCTTCCATCTCTGGGGGGTGAAATCTCCATTTTGCTGAAATTGGTGTCAAATGAAAGCAAGAGCTGCTCCATTGAGCTCAGCTGTTTCTTGACTCTGTTTATCCAGGCTTTCATACAGGCTCTGCTTTCATTATTTCTCAGTAAATACTAACCTCTTCACTTCTTAAAGAAAGCTGGTGCTTTTGGGATATGGAAAATTGGATCTTCCCCCCTTATTTCAGCAAAACACTAACTTTGACCTGCTTAGTGTTGTTTACTTCTCCACGACCTCTATGGCCATGTCAAATTCACCTGCAATACTCAAAAGTGTTGTGTTTGTATACAGGAAGTAGCATTTTTCATTTGAGCTCTTTCTTCCTAACTTCTGAGAATATTAAATATGAGAGATCTTTCCATTGGTGGATGAAAAGGACAAAGGAATGAGAAAAACAGCAAGCCAAAGGGAGAGAAAGCATATCTATATAAATGAAAAAGATGTGCTGTAACAGACTGCTGCTCCTGCTTCACAAGATCACTACTGGGTGGCATGGGATCCACATGGGATAATTTGACATAGCCTGGGGGAGACAGAAGGGTCTCATTCAAGACAACATGCTAGGAGAAGGGCAGATTAAATTGCTGAAAAACAAGAGTGAAAAATTTCCATTCTCCCTACGCTAGAATCCTTGAGACAGATTCTGCTCCTCAGAATAACCATTTATCTGTATCTCATGCTCCGTCTGGACCGAGGAAGGAATGGGTCTCCAATCCGGAATGGAGATCCAACATATGACTGTAAAAATTACCACATTGTCATGACTTAAGGCTGCGCATTGGGCTCTACATTTTGCAAAGTCCTCTAATTCAGCAGGCCCTAGCAACCTGACTCCTGAGCTAGGTGGGTTCAAGGACAAAATCACGTCCATAATCCTTTTTTTGGCTTTTATCCTTGGTAGTAATCTTCAGCGATTCTATTCCAATAATGTTTGAGACTGTCCTGGGGTACACAGAAAGGATGTTTGCAGTGAAAGGAATTTAAATCTGAAATTGCTTTCCATTGAAAGCTGACAGAGTTGAAATCTGTTGGTTTGGGAGATGTTCCAAAAGCCATTCTTTTGCAGGAACACTTGTAAGAGATTGGCATTTGAGGAAGATAAAGCTATTTTCTCATATGCGACTCAGCTTTGTTAGCACGACAGTAAAGCCAGACGAAGCAAAATCCAAGAGAAAAACACAGTTATGTTAATGCTCTTAAAAAAATCACATGCACAATCTTACAGTTTATTCCTTACTATTCATGGGATAAATCACTACAGATTTATTTGATGGGAGCAGACAGGATGCTAGTAACTGTTTGAATAGTCCTATAGTAAACTGTTATTAAAGAAAAGTGCAGAAGAAAGAAATCAAAATCTCATAAACTAATTGAATAGATTTATTCAAGGAGAAGGAAAGGGCCTTGATCTCAAAAATATTTAAGGATGCAGTCCCGTTCTTAAGCCTGCAGAGCATTCAACCTCAGAAAGCTGCTCTAAATACTCCTCTATTGATTCTTAAATAATACATAGAAATTTTAATGACCTTGCCAGCAAAGGACTTTCTGTCTCAGATGTCATTGACATAACTACTGAACTGGGAATGTTTGCAAAGGAATCAGACCGAAATATGCTGGTTACCAAGGAAATGCCAGTACTCCCCATTTCCCACTGGTTGTCTGGGATGGACTGGAGGCGTGGCTGCTCTAAAGATCCAAATAATCACTTCTGTATAACTACCACAGAAACATAGAGCCACTTAGGCTGGAAAAGGCCCCTAAGATCACCAAGTCCAACTGCAAACTGAACACTGCCAAGTCCACTGCAAACCATGTCCCCAAATGTCATGTCTACATTTATTTAAGTATCTCCAGGACAAGTGACTCAACCACTTCGCTGGGCAGCCCATTTTTGCACTTGACAGCCCTTTCAATGAAGAAATGCTTGACCTAATCTAATCTAATCTAATCTAAACCTCCCCGACACAATTTGAGACCTTTCCTCCTCATTCCATTACATATTATGTGGGAAAAAACACTGATGACCACCTCGCTACAACCTCCTTTTGGATAGTTGTAAAGAGCAATAATGTCTCTCTTGTAAGTTTGCAGTAAAGAAAAATAACCAAAAAAACGTTAAATGCTCTAAAAGGTGAGGAATCAACATGTCTTGGATAGAAGAATTAAAAAGAAAAGTGGAAAGTTTACCTTAAGATCAGGCAAATATTGTTTTCTGTAATTAAGGAAATATCCTTGCAAGCAGCTCCATTACCTGCCGCTTTAGTGCAGTTTTGCATGGCTGTAACTCAAAACAGTGGAAATCAATGGAATCACAGAAATAGAAAAGTAGAGCAGCACAATGACTGATGCTACTGGAGTTTGAGAATACTCTTCTCAGCAGTGATCAAATGCTCTGACCTTGGAGATTTGGCATCGAAAGGAAAGATTCCAATTCCAGGATGTAAAAGGCAGCATCACCTTTCTAAAATGTACTGCCTCATATTGCTGTTGCATTGTTCTAAATATAACAAAGGGAAAATTCAGATAAAGTTACAGAAGCAAACCTGCTGTATTGAACAGACTGGTAAATGCCCTGTATTTCACCAGTGAAATCTATATTTCCAGTCCTGGAAAGCATTCCTATTGATTCCTTTGGCTCACCCACTGTATGTTTTGCAGTGGGTGGTTAGTATTTGGAAAGCCAGGTATGCACAACACAGTGAAATGGGTATTTTGTCCATTTTGCAAAGAGCGCCCACTTCTGAATAGTCTCTCTGGCTGTGTGAGTCGACACTGGCAGGCAGCTGGAACAACCACAAACTCGTGATTAGAATGCAAAGAGGAAATTTATTTCCATTACCCTACTAACTGGGGGATTCCCCAAGAACACCTGGGCAGAGGTACAAAATCAGAGATGCAGGCACCATTAAACTTGGTCCATGCTAGAGGATCACCAGTCTGCTCTTCACACAGGCTTATCAAGAATTACTCTCAGCTGCAAGGTCACCTGAGCAATGTACAATCCTCCTCACCAGTCTTCCGATTTTAAATCACTCCCCCCAGTACTGTCCATGTTACAATGGGGAGGACCACAGAAATCCCCACATCACAACTTGAACAACTTGAAAAGGTACATTTCTTTCCCCCTTAATAGCAATTTCACCACAATGTCTGATGGAATAATTAAATAAAAAAATGAATCTGTGTATTTGAATCTGACTATATAAGCCTTAAATCTCACCTGTGGGTTTATCATAAGTTTCAAAAGAAAACACAAGTAAGTGGCAATGAAGAACTTTCTTTAGATGTCACTGGAGGTCTTTCAGGATGCATGTCTCATATATGTTGCCCAGTACCTAAACTTTGTTACTCTTAAGAATAGACTGTGGGCTCATTTGTCTCAGTAATTCAATAACTTAGTCCTTTACTTTTGCTTTTTGATTGCTTTCAACACTTTTCTTACCTAATTCCTTCACTCTGTAAATGTAGGAGGTGCAGAGTTAATATGAATGGCAAATACCAACCCTAATCTGAAAGAGCTGTAATGAAAAACTGGTATGGAGCTCTCCCTTGAAATCAGACTTTTCAATCCCATGTACAAAATATGTGACTTTAGACCACGTGCTGCAGGGCTCCAAACCCCTGTGTCCGAATCTGCCCGTCTTGTTTCTTCAGTTGTGTTGAGCAAAATCAGTTCCCGGCTTCCCCTTTCCAGCTTTCTGTGAAGCAGCTCTGCTGCCGTCGTGAATTATTTCTTACTGCTCCGAGTGCCTGGGAAAAAGGACTGATTCACCACAGTGCATTAGAGGAGTAATTAGACACAACGCAATACTTGGCTCTGGGGAGCAGCTGCACTGGCAAAATATCCCCCAGCAATGCTGCTTAAAGGACAGAGTAAAACAAGTGAGACAGTGAGTGAACAAGAGAAAAGTGAAGATGTAGACTTTAAGAGAGTGCTGGGAAGAGGGTCAAGTATCACTCTAATCAATAGCTACACAGAGCAGGAGACTAATGGAACAGCAGGAGGAAACCAAGGCAGTTGAGTCAGCATGAAGGATTAAATGTGCTGTGCTGAACATCTCCGGTGCCTGTGCCATGGCTGATCCCCAAGGCAGAAAGGTAACAGTCAGCCTAGAGCTGACCACGCAAAAGAAAGGACCTGACTTTTCAGTGTGACTGCGTGGGGTCAGGGCCACCTGCCTTGCACTTCCTGGCAATTTGGAAAAATAATTCAACTGAGACAGAGAAAGGAATGCCAAGCTGACAAAGTATTTTCTGCTCCCGTTTCCTTGCTGGTGTGAGGGGGTTTGTCCACTGCTTTGAGGAAAATATACCACAGAACTGAGGGAAAACAAAAGGTTTTGTTTGCAGAGGTTGCTACAGTTTGCGGGATTTCTAATTAATCTCTTTTTCCTTTTTTTTTTTTTCAATGTTACTCTCAGAAACGCATTCAACATTAAAAACAATGCCTTCAATCAAAGAAGTTCAGCATCTTTTCTCTGAAAACTGAAATGTACCCTCTTCAGCAAAGAAGAAGGTCTAGAATATTTTAATACAATAATACAAACACCAATGTGTTTCACAAATACAGACCAAACAGCATGGTAGGCCAGCTAAAATTTTACACAACTGCCCATCCTTGTGTTACTTCAGCTCCTGATCTGCCTCCCTCAGAATAATCCACTAAAAATCGATGCATGCCCTTAGCAGACTGTCATGTCTGCTAGTCCTGCCTGCTTCTTAATTAGCCTCATCCTGGGACCCTTATTCACATCTCTGACACACAAAAGAATCTGACAAGGAATGAGGGAAAATATTGAGTTCTGAGTAACCATTTGATTGGCCTCCGTAACAATGTTCTTGCTCAGTGCCCTCTTATGTCTCAATCTGTGGAAGTCTTCAATTGAGATATCAGTGACAGTTGATAAGGGGATGAATTACAAAATAGTGTACAGCTTTATCTTTGCCTACGTATTCAAAGGAAGTAAATGGGATGTCTAGAAAGCAATCAAACTAAGATGTTCTGCATAGACTGCTTGAATATTCAAGATGCAAGGAAATATCTCTGGGTGCTCTCTTGTTTTTGCCTTTCCTTCAGTAGATCTCACATCTTGCTGAGCATTTAAGTCCTACCTTCTCCTGACAGGGCAGATATTAATTTTGCATTAAGAACTGCTGCATCCCAGTGAGATTTTTCACCTGGAGTAGATCACACAGAACTTTACTTCCACTGTCTCCTTTCCATGCTTCAAGGAACAGGTAAGCAGTTGATGCTGACATTTGGAAGTCATCAGTGGTGTCTGAGTTAAAGCTGAAAGGAGCTGCTGTTAATGCTTCAAGCTCTTGGCGTACTCGAGCATATACAACTGCACTGCATACCTTCAGATCATATTTCCAAGGATTTGTTTACAATTACAGCAGCTAGAGAGACTTCATGTCAAACAAACAAATAGAACACAACTAAATATTTGGAAAACCAAGAAACTGAGTCTTTTAACGTACACGTTCCCTTTACAAGCCATACAAAAGGCAGTTCCCCCCAAAACTCAAGCATGAGAACCACTCAGCCATTTATAGATATTTTCATTATAGATGTGTTCATTATGTTTATATTATCTTTTTTGGGGTATTTTTTTTTCTTATTCTTTTTCCTAATGAGATACAAAACTTTTAATTTTATGGGGTAGTTCACTAGCATTCTCTCCTCATCTCTTTTGGGAAGGTCTCAGTCTGGAGAACTCCTTTCATTCAAACCATATGAAAACTCTTTGACACAGAGTCAAGGCACAACAATGATAAGTCATATTAAAGCGTCACTACTCATTTCAGAAGCAGAAAGTGAACTCTTTAATCTAAAAGTACTTCATGATCTTGTAAGTGACTAAATTCCACACAGAGAGCTTCTTTTAATTAACTTTACTTGGTTAGAAAGAGTAATCAAGGTGGCTAAAGTGAAAAAATAAGTCCTAAGGCAAGTTTTATGTTGTGTCTGTCAGCTTGTTTTTAAATCAAGAGATTATATAAATTCCTTCTCTGTGTGAGGTCTTACTTTAAAGAAAGTCAATTATAAAAAATAAATTGACTTGATATGAAGTATTTAAAGATATTGCTTTTTCCTTTTTTATATTCATCAAATTTAGAAATCATACCATATAAAAATGTGGTAAATAGGTCTAGACTAAAAGTCTACCTTGTTTTCCAATGAGAGGCTCCTTTTTCATGCTCGTAATCATAAAATGCATCCCCTTTAGAATAGGCTTCGTAAAGAATCCCAAATGACATAGATCCTCACTTTTTCTTTACTTATCTCGAGGGTCACAGCCCTGGAAGGAGCGCTGTGTCTCTGAAGCATTCTATTTAGAATGTTGAAATAAACACCCTGAATTTTCAGAAGGGCTGCACACGTGGTAGCACGGACTTGGGGGACTTGAGCAAGTTTTCCTGCTTTCATCTTGCAGCCTGTGCAATGTTTTAACTGAATCACATTTTGACCACACATTCCAAGGCCAGCCTAAGTAGGACGTTTCCCCTTTTGGTTAAAATTTGAGTAGGAGGTTAACACATTGCATTTCACTGCTTCAAAATTTTGGGTCTGGAGATCTTAAGCTTTCTGCCCTTACCATTTGGAGGTTTGACTCACAGAGTTCTTCTTTTATGCAGGGCCTGTTTTATAAAATTCTAAATTCTCTAATTTGAACACCACCCAGCATTTCTGGTATAAAGCAGAACACAAAACCAATATACTGGAGAGAGTTTAAAAAAGCCATTTTGTCATCTCACTTTTTATGAAAAAAATCAAACAGGAGTGATCTCTGCATGCAGAGATCTCTTTTTCCTCTGCAGTGCCTCTTAGGCATCCATTTGAAAAGCCCTTTACAGTCTTTTATAGGAGAGAGTTTCAAAAAGGACCTGGCAGACCAGGACAGAACTGCAGACAGGAAAAACTGCAGAAATGCTTGGATTTCTAATAGTCTTCTAAAGCGAAGTTTGAGAGTTCCATTACAATACTGAAGTGGATGCAGGCTGTACTGTCACTTGAAAAATTTAGAGTTAGAATGGCTTTCTCCTTGCTATCCATGTGTCCTGGGAGTGCTGGGAAAGTCCTCTTCTCCAGGCTGGTGTGCACCACTATGATGGGCTGCATGAGGAGCAATGCTGCAAGGCCCTTCTAGGTTCTACTCGTGCAATTTTTCGAACCATTCAACTGCAAGGGAAGATTTATTCTCCCTCTTTTTAGCCATGGGAAAAATGAAGCATCTTGTCTAAGCTGCTACTCTAACTTCTCTACACAGTCCATGACAAGAGGCAGTCACCTCTGATGAGCTCCCCCACGTGTTTTGGTGTCTTGGAGCACTTCTTTTCCTGGTTTCAACCTGCTCTTCCTGCTGCCAGCCAGAACCAACAGCAATGAAGTACCATAACATGGGTGTCAATCCACCCTCACTGCACTAAGCCAATGTCTCTCTGCAGCCTGGGAGGTTGATCAACTACTGTAGCAGACTTCCCTGTATTAGTCTTTGTTTGTTTGCTTGCTTGCTTGTTTTCCTGTAACCTCATTAAACCTGACATTCTACAGAAAAAAAGTTTATGAGATCACATTGCATGTGGAACTGTATCATCCATTTTTGAGCTTAATAGCCCTTAAACCGTAAAATAATCATGTGCACCCCTGCATTCTGTCACTGCCTTTGCTGCTGTATACATAAAAACTATCACGGTCTTTGGATGCTTTCAGCTTTATGATTAAGAGTTGCAAATTAGCAGTAAAAGTGTATGAGACATGAAATTTTTCCCTTTTATTTTTCTCTTACAGGTCTGAGGTATTCTCCTACCCAAGAAACTCAGTGGAAGAAATAGATGAGACATGAATCTGGCAACAAGACACAATACTAATTCTCACAGAGACTATGTTTCAATTTTTTTTCTTTCTGCTGTGCTCAAGAAACAATGAAAATAACAATGTACTATTTAGTAAAAAATATTGCTTTTCCATCTAGACTTCCACTTTCTCTTCCAGCAAAAAGAGGAGTTACAGAATGATACCAAACCCTCACCCAGAAACTGAACTTCTGCTTGCAGGTCCCCAGAGCGTGACCTGCACTTAAAGTTGTACTTGCTGCACATCCCCAGTTGGAGATGTAATAGTCAGACATTTATGAAAAGCAAATGTGGTAATAAATATTTCAGGTAGAGAAAAGTGCAAGGGCATTCCCTTGTCTCATTCTTGGCTCATAACTGGCCACAGTAACACAGACTACAATGTCGAGCTTGCCCCTAATGCTTGCGTATTAGCACCATAAAAAATATCTGGATAAAGTGTTTGTAGGTTTATTTGAAACATTAATGCTGATGCCTGACAGCATTATCTGTACTGTTTATATGACTATAAAATAGCTTTATAGTGATACAATTAGTAATGGTGAGCTTAGATAGCATAAATGGCAGTACTGCTCGTACCACTATAAACTTATCTTTATAGTGACATAAATGAGCAATATTTGTGTCATCATGTTTTATGACATCAGGTAATCTCAGGCCTAAGAGTGTAACACAAGGTCTTGCCCACTTTAGTTTCGCATCTAAAGTACAATGCTCATTCACTCTTAGAATGTCAGCCCTACACTAATTTGCATTTACCTCAAGCCACAGGGACAATTTTTCTTCTTCATCTATAAAACAATTGCAAGCACCCCATTTCCAAAATTGTGTTCCACATGTTCCTACAGCATTGCTGGACTATGAGTGGTCCCAGAGATGGGGCCAGTAGATGAGGGCTGATAGATGTCACAAGGCAGGGCAGACTCTCTTAGACTTCTTTAATTGTCTCCCTCCTTTGCTGTTTCACTCCATGCCTTTTATCCCAAAGGGGAAGATGATGAATGAAAGACTGATCAGCTGCAAAACAAGTTTCAATTCATTTCACAGTTTTGCCTCATTCAATTCATAGCTGACATATAAATGACTTTGGAAGACTGCTTGCCTGCCATTCCCAGAGTAGCACTCACTACCAGAAGACAGGAAAAAAGATCTCTGAGGTTACATTGTTTTCTTTGAAAAATGATTTGACTACCCATTACTGGAGTGGATATCTGTCCTCAGTTAAGGTTTTATGCACATTGGTTAACTATGTAGTGGAAATGTCCTCTTTTAGGCTTTTTATATAAATTGCATTACTATTTGTAACTCATAATTCATAATCCACAGAATTCATGATAGCAACTCCTTCTGTGTTCCTTCCCCTTTGGCTATAGCTAGCTTCACAGGAAAACACCTCAGGAATTTCACCTACTTCCCTGCTTCTCCATGATATCACTGCTCCTGGACTCTGCATTTTGGCCCATGTACATAATGCCACTCATTATGTACAGGAGGAATTCCAGTTAACAATGAATTGGGCATCATAAACATGGACCTTCATGTAAGAAGACTTTATTTTGTAGGCAGCACCTTGTAGCAGCCTGAACATCAACGTAGTCTCAAAGCTGAACCATCCTGGGACTAAAAACCTAGGAGCAACAAATGCATCTTCTGTTTCTTCTAGCTGCAGTGCAAACCCATCATGCATCCATACTTTTGTCCCAAAAAATGGTACAGCTGTAGTGTGCTGATGGCAAAGTACACAAATGCAACCTCTAAGAAGCCCTGAGGGAATTTATTCATCCATTTATAAGCCTGGAGCTGTAATTTATTTAAACCACTCTCTTGTTCTGCGTATCCAGCACACTGCACAACATTTAACAGCCTGCAGTGGGTTCACCCAGTCTCTCCTCTTTCAGCATTAAGGACAAGGACATATGATTACAGTTAGAGAGGTGGGATCCAATATGGCATCACATGTTAAAGAAATAAAATTTTGCTCTAATCAAAAATGAGGAATTCCACGGTGGTACCACAGGGGCACTCTGAATTCAGTGAAGAAAGACCTGCTTTCGCATATCTTCTGAAATATCCTGGATCCTTTTCGGTTTGCCCAGAACCATTTCATTACAATTTCCTGCCAGTTCTTCGGCTATTTTGTGCAGCAGCATGAACCACCAGTGGGGATGCCTTTATGTTGGAAGCAGTCAAGATTTTTTGACAACACATAGAGAAGAACTAAGCGATGACTTCTAGCATCATGCTCTGATTCAATGGGCGTGCCAAAACATGAAAAGAACTTCCTAAAATTGTGAAGGCAATTTGTTCTCCTCATCCAGCTCATCCACAGTGCACCTTTATGTAACCTTAGCATCCTGAGAATATCTTTTCTCTGTTTCCTAGGTCCCCATCTTCTCCAATACATTGCATGGAAAAGGATCAAAAAAGGGACTTATCAATGTTAACTACAAGGAAAAAGAGTGCGATGGCAGAGCAGCCATATAGAAGGAGGCTGACAGAAATGCTATAGCATCTTCACTGGTCCAGTTTCTAAAAACTTCCTTCTGTTGATCATTAAAGAAGACTTTAATGTGTAGCTCTGTATGTCCGTCTCCAAACAGAGGTCCTACCAATCCAGCACTTTTGTCAGAAGCTATTTCAGATCCTCATGGACTGACCAGCCAGCAGATTCCTTCCTCATTCTCCTACAGATTAATTTGGGCAACCAATCCTACCTGCTTTTTTCCTACACAGCAACATCTCACACAGCTCTTTGATTTTTCCCTTCATGTTTCTTTATAGGAAATAAAGACCCAGGGAGGTCACAAAAGGCTGCCTGACATTACCACATATCTGTCCTGCACACAGCTCTCAAAACCTGGAGCAAGTTCTTTCTGCATGTCATTACTAGGAAAATTCATGAAGTCTGAAGAAAAGGTAATTTTTTGAGATTTATTATCTTCAAGGTGCTGTAGCCTAGCTCAGGGAGAAACAGCATGGCCACAAGGAAAGACTGAGCAAATCCCAGCTTAAGTAGAACAAAACAAA
The DNA here is from genome assembly GCA_014706295.1 of Lycocorax pyrrhopterus obiensis. Classification (NCBI taxonomy): domain Eukaryota; kingdom Metazoa; phylum Chordata; class Aves; order Passeriformes; family Paradisaeidae; genus Lycocorax; species Lycocorax pyrrhopterus. Next base: position 67,584,675 of record JACSVZ010000006.1, on the reverse strand, counting down.
ATCAAATATCCTATCTAAATTAGACATTGGAGACACTCATCATGCGTGTAAACAAAATGTAAATAACCTTGTAGATAATCCTTTTCAATATTTGTATGTGTCTTGGCAATTTTGGTGGAAAGCAGCTTCACCTTGTAACATTCAAGCACGATCAGTGGCAGTTTTCATTCAATACACTGTGCATTCCATGAAAAGGAAACTTACTCCAGTTGTGGTTAATATTCCCCGATAATATATAATTCTGGAAACTCCACTTTTAGGAGTATGCTGGTCACATAGTCAATGTTTTCATGGTGGCCTCTAAATTTATTCTTCTTTTTATGAGAGCTATTAAAAGCTTTTAAATATTTTCTGGCTGCTGGAGGGTTATTAATCATCTGTGTTTCCAAACTAATCAAGGATATTAGTTTTTCTAGAACGCTTAGGCAAATCACACAGGGGTAACTGGGGAAATCCTGATGGTTACTGCCACACTAACATGCACTTTACTGATAATGGCTACCCAGGTTTCCAGAGCTTCTCAGTATATTCTCATTACACTCATATAGTTCCATTATGCAAATAATAGTGAGAATTAATTGCTTTTAATTGAGTTTGGTGGTATTAAATCAAATTAGTGTCCACAGCATAATATAAACAATGTCAACAACATTGGCTCTGTTATAGCAACTGAAGAAAAACTAAATACAAGTGTTCAAAATTGCATCCTTTAGTGATCTTCAGTGATTTAAATTCTGGCCATTAAAGAAGAATGAGGTTTTAAAAGAACATATCTTAGGAGTTTCACCATCTCCCATACATAACATGAGCTGAACCAAATCAAACCCAAATTTTGAAGATTCAAGTAAGGGTGAAAGAGCCAGTATGCACAATTCATGCTGCTGAAGATGTCTGATAACACCCATGACTGCCAGAAAGTTTGTCCTTTTTCCCTCCTCAGGGTAAAACTTTCAAAATATGTTAGATATATGAGAAAGAGGCGCAATGACATCTGTAAAATAGTAAACTCTTCATATTTCAGTACTTTTCAAGCTCCATTTCAACTGCTGCTAACAAGCAGGACTTCAAATGGGGTAAGACTCTATGGCTAGACTGTCCAGAGAAGTTCCACTGATCCCAGGAGATAGTTTGGAAATTTGTATTTCTGCTGTCCTGAGATGGAATTCATGACTGCCACACTCGACAGTGACCACAGTTACTTTTCTCACTTAGAGTGATACTGAGACAGCTGAACTGATATCAAAAAAGATTTTAACCTGGACTGAATTTTCCTACTGAGATACAATCTTACTTTTCCTTTCTGCAGTATATTCAAGCAGGCCTCTGCATCACTTTCCACAGCTTTGCCATTTCTCCTGAGTTGCCATGAATGAGCATCCACCCTAAGGTGCGATGGCACAGCTGTAGTTAATTATTTATAGAGCCCTATTATTATGGGATAATATGGCATATTATCCCATAATAACCTGCTTGGATGGGATAAAAGTGATGTAGACACTTGTCTTTCAGGTGATAACACAGAGAAAGCAGGCTCAAAACCGAATAGATAAATTTAAAGGAGGGGTTTTTTTTGAAAGAGGGGTAACATTTATTTCTTCTGAACTTCTATACTGAGCTGAAGCAATTATCTGGAGAACTGCTGGTAAACATCTTGTCGAGATTAGTTCCATTACCTATGGGGAGATGTCAAATATCCACCCGTATCCCAGGGAAATTCCGCTAAATCTGCTGAATGTTATTTCTGCCCAGAGGAAGTCCTCCAGGCGTTCCATTGAACTAAATATTGATAACCTAAACCGCTACTTGCAGAAATTTCTTTGTTGATACCGATCAAATGGAAACTGTGCAATATTAAGGGCTTACTCTGACCAAGCTCAGGACACTTCCAGCTGTGGAAGGCAGCCCTCACAGTGCATTAATAGTGCAGACAAGTAAAAAGAACAGACCTTGGGTTTAATTCTGAATTTCCAGGACATGAAAACCATATGAAAAAAGCCTGGATGATCTGTCCAGATGTTACCTAAACCATCATTTTGCCCAAGGCTATCTCAATCATCTGTATTAATGTTGCAAAGAAACTGATAGGAAGAAATCCATTTAGTCAGCCCACAGAACCAGATTGTCAAATACATGGCACAACCATCCTTTTCCTCCCGGGTAACAGAGAGGCATGAAGGACATCTTAGGACACCAAGAAGCTTTGGGACTATGTTTTGTGTCCCAGGTTGCCACAAACTCTCTGTCCCAGCAAAGTCAATCATTACTCTTGAAAATAAATGAATGAATGGTCAAAGAAACAAAATGCCTGGATCTCATTGTTCAAAAGATTTTTTTCCTATTTAATTTTCTTTAGTTTCTTGCTATTAAGTTTGTTAATTTTGCTACTGAATTGCAGCTGCTGACTTTCTAAAGTGATTTTGCTAGAAGTGAAGACTACGTTATAATGAAATTATAATATAACTACGTTATAATACTGAAATGCTATTAAACACAACAGTGCGTTTATCTATGCCCGAAATATGTCCTAAAATTCCAATAATTTGGTGGTGTAGTGAGCATGGTAAGACATTTACACTTGCTTTCCCTGCAGTGAATTAAGGTGTTTTTCTACGTGTGCAAAATATCAACATCTTATATTATTTATGTGTTAAGTAGACAATGATGTTTCATATTGAGCTGCTGGAAATGTCCTGAAGAATATCTTTAAATATTGATGTTTCCCAATGTAGCCCTTAGACAATCTGTTTGCAGTGACATTTTAGCTTGGTATAATTTTGCTGTAATTAAACCCCTCAATTTTTCCCCCCCTAGATAATTTGTGCATATAGGCAACTGCATTCTTCTGGTACAACTAATTTGATATTTCACCTGCTTCTCTTATGAGCAGGAAGAATTCAAAGTTACTTAGCACATTTTCAGCAATTTTTTCTTCTGTTTGTAATTATACATTGCACCTGCTTAAAATCCAGGGGAACAAATGACTAGACAAAAAAGAACATAAGAGTAATACTTCAAACTGATGTTGCCAGATAATGCACTGTGCAGAACACACTAATCATGGAGGAATAAAATATTCACTTCACATCCCAGTCATCTGTTTCGTTCAATGACCAAATTTCCAATATGAGCAGAAGTTATTTTTCCCAAACTGAGATTGGCATTTAGGTATTAACATGTCTCAAAAAATTAGTTTGACCTCAGATTCTGGAGCATCAGGAACTGCAAAAAATTATGCTATCTTAACTTTGAAAGCTGAATTAGAAGTACTGTAATTAGGGGTGAGTTTGGAACCTTTGTTAAACCCCACTTCAGGGATATAAGTAGTTTTAAGATATTCGAGACTCATTGTTCTAGTCTTCTCGAAGAACATACTGTATAAAACATATTAAGCATAGTATTTTAGTCTGTAGTGTAATGAATGCTATTTCAGTATGTAATATGTAGCCAAGAGCAGTTTGTCAGAACCTTCACTTTTCCTGGCAGGCCAACCAAATCAGTACTCATGCAAACACTGAGGTTTGACTGCCTGTACAGACACTTTTTCTGTCTGATGTTTGACTGTGTTGCCCATCTCTGCAAAGAGCACAGAGTATATAAATCAAGCTCTTCTCATCTTCTCTCATTTTTCTTTTAGCTGTGAATTATTGCAAGACTGGGTTAAGTCACTGCTCACTTGCCCCTTGGTCCAAGAGAAACAAATAATTTCCATTCATGCAAGTCTACATCAGTGGAACAGCTAACATATCTTCTTTCTGTCCCAAAATGCCATGAAAGATGGCTCTTCCAGTGCTGACATCGACCTCCTTATCAGGCATTACAGACAGTTGCTGCACCTCAAGTGCAGTTATCTCTGAGATATAACAGCAGATATGCTACATAAAAGAGGTGGGCTGTCAGGCTTTTGTGCTGAGTTAAAAATAAATAACTACTTAAAAAGTCTTACATGCTAAAATGCACTCATACATTTTATCCCTAAGAGGATGTGGCTTTGTACTCAATCATTTTTTTAGCCATTTTAAAACTCTAGGCATGACAAGATTCAACCCTGAGAACCATTGTGCCGGCGATGCTGTCATGAGTCATGACTGGCTTCATTTTCTTAGTTGATCTAGGCGTATTTCACAGGCATTATTTCAATGGCTTTTGATAAACATGAGATGGAAATATATGCTATCCTGCATAGGAGCTAACTGGGCCATAATATTTCAGAATAATGGAGTGCCCTTATAATTTTGGCAACGAACTTTATTTCCTTAAAAGCCCTCTGATTTTCAAAATCTCCACCTGGCCATCAAAAAAATCACACAACCCAGAAACATCCAGAAAACATCAGACCTGAAGTCAAAACCAACAGCTCCTTTAAAGAAAGGCTGAGAGAGTTGGGGTTGTTCAGTCTGCAGAAGAGAAGGCTCTGAGAACTCCTTATTGTGTCCATTCAATATTTAAAGCAGGCTTATAAGAAATACAATTACCAGGGTCTGTAATGACAGAACAAAGACTAATGGGTTTAAACTGAAAGAGGGCAGGTTTACGTTGGCTATAACATGGAAATTCTTTACAATGTGGTGAGACACTGGAAGAGGTTGCCCAGGGAAGCTGTGGATGCTCTGTCATAGGAAATGTGGGGTTTGGTGACTTTTGTCATGCATGCATTATACCACACAAGTTTTTCTTCATTTGCATCCCAAGGCGTGTGCACAATTAATATGTTAATGGAGCTTAGTGAGAGTCTCTGCTACTTTGGGTCAGAATTTGTAGCTGACAAAAGAGGTAGAATAAACACTTTGGTCCTTGTCCATGTACCGAGGCAACAGTAGGGACTAATGAGAAATCTCATAATTTGTGAGCTATTTCAAAGGTTTATCTTCAAAGTTTGCAAGAAAAAAATCTTCTTTGGATTTAAAGTATGTTTAAATACTTTCACATAAGAGGTTCAATAATTATATATTTAGCAGTTTTACATAATTCGTTATTACCAAGGCTAAAGGAGATATTTGCAAAAGAGGCGTTTTAGCAAGTATTATAGATGAAAAAAACATGGCCGACAGAAAAAAATACTTGCAAAAACATCAGTAAGAAGTTGTGCCACTCTGCTCAGTGGTTTACTTATTTATTCCTGGTGATGCATTAAAATAATCACCACAATTTAATCTCATTCTGGCACAACACTTTTTACACATGGATCTGTGTCCTTTTATTTATTACTATACATTTCCTTTATAATTTCTGTTATCATTTGCAGTGTGTAAACAGCTTCTAATGCTTTCTTTCTGCTCTGCACTTGAACAATAGCTTAAGTAATCAAGTAGAAAATTAATGAGAAGCAAAAGCTTATTTATAATTACACTCAGACCCAATTGCTATTTAAAGTATGAACAGTGCATGAACTGTTATTCTACAAGTCTCCTCTAATTCCTCACAGATGCTAATTAGAGTTTGTCATACCCATACCCCAGAATTACTTGTTTTCCTGAACTAACTCTAAAATTAGCCTTTCCTTTGTAATCTACTTATCAGCTAGAAAACTTTCTCTGCCGTTTTTGATCCCTTTAAGATTGACGGTTTAATTCACATGCTTAAAACTATGCATGTGCTGAAGTGTAACAAAGGCATCTTAACTCCACCAGTACCTACTGATTTTGGCAGGACTTTAGCAGAGTCCAGTGTCCACTATCTAGGATGTCAGTTGAGATATACGTTAAAACTTCAGCAAACATGGCCATTACATAAGTAGCAGCAAGCAGCTAACAGGGACCTGCAAGTGGTGTGTGCTCAGGCATTATTTATTAGTGGGAAGACTGCTCTAATGTGCAAAGGATTCTTTTCATAGGTCAAATTTCTTTTAAAAACATATATTTTAGGACTGTTGTTCAGAGGGAGAAACAAGTGAGTCATTGGATTCACTTGTTCATGCTGTTTCTTCCCCCACTCAGTCTCCTATATGTTCCTGCCATTTCCTCCCCACTCTTAAGAGGGCTCACAGAAGATAAATTCCAGATGCCAGCTTTGTTCCTGGATGATCTGAGGGCTGATTTATTCAAACAAAAGATGGTGTAATACAGTGCTGATGTGTTACAGAAGGTATCCAATGATATGCACTGTGTTCCCAGGTATGAAACAAAGCTTTTGCTTTGAAATGCATGTAAATAAGCAGTCATTTAGAGTCTGGGCTAATGGCATTCTAAATAGGATGCTATGAAAAGAAGAGTGAGAGACAAAAACGCAAAACTGGAAGAGCCAGACCAGACATCAATAATCAATAATTGTCAAGGGTGCAATGCCCTCTGTAGAGAGAATATCAATAATACTTCAGGCTCACACCAGTCCCCTCTCAGAGAGCACTGCAAGCATTTTCTGAACACTAATTTGCACATCCCTGCTATGAGGTAACAACGTATTATTTTGGGTAGAGCTCCTCAGGCGAATCTTGACAGTAGTAACCAATGCTAGGTTCAAAATGTCTAAGAGTCCTTTTAGGAAAAATCACACAAAGAACAGCTCAAGGCCATAGTTAGAAACCATTTGATATCAGCTCTGAGAAATATAAAATAACTTTCTTTGAACTCTCTAACAGGTATTTCTTCTCCAATTGCAAAGCTGCCCAAGTCCAAAATGTGGCAAGCACATGTCAAAGCAAGAAATTCAAATAATAAGACCACTGCTAAATCTGTTCCTCACACAATCCCAGTGGTGACCACCCTGCTGGTCATTACTGTCCTTTCTGAAACACTGCTCACATGTGGGTTAGACAACAAGCTGAGGTATCCAGGTGGAAAGCATTCCTTTACTTGTCTGAGGTTTTCTTCAAAGTTACCACCTTATTCTCCTCCTGAGGAAGCACCTTCTGGAGCCAAGCCTGCTAACTGACACTCTTCAGGTAGGCTTGACAAAACCCAAGAAATAAAAGGACTCAGAATAAAGACACCACTGTCACAGTGTGGCACAGGTTTCAGATTCAGGTGTCCTGAATTTCATAAATGCCTACATCAGTTTTTCTTAGGCAACTCAAGTTGTGATGCAGGTATCTCAAGATAGCATGAATACCATCAGCATAGAAAAAGGGCACGTATTTTGATATCAGCTCAAGTTAATTAGGAAAAATTAATATATAAAATTAACTTGGCTTCAATTTATATACTGGTATAGTGAGAAAGAACCTTACTTTGACTGCATTGGTATGACTGTACTGGAGAACTCAGAAACACCATGTAAAAATCCACACAGAATTATGTCCCTTCTTAAAACAGAAATAATATTTATTTTTAACCTTCCTTTGTTTCTATTCTTTGCTTCATCCAATACATAGAGATTGTTCCCTTACCCTTTATGCAAGCTGTTTTTCCTTTTATTTTTCATTTACATGACAGATTTTCTCCAGAAATGGCTCCTAAAAAACTTAAATAATAATTCTCTCTCTTTTTTGCTTTGTTAATTGCGGCTTGTATCTAATTGCGTCTTACTGTCCATACATGCTTTAGGAATTATGTCTCTTTTGAGAAATAGAAATACTGGCCTCAAATGATCAAATACCTCCATGAGAAAGATGAGAGATTTAAAGGCAGCAATAAAACAGTAATTTTCACCCTGGCTGTCATGCTATTGATGTGTCTTTGATAATGTGAAGCCAAAAGAACCTGAAAACTCATAATTCTGCACATAATCTTTTAGTATTCTTGAAAGATCATCCAGGTAATATGTCATCTATATACACTTTGGAAAAGCCATAAAAACTGTGCAGAGTATTACTTTTTTTTCTTCTGGGAGAATATTGTACAGTACTTTTCCCCTGTCCACTCCCCCCTATTAAAGCATCTTGCCTGCTAAGAATGGTGACAATAATTTAGTCTGCCTCAAGAAGTTGTCTCACCCCCTTATGGGGGTATCCTTTTGTGTTCAGGAATGCCTTTAATTACTGGAAATTTCAGTCTATCTCACATTGAGTTAAACTCCTAAACTCCAAGAGAAAAAAATGCAAACCGAAGGCTGGAAGCAACAGCGGAGCCCACTTTTGTCAGAGCTGCACTACCAGGGAGTGACTCCCTGTCCCAGAGGAGCCCAGCTCCAGGTGGAAACTAGTTGGGTTTGCCTGTTTGGTTTGGAAGAAATGAGGTGAGTACAACCTTTCTCCTATCAGGCTGAGTTCCCATTGGGATCCAGGTATAGAACCACAGAATCATAGAATGGCCTGGGTTGGAAAGGACCTTAAAGATCATCCTGTTCCATCCGCCCTGCCATGGACAGGGACAACTCCTACCAGACCAGGTTGCTCAGGATTTTACCCAACCTGGCCTTAAACACTTCCAGGAATGGGGCATCCACAGATTCTCTGGGCAACCTGTTGCAGTACTTTGTCACCCTCACAGCAAAGCATTTTTTCCTAATATCTAACCTAAACTTTCTCTCTTTCAGTCTGAAGCCATTCCCTCTTGTCTTATCACTTCATGCCCTTGTAACAAGTCTTTCTTCTTCCTTGTAGGCTCCCTGAGGTACTGGAAGGTCACAATTAGGTCATCCCAAAGCCTTCCCTTCTCCAGAAAGAACAAACTCAATTCTCTCAGCCTTTCCTTGTGGGAGAGGTGGCCCATTCCTCAAATCATGTTGGTGGCCCTCCTATGGACTTGCTCCAATAGGTCCATGTCCTTCCTGTGCTGGGGACCCCAGACCTGGATGCAGCACTGCAGGTGGGGTCTCACCAGAGAAGAGCAGAGGGGCAGAAAGAACATTATCAATACCATGAGGACCTCTAGAGCAGATTCCACTGAAGATGACATTTGGCATCTGACATGAAAGTTGAAGCAAGTATCAGGTTGTTGGCCTGGAACTTCTCTGTCAGCACACAGCCAGTATGACAGAGAAAAAGACAGCAGAGAAGTCTGGAAGGTTCCCAGCAAACATCCACAGCTTGAAGCTGTCATGTTCCGACCAACATCAGCTCCCTCCTTAATGGCACAGAGTAGAGGAACTCTTCACCTTTCAGGTCGCTGCAGTGGTACTGGCAACCATCCTGCTAACTCCCAAGCACAAGGGAATAAAAGTGAGCACTCTCTAGAGAGAGAGAGGAGTATTGATACAAATTCCATTGAGCACACCAATTGTTCCAGTCAGAAGTGTCTTATACAAGTTTCTCTTCTATTGCTAAAGAAAAAATATTCAATATGGTCTCTTCTCCTCAGGCGAGGATTTCTTGCTCTTCTTCCCATACTTATTCATCCCATCTTGGACTTCCTCTAAAGCCCAAGAATGCAACTAGCTGAAGTTTGCAAAAGCAGCTCAGCCTGGCTTTGGATTCACAACAAGGTAATTGTGCCACTTCTGTATCACTCTGTGCCATGCAGAAGACATCTTATAAACATAAGGGCCTGCTTACAGTACTATTATCATCTAGACTCTGTGGTTATGGAAGTAATTCAAATTTCAGTCTGCCATTGATAAAAATTCAACCTACATCTGTCTGGGTCATTAATGACAAAGAGACCTAATGCAATTTTACTACTTTACAAATGCTGTCATCATATTCAAATTTACTTAGAAAAAAAAATACTGTAGGCCATGTCTTACACCTTGCCATTAAAATTTGCTCATTTTAATTGTCACCACTTTATAAATAAAAAATAAAAATGTTTATCATAAAACTTATTGTCAAAGTTACTGCTTCTTAGGAGTCTAAATTTTTTAATTATTCAGCTTGCTTACTAACGTAAATGCCATTTTAAGTATTAATACACTTTAATAATTAATAAACTGATATAACCATGTATTTTGCAAAAAACCCTTTACTTCTCCACCCATGTATAAAAACAACCTGTTTTGGACCTGGAGAACTGGGACATAACACATCCTTCTGTGGATGAGCAAACGGGGAAAAGCTTAGTAAGAGTCTTTTAACAGTCTGTGCTATTAAGAATGTAATTGGACTTAATGACGCTTAAAGATCCTTTGGAGGTCTCATTTCTCTACCCAGAAGAGAGAGGGTGTGTGCCATGATGACATGCTTATAGCTCAGCAGGATAATGACGCCTTTTCAGGACTGACCATTTTAAACACCTAACTCTGGTGAGCACGTGTTGATTAAATGTCTGGCAGGGCACTGTTAGTAAACCCTGTTCAAGACATTCTGCAATAAAAGGAGGTAATTTGAATTATCTGCGTGACATCCCTCCAGTGGGTACGTATTAGCCCAGAGAAAACCTCAGTGATACTTTACAACAGCATCTGTCAAAACATTGAGAGTGAATTAGCCACGCTACCATGCTTAGCATGGAATCCATTCTCTTTCTATTTCATTAAGCATAGCATCTATTTTCAGGGTAAATTATTTAGAAACAAATCAGGACTTGCCTGGAGTTGTGCAAATCAGGACTTGCACTGGTCTGATCTGTCTGATAAACACTGGCTTGTAAACAACCTGCAGACTGTCCTCTTTGACAAGGTGTTTGCTCACCAGCTGCAGAGCCACTCGGATGATGTGAAATCATGCTGTGCTGGTCCTGGCTCCTGACAGGATGACTCAAGTGCTCTTCATAAGGAGTCCAAGCAGCAGTTTGAAGTTGCATGAGTTTTGGAGGACAGAGAGGTATTTGATGAAGGAAAAGAATCTGAGGCATGTACAGCACAGCCAGAATATTTTGGGAGTGACTAAACAAGTGTGTAACATGGTTTTGATACTTTTTAAGTATCCAGATATCTTCAGAAGTCTGCAGATGGATTTGAAGAAGACCTGCAGACTCTGAAGAAGCTGTTTGCAGTCCTCCAGAATGTGAATGGCAGAATTAATAATCACCTAGTTGTGTTTAACAGAACTATGTGACATGTATTTCACACTAATATTTATTAAAATTGACTTAGACAATGTCAAGTTGTCTAAGTAATCCAATCTTTTAAAATTTTTTTTACCATATTTTCATGCAACTACACATAGAATATTTGTCAAAGTGCCTTTCTTTTTTTTCATGGCATGTTGCACTGTATTCATTTTAAGTGGTATTTTAAGTGAAAAGCCATGTACACTAATAAAAATAGCCAAAGTAACACACTTGTGCACCTTCCTCAAGTGTGACACTTCTTTTCTCACTTTATCTCCTCTCACACTTAAAAATCTTTCCTGCATCTTCAAAAGAACTATTTGATCAAAACCTATGAATAAATATATTTATTAAGAAAATCTGCCTGATAACATGGCCTAGAGTGAAAGCTCAATGGAGAGAGCATTAGATTGTCATAATTAGTTTTCAGAATAAACTACAAAAGAGAAATCAAGGTAATTTACAAATTCACTGTTTTGTAACTACCTACAGCAAAGCTGTAACTACCAGAAAAACATTGAAGTCCTCCTTAATATGGAGAAAGACAATAAAAACTGACTCTAGCTGAAAATTGCCTCCACTTGGATTCCAGGGCACTAGCCTCACCCCTTACCTCAACCTCTTTTATTCTTCAAATCATCCATCCAGTATGTGCCTCAGATGCTTGGCTATCATGTGTGCACAGTACTCCTTTCTTTCCAAAGAATTTATACTTATTCAGTCCTTAAATACCAAACTGAAGAACATCACATGAATACCTAATCAGACTGCAATCCTTTTGCTCATGATGCAGAGATATCCTAGTGGAAAAAGCAGGTTCTTGAAAAATACACTCAGAAAAATACACTCATATTGTATTTTTGTATCATGAAATCAGTAGCAGCAAACCATTTCCCCATGTAACTATGCATAAGCATGCAAACATATAAACGCAGCAAAGCAGGAATCCAATTTTGCCACGTTGCCCCATACTGAGTTGTACATTAATTTGCAAAGAGCCCCACTTGTCAGATCAAAGCTATTAGTGGAATCAAATACTACTTTGTCATGACTAAGGATGGCAGAACTGGTCCAGAAGATTGTCAAAGTTGTTTAAAAATTACCTCTTCATATATCTTTGCAATCCCTCAGAGTATGTTTTCATGCTGTGTTATGATCTCTGTTTGGTTAATCCTAGACTTAATAGTCAATTATTGAGCATTATTTGCAATCAAGCATGTTTTTGTGCCTGTCTCAGCAAATTATATGAAAGCACACTGCTGTCAGAAGGATCAATTCCTGTGTTATGGGTGTTATAAATACATGTGGATATGTGTAATACTCTGATATCCAGATTTGGAGGCATTAAGCACTGAAGAGTTTCTGGTATCTCAAGGAAGAAAAATATTTTAAAGACCCTTTATATAAATTATGATTTTCTTCTTCATTCATTATTAATAGAAAAATTTGCATGAAAACAGGATCCATACTCTTTGGAGTTAATTTGCCGCTTCTGCAGCTGCCTTCTCTTCACCTGCTTTGTACCTCTCACTTGGTGCTGTATATTTAACTTGGAGGCTAACATAAAAATATTTCCTATTCCTGGTGGGAGTAGATGGACTATGGCAGAAACAGGAGTGCTACAATTGTCCTAATGTTGTCTGAGAAAAGTCAGACAAGAAAGAAAATAACATCTCTGTGCTGCATTCTCCTAGAACACTGGTTTTCAGTTTCACACAGCCCAGCAGCTAACTCCAAACAGGTGTTAGTGACAACACTGCATCTCTTGGCAATCTGATAGTAAGAAATGAAATAACACTACAATTCATGTTTCACTGTATCCAGAAGTCAGGGTTGCGAGGTTAGACTTCACATCATCGTGTAGTGCCTCATTTTCTCTCACTCCCTATGAAATGCTTATTTGTGAAATAGAATAGCCAGAGGTTATGTGATTCAGTAAGCTTATGCTTCACCTGTACACAACGGGTTTTGGTCACATAACAAGAAATCATTCTCAGTTGTAATCCCAACTCTCATAAATGGTGAACATATACATTAATGGAGCAAAATAAACAAATATAAGAATTTGTCCTTTCTTACAGTGCAGAGGCTAAATCCTACATTTTATTCACCCATAAATGCGAACAGCTACTCAGGTGTGAGTGGTACTGTTACATATGGTATATTCTCAGGCTTTTGTAGGATGTAGCGTCAACCAATCTAAATTTGACCATGGAAAAAATTTTAAGGAAATATTCACGATTCTGTCTGACTTTCAAGGTATCAAAGGGAAGGCATTCCTAGGTGTGTTCGTATAAGGTCGAATATCACAAAGGTCTCAGTTGATGGCTCAAAAAAACAATCTGAGGGGAAAAGATTATTGAGTGAAAGACTGTTGAGACAGGTTTGTGAATTCAGCTACAATGGTATCACCAGTTTGCAGAAAAGGGTGGAGGAGTTCACTTTGTCTTCAGCACAGACGAATTTATCATTAGCAATGAAGACTTTCAAAGATGAGCAAAATCTTGAGTAGTTTTTCTCCTTGCACACCTATACAAGCTCTTCACAAACCTTTATTCTGTTGCTCTTGGGCAACTAGAAAGCAGACAGTGTGTACTGTTTTCTAGGATAACTACAGAATTTTTAAAATCTACACCTATCTTTTCTTTAGCTTGAGCATAATTTATTTTTCCCTGGTGCTACACTCAATCTATTTTATCAAACAGCAGATTGCTGAAGCACAATCTTATATAAAACCTATAAATTTTTTCTGACATGGAGAAATGTATGATCAAAAGTTGTAAAATGCCAAATGGATGATAAGGCCTATAATTTACTTGATAAAAGCTGACTCCACAGGAGATATTTTAATGAATGTAATGAGAGCATGTTCCAAGGGAAAAGCTTTAAAATGCTCAGATTACATTCAGTCTGTAAATCCTGTTCAGATATTAAAAGCAAATTGATTACTATAAGATGATCATCATCACACTTAATCTCCACATCCAAGAAGCTTTATAATTGCCAAGAAAAAGTTGGGAAAAGATATTGAAAAGCAGCTATCTGTAATTGTGCAAACATATCGATCTTTTGTGATTTAGCAGTGCAGGTCTCATGGCAATTTAATAGTTTGTGTCCTGCTCCCTCAGCCCTGTTTCCCCAGAAGGAATGTCGTCCATCATCTAGCCTTACTCACAGATATCTGTAGTCACCACATCATGCATATTAATTCATCTCTTTACTCAGGCATGCATTTTTGGTAGAGTTTTTGTACACTAATCTTCCAAAAACATACATTATACATACAAGTGTGTGTCTTGTCTTCCTTCACATTCAAACCATTCCAGCACAAGGGAGTTCCATACTGTCCGAACCTTTTTGACATACATTTTGATATGAAGATTAATTAATTAAGACAATTATTGAACTTCAAAAGAACTTTTCTTGTCTAGACAGGAGAATTCATCAGAAAGAATTCTTCCTTTCCAGCAAGGGTAGGAGCTGAAATGTTTATTAAAACTGGTGACTGAGACCAGTTTGGGGAACTACCATAATTGCTTAATTTGACAACTTCATATGGCCCATTATTTGGGATTCTAGGGGGTCTTCTCCTCACAGGGTGAAGTCCAAGAAGATGGCATTTTTCTGTACAGTGTCAAAATCTCTGTGGGCAGAGGCCCAGCAGCAAGTCTACACCTCAGCACATAAGAGGTCACAACCACTTCTAGAGGAGAAGTCCTTCAGTGGTTATGAAGAGATTTCTTTAGAATAATCTTTAAAAAAACTCGTTGAAAATAATTTGATGTTTACTAACAAAACTAACAAAATGGGGTAAAGCACAACATGGAAAAATTGACAGTTCTATCCCAAAGAGAAGAAATCACAAGCCATGAAACACATTGAATGTCAGGTGGTTGATTCCTTGCTGAGGTTCTCCAGCTGTATCAACTCTATTTCCTGTTTTAAGGAGAAATAAAACCTTTTACACAGTAGCTATACAACATTTTTTATACTACAATGAAAGAATGTTTCTTTGGAAACAGTGTTTACATTACAGTTAGTGGCTTAATTTGAAAAGCACTTGCAATTCCACAATTTCCATAAATCATATTTTCAATTTCTGTATTTTCAGCTTATGCAGTTAATGCAATTTTCATGAACACTTTGTTTTGTTTGTAATTTAAATTTGCTACTGTTGGGTTTAACCCCAGCCAGCAGCTGAGCCCCACGCAGCCAGTCGCTCACTCCCCCTGCAGTGGGATGGGGGCGAAAATCAGATGGGTAAAAGCTGGAAAACTTGTGGGTTGAGAAAAAACCAGTTTAATAGGGAAAGAAAAAGCTGTGCACACAAGTAAAATAAAACAAGGAACTCATTTACTGTTTTCACGGGCAGGAAGGTGTTCAGGTGTCTTCAGGAGACCAGGGCTCCATCACATCTGACAGCCACTTGGGAAGACAAACACCACCACTCCAAATATTCCCCCTCTTCCTCCTTCTTACCCCCACTTTAAATACTAAGCATGATGCCACATGGTCTGGAATATCTCTTTAGTCAGTTGGCGTCACCTGTCTTGGTTGTGTCTCCTGCCAGCATCCCATGCAGCCCCAAATTCCCTGCCATGGAAATGGCCTTGGCTCCGTGCAAGCTCTGCTCATCAATAACAAGAACATCTCCATATTAACCCTGTGTTCAGCACAAATCCAAAACAAAGCCCCATGCCAGCTATGTGAAGAAAATTAACTCTACCCCAGCCAAAGCCAGCACAGCTACACAGTCTGCAGTCTAAGTGGAGGAAGTTAGCACTGTGCAAGGGTGATGAGAGTGGTGTCTAAAAACATGAATACTTGTGCAGCACTGGTTCTGTAGCCTTGTTTTGGAGTATGAGAAATGAAAAAATTCTTAAAATGTTTTCTTAAGATTATATTAAGATCCTGCCTGACCATCAGTGATAAAGGGGTAACATCTGCTTTCAAGACTGAGACAAGTAGTCATAGATTAGCTATAAGTCTGTTATACAGACCTATCACAAGATCATGACAAACACCATGCTGAACTAGCATGGATTAAACTCCTTGTTTAAAATCTCATTATGATTCACCAGAGATTAACTATGAAAAATCCTTCGGCTGCAACACAGTCTTTTATCAAAAACGCCCAAATGTGTTTCCTGGGTGATAAGGTAAAAATGTTTCAAGTAAAGAGATTGACATAAATGCACATTGCTCCAGATTTCAAGCAATCATGGTTGGAGTAAATCTATACAGGTTAGAGAACACTTCAGCTGTCCATTAGTGAGTGCATGGGATAAAACATTAGTGACAAAGTACTTGTTCAGTGGGTAAATATGAGAATTGCTAGGAGACGAGCTCTTGAACACAGTAATTTTGAACACCAGGTTTGTGCTTCAATGTGCATTTATACGATCCTGTGGTTTAAAGTCTTCATTATCATTTTTTGCATTAAGTGCATATTAGCATTACTTAAAGACATTTTAAAAAGAGGAAGCTGCTAAATATACAGCTGGACATAAAATTTTACTTGTGAACAACCAAATGGCCTTTCACAAATTCAGTTGTGTCCCCGGAAAACTCCTTTAGAACTTGCTTTACAGAAGATTCTTTGTTCTCCAGGTTTTGGCTTGCTTATTTGCTTTTTAGGGTTATATGATGAAGACATAAATAGTTTAAGAGTACATCCAGCCTCTTCAGAAATACAAACTGTTCATCATCATCATCATCATCATCACACCAGCAATTCCTCACTGAATAACATAAATCAAAGATAATTATTCCAGAAAAAAAATTTAAAAAGGGTGCTTGAACAGATATGCTTTTAGGAGAGGGAGAAACTTATTCAGATGATTGTTCTTATTTAATCAGAACAGTAATGCAGACAATGCGAGTGAATAGGCTGGAAAATTTTGGTGGAAGAGATAATTCCCGATGCAAGAGCAATGATTTATTTAAATGGTTGTAAAATGAGTAGAGTCAGAAGGATCTCCAGTCACGGGAGCTACACAAAGACTGTGGGGGCTGATGATCAGGAAAGCATCTTGGCAGAAAAGGTCCTTGGCCTACAGGAGGACTCTGTGTTGATGAGAACCAGCAAAAGGTGCCTGCAGGCAAAGAAGCCCAGCAATCTTCTGGGCTCGGTTCGGAGGAGTGCTGCCAGCATGTCACATGGGCTGGTCCTTCCCCACACACCCGGAGTGCTGTGTCCAGTTCTGGGCTCCCCAGCACGGGAGAGACATGGGCATACTGGGGAGAGTCCAACAAAGGGCCTCTCAAATGATTAAGGGACTGGAGTATATCTCCTATGAAGAAAGACTGAGAGAGCTGCGACTGTTCAGCCTCAAGGAGAGAAGATTCGGGGAAAACTTATTAATTTCTTCACTGTGGGGGTGACCAAGCAGTGGGACAGGATGTCCAGGGAAGTTTTGGAGTCACTATCCTTCAGGATATTAAAAAGCTCTCTGGACATGTTCCCAGTGAGGTATCCTAAAGTCTTTCCAATTCATGAGGGAGAACTCTATCCCCTTAATTAATGTACTGGTGGCAGACTGTTGGCATGACTGTTAAAGAAAGACTGAGCCTGTAGGACATCCACCTGATACAGAAAAACAGAAAATTTACTTAGCCAGCCAAAGCTTCTTTTGTAGCAGGGATTTATTGTTTGACTACATTGCAAGAAACAATCAAATGCAAGAACAAATGGAATCAGGGAAAAAACCCCAGTAATTAGAAACCAATAATTAGAACAAGTAAAATTAATATCTTAATTAAAGCTGCCTGCCACTGTTGTAAATGGTCCAACAAAGCATTCAGAGATGAAGCAACTAGACAGAAGTGGGCATAATTTTGTATATATTTCAGGGTTCAGTTCCAGCTCTTTAGAGAACTAAGGCTGATTGAACATGCTCCTTTCCATATGAGTCCTTTGAATGCTCTCCTTTTTCCTACCAGCAAGGACGTGAGCAATCTCTTGTCCCTCCTGTTTCAGGATCAGTGCAACTACTGATGGCAGACTGACACAAGGCTAGGACATTTGATGGTGACTCATTTAGGTTTTTGTGAGATGCCAGGCAAATATTTTCTTTGATGTAGGCACTACAGGTAAAGACTATGTGCTCTTTTGTGCATCAGAGCTAGTGATTGGCAAAAATATTTCAGATGTATTTGCACAGAAAAAGTGGGTTCTCAAGTAAAAGGTAAGTGTTGGGAGAAATCTGTATGTGTTTAAATTTTCCATGTATAAAATAACTCTGTTTGCATGGAACAAGGTTATAATCATTGAGTAAAATTGAGAAGTTATGAGCAAGAAAGCCAGGAAAACAAACTGCTGCTTTTCCTTGAAATCAATATAAAGGCAAAGAGAGGAAAGTACGGTTTGATTTTCTGCCACATTATTTTCATACATCACTTGAGCAATTCATTTTAGTTGACTTTTTTTACTTAACTTATTATGCCCACTTTTATTTAAATTAAACTGCCTCTAAGGTCTTCTAGGTGCTTCTAGGCATCCAAAGCAAGCCATTTGGCAAAGCTTTGAGAAGTCCTCTGCTAACAAAATCACTACTGATGCTGGAATGAAGCTAACTAGCAGTGGCAAAGCTAATGGGTTGTCATCACGTCTGAGAATGCTGCAGTAAACTACTTCAGTCAAACACACTGACTATATCCAAGTAATAACTTGGATCCAGGAAAACACCATGTATCTATCAGTCTTTTCATCCAGCACCAGTTCAGTAAACTAAATATGTGTCTCTAGAGGTTTTCATTCCATCTGGGCAACTGTTTGTAAAGATGACTGCTTAATTTTTGTAACAAGCCACAAACCAGTGCATTCACTGAACCTTGTAAAAGCAGCCTAAAAGAAGTTTCCAGTTCCAAAATTTAAAAGGATTCCAGAAAGAAATTATGGGGTTTTGGCTTTGGAGATCCGATAGAAGTTGAAGAATGGTCTCTCTGGGCATTAAAACATCTGAAGCAATGACAAACCAGCAATTTGTTTAACAGACTTTGAAACCAGCACTTAGGCCAGGAAACTTCCAGGGGCAAATCTTACCTTCTAATGGGTACATGGAACTTTCCCATTAATTTAACTGAAGTCATTATTTTGTTATAGGAGCCAGTAGATAGAGTCTGACATACAGCTGAGTGGCAAGGTGAACAGACTAGGCTGGTTTTGGGGATGGTTTTTTGGTTGGTTTGTTTCATTCAGGGTTAAAGGCCTGTGCAAAACAACCAGCACTCTGTATAGTAATTTCTATCATCACCAAGCAGACTTTCAACCCTACCTGAATTTGATGCTGTTTGTGCTTCCTCTTGCATTGGTCTGAGCAACAATCCAGGAGTTAAAGCAACAAAGCATGGAAGTGTGGCCAGCCATCAATAGAAAAATCTCTCCTAAGAGAAAGTATTAAATTCCCTTTACTGACAGATAAAAGCCATTTCTGGCCCTTCCCAGATTTATACAAAGTTTCCAAGGAAACCAACTCTGGAAACACTTTCATAGTATCACTATGTGCTGTGATATTCTAATACTTTGGTGCATATTTCAGGCTTTGAAGGGTTATGGCTGAAAGCTAGGGTCTGTCTCACTCCCTCATAAACATCTATCTCCATCCCAAAACTCTCCCATCATGACAGGGATGAGAGGCCATGCAAGAGGAATGGAACACCTCTCCTCTAAGGAAAGGCAGTGAGAGAGTTGGGGTTCAGCCTGGGGAAGAGAAGGCTCCAGGAATACCTCATTGCAACTTAAAGAAACTTATAAGAAATAAAGGGGTAGGTTTTTTAGAGGCCCTGTAGGACAGGGAAGAATGGTTTTAAGCTAGAACAAAATAGACTGAGGCTACATATAAGGAAGAATTTTTTTACAGTAAGGGTGTTGAAAGACTGGAACTGGTTGCTCAGAAAAGACTGTAGGTGGCTCACCCCAGAAATATTCAGTGTTGTGTTGGACAGGGCTCTGATCAACCAGATCCAGTCAATGATGCCCCTGCTCATTGCAGGAAGTTGGACTAGATGACCTTTAAATGTCTCTTCCAACCCAAAACACCCTATGATTTCCTGATAAGTGATAGCTCCCTGCTGAAAGGATCAGGGCCAAGAGGAAAGCAGGACAGCAAAAGGAGGGTGAAAGCCAGCCATGGAGGTACAGAAGAAGCTATTGCTTCCCAACATTGTTGTTTTGTTTTGCGTAACTTTATAAACACATCGTGTCTTTCACGCATCATGACATGTCTCCATGTACCATCGTGACAGCAAAACGCTTGAAATTGGAGGAATCTGTGAATCACTAGGGCACAGTTCCTATGTTGGCTACAAAGCAGTGAGCCCCTATCTTAATACTGGGACGTGGCCATGCTAATATTGATTATGGTAAAGGAATTATAAGTATACCACCGTCACATATTTCCAGCATGAGGGTTCATATGAGGAGTACTTAAAGTTTCTTCATTCAAATAATTGAGCAGTAAACATGATGTAGTATTGAGTAAACTCTCAGAAAGATCAGTGAGGTTTCTATCTGTGTCTTAAAGCTGATCATCTTCCAATAGCGTGACAAAGTACAGCTAATACTCTACAAATCAATTTATAAACAGCACTTTTGCTATTTTTATAAAAGTATTATTTCAAGCACCCTTAGGATTACACTAACTTTTTCAGAGAGCACACTTCTAAGTATCTTCAGAAACTGCTTTACAGCCATTATGCATTTATTTTATTAAATGATTTGTCTGCACATAACACTCTCTCTGTGCAACCAGCTTGTAAAATGTATCACTTGCTCTTTTCATACTGCTGTGGTGTCTCTGCAGAGTGGTGTTGTCTCTGAATTTGTGTAAGGGAGTACTTATTGCTGCCCGTGGCATACCTACTGCCAGTGAAAAGGTGAAGAAAGAAAGCGGGATGAGTATGATCCCGATGTGCATGTGAGGTTTTGCTCTATTTTCATTGAGAAAGTTACTGAGAAAAGAGAAAATTTTCACATCAGCAAAACAGCAGCAGATGATAACACGCAAATGGGCCAGGCTTGCTGATCCTGAAAGGTTCTGTTGTGTAGGGAGTAGGTAAAATGTCCTTATGTTATCTATATTTTGCTCCTGGTACATTTTCCCATGACTTGTTCATATTAGACCATATAACAAATATCTATTCTGGGTAAATTACAAAACTCCGTAGGATATTGAGGTTTGGGAAAAAAAAAAGTAGTTTGGAGATATGTTTGGCAAAGACAGGAAATTTGACACTTCAGGCTAGAGTCTGAAGAACAAGCACTTTTATTCATTTATTTTTCTAAATTTTTATTGCACTGTGTCTCTGAAGAATAGCTTTGATGTACAAGGACATGCTTGTAGGCATGAAAAGGATCTGGACTTGAATCCTTTTAATGATTGAATTCAGTGATGGAACTGAGATCAGGATGGTGATGTTCAGAGCAGGAGAAGACATTTCAAAGTCAGGATGACACTGAGTTCTCAGTTATGTCAGTTATGTCAAATCAACAGTTATGTCAATGAAGTAGATTTTCATCAAAAATAAGAACTCAGAAAACATAAGGTCCATATGGATTGTCTCCGATTCCAAAACCTGAAAACAGCCAAGACATGCAGCAAGGTCTGTCTCCAGCAAGAAATAAGCTCCCTGTCAGGCCTGCATTCTCTGAAGGTTTGGGACATTTGTCCCCATGATGGTTCCACCAGCCATGAAGAGGCAGCAGCAGGGTCCCTGCTCCATGGTGAGCTGACTTCTACTCATTATTCCCACTCAAAACAGAGACATTATTCTTTCCAGACTCTGTGAAGGACAGCGAAAATGGCTTTTCTTCACAGTGTTCACTGATGCAGGGTTTGACACGAGCCTAGCTCTTTGTATTTTATTACTGTTCAGCTGTTTTATTTATAACAGCAGTAATTAGCTGAGATCATGTAATTGCAGCTGCTTAAAACTACTTAGTGCTTCTACACCATGACTTCCCACACCGTGCAGGCATCCCATCTCCTGATATAAATCTTTTACTGCCTTGATAAGTGCAGCTATTTCCCTTCTCGTCGGCTTGCCATCTGTGAACAGGGGGCAAAGGGAGCTGACAGCCGCACGAAGCCTGTCAGTTCCCTCAGAGAGCCACTCAGAGGCCATTTCAGAGTGTCACAGTGCATAGTTTGTCATCTCAGTTGTTGTCCTGCTCCTACCTCTGCCTGTCATGATCTCCCCAGATGACTCACTCTTGCTGCACAGCCAGATTCTTGCAGCAGTGAAATGAGAATTCCCCTTAAAAAGTGTTTTTGGTTTACTTTTAAAGTTAGTCTCCTGAGTGCTGAGAAAGGGAGCAGGTAGCATCTCCTGTGCTTCAGTAGCAGATCACAACTGATCTGCAGGCCACTCTTGCAAATACCACGCTGTCCATTGCAGCTGCTGCCCTCATTGCCTGTACAGGGTCACCCATTCAATAGTGAGCCCTGGCTGACCTTACTGACCATCTGGTAAGCTGGAAAAGCTGGGACACCTTTGGGACATGGGACAACCTCCTGTGGCTGCAAAACACATAGAATCACAGAATCATAGCATGTTTTGGGTTGGGAGGGACCTTCAAAGGTCATCTAATCCTGCAATAAGCAGGGACGTGGTTAACTAGATCTGGTTGCTCAGAGAGTTGTCCAACATAATGTTGGATGTTTCCAGGGATGAGTCATCTACAACCACTCTGGGCAACCTGTTCTAGTTTTGCAACGCTCTTATTGCAAAAAAATTCTTCCTTGTATATGGTTTGAATCTAGTCTCTTCTGGTTTAAAACTATTCTTCCTTGTCCTATCCCTATAGGCCCTCTCAAAGAATCTGTCTTACTTGGGATTTTCCTTGGCTCAGGAAATATCCCTGTACACCACAATTCTCTGCTGTGCTGCAGGATGCACCTTAGAACCTTAAGGATGACTCACCTTCCCTTTTTCCCAGCGATAGCTCAGGTTTACCTGTCCTCAAGGACATCCATTCCCTCCTAATAGCTTTAGAGACATTTTTTTTTTTGCTTTTTATCTGTTTGTTCTATAAAAGGCATCTATGTGATTGTGTGACTGTTGCAGTTATAAATCAGTTTCCAATTTGACAAAACTGCAGGGATGGTCAGTGATACCATCCAAGGTAATGATTGTCAATAATATGCCGAATATGCGTAATAAATTTCAACTATTTAAACCCATAGCAAAGATTCATTATTACGAGGATAATTTGTGATCATCATTACAAAATAATTGCTTTTCAGTACAAGCAGAACAAGAGTAATCCTTTCTTCATGTCACTGGAAGTGTAAAGCTGCTTGATTTGATTTCCCCTTGGTACTCTATTGCTTCATTTGGTACTCAGCCTTGCAAACCTACTGTAATACCCAAAAGCAGAACTGGGCCTGTGTATTGTGTAATAGTCAGCACACTTGTATGACCTGCTATCCCTGTGAGAGGCAAAGCAATAATCCAGAGTACAGCATTCCCACTAGGATGCAATCAACTCTACTTAACCAAACCATTAGAGCATATTAGCTTTACTTAGTTATTAGAACTGAAGAGTTTCCTAATCAAAAATGACCACAAAAAAGAGGAGGCTGAGTAAAGTCCGTGGTCCATAGCCATTTTCACGTCTGCATGAGAAAGTATCTCAAAAAGGAAGTATTTGTTTTAATTTTTCAAAGCAGGGTGTTTAGTAATTATACAGTTGAGAGGAAAAAGGAAAATTTATATTTTGTCATGAAATAACTTTTGCAACCAGGCAATTTCAAGACATTCTCTTTCTCTTCTTTGAAAAGAAAGCAAATATAATAGATTTGGACAAAAATGAACATGAAAGTTAAAAAAACATGGTGAATAAATAGATTTTCCCAAATAAGAAACATTGTTCAGGCTATGATTTTTTTTCCTTGGGATGAAATGGAGGAACTATAATTTTTTTTCATAAACTCTTTGTTAGGTTGCAATTTAATAATTTCAAACATTTAGTTAAACCACAGCATTTTGGTTTGACCTTTATATTCTTTGAAACAAAAATGACTGAGCATCATAGGAGGAAAATAAGTGCAAACATAAAAAAAATTTCTGTTTTCATTCTGAAAATGTCAAAGAGGATCTTTAGTCAACTTCTAAATGCTTTCCAATCTTTCAAAAAATGAAGACTTTTTCAAAAAGCCTGGCCTATTCCCATGCAACACATCATAATTACTCAATAAGAAAAAAAATAGCTTATTATAAAAAGAAATTCCCAGTCAGCAGTTGAAAATGAAGCAGGCTGTAAAAACCAATAAATCAGAGACTATGAGATCGTAATTTAGGTATTAATATAAAGTAAAGCAATGGATTAGTTGAGATCAGCTGCTTGTCAGTAAATGTTTGGTTTACAAGGGAACTAATTCTATTTTAATTTTTCATGTTTTACAAATATTATATATACAATAACTGAAGGAGCCAAAGGTGAACTTCTGGTTCTCAAGAAAAAAGTTCTTAAGCAAGGTGATACCGGCTGATAATAGGATCCAAAGCTTGAGCAATTACCTCCAACTGGACCCTGTGCCATTGATTGCCACCCTCTGGGATCTGCTGGTCAGTCAGGTCTCCATCCACCTCCCTGCCCACTCACCCAGCCCACACTTCCTGAGTTTGCCTGTGAGGATGTCTGAGAGACAGTGTAGAAAGCCTTACTGCATCTTGTGCCCGTGGTGAATGCTTATAGAAGAAAGAAAATGAGAGAATGAAAGAAAATTACTTAATTGATGGGGCTATAGACTGGTAGGCAGGGAAATAACTTTTCAGAGAGAAGGAGATCCTGAGTTCTTGTGCTCCCTCAGATAAATTCTGTGCAGCCTGTATGGATCCTTACTGAGTGATACAGAAATCAAAAAGCAAGAGAAGTTGGCTTGGTTAGAGTGTGAGTGTCTATGGGGTTCTGTCCCTAAGAGTGTTCTATATTTTTTGCATCAGACTTTCCCAGTGATCCATTTCAACACAACCAGAAATCATTTAAGGATAGAACTAAGGTGCTTCAATTCTCACAGAACTATTAAAATTAAAAGTATTGAAATACCCTCCTCTCTCCCTGCTACTTCACAAGAAGTTTTGAGACTGAGCTCCTGAAGAAGTAAGCTATTGATGTTTTTTATATCTGCTTTGGAATTTACATCATTTAAAAGTAAATAAATACACAATTAAGAAATTAAGAAATAAAATTCCTAGCAGTTATAAAGCACTTCATATTCCTCAAAGCACTCAAGATTCATTGAATACATTACCTAATTAATTCCTCCACAAGCCAGTCTGAGACTTCACTTCATGCTGTGAACTGAGAAACTGTTGCTTGATTTAAGGTTTATGTTTACTGCTCTTAATTTTTTATCATTTTGTCACCAAACAAAACCAATCCTTTGATGATTTCAGTTCTGCATGGTTATTTGCTTACATAATAATTCCTTTAATGCCACTGACATCAGCCACCTTAAAGTCAGTAAAACTACTAATATAGTTTACTGTTATATTTTTTGCAGATGTTGTAACTAAGTTGCCCTGTTGTGCATTTAAAAAGGGTGTTCACAGGGGTCAGCCCTCCAGGGTATCCTCTCACCTCATCAGTACTGTCCGAGCAATGAAAATACAGACTGTCTTTTCTATCTTCTGAAATGCTTAGCACATATCCATGATAGTCCATCCATTAGACTTACCCAAAATCTCTGCAGCTGGGTCTTGCAGCAACGTACAAACTGGAGATTTTTTTTTAAAATTTTATTTGTTTTGTTGTTTTTTAAAATTTGGAGTTTTTCAGGATGCAATGGTACAGCGTGCTAGATAATGTCAAGGAGACTCCCTTTCCCACAAAATGCTGGACTAGATGATCTTACAAGGTCCATTTTTGGCTGGATTGTTTTACAGGTCTGTGAAACCTGACTGACACTGAAGAGACTTAAAAGAAACAAGGATTTTACTGCCAGAAAGTCAGGATGAGATTCAGGCACTTCTGCAGAGTCTTTTAGCATTTTGAATATGAAAATAAATCTGTATGCAAAGACTACTCCTGATTCCACCATTAATAAATTTTCTTCTTTAATGCGTTGAGATTCTGAAAAGATATATGGAACAGAAAATATAAATACATCTTCTTCAAGATATTTTTTCCTCAGGAATATCGTATCTAACAGAAGCAAGTACTGAGCATCACCTTATGCATCATTCAGATGGGACACTAAGAATGCTGAAAATATAAGGGTCAACTGCAATTTGCAGATGATGAGTATTTTTAGGGGGAAATATTCTAATTTCTTTTGAAATTCAACATTTCTTTTGAAATTCAACATTTCTTTCAAAAAAGAATGCAAACCATGAAACAAGGATGTGAGATAAAAATGCAAAGATGTAACTAAAAGAAGCAGCCCCGCACTTTGAATTTTGCATTGTCTTAATTCATTCCACAATATGCAATCAAAAAAACCAATTTGTTTTTTAGAAATGATAGAGGAGAAAAGGAGTTGGCCATTCTAAGTCTTTATTCTCTAACTCCTCACAGCGAAGACTGTGCTTTGCAGAACAGCAGCTTACATCATCAGGTGCCTTTTTTTGCACCAAGAACTTTTCCAAAAAAGACAACAAAAACCCATCCTGGATTTTGTGTAGACAACACAGTGCTGCTTGCTCTGTGACAGGAACTCTCTGGTTTTGCAGAGTCCTTTAGATGCCTGTATGTAAAACCACGGGGATCCTGGTAGACCTGAGAGATTCCCAGAAGAACGGAGAGGTGACAGCATATAAATCAACCACTATGCGGTCCAGCACCGTGTTAAGCTGACTTTTAAAAGGCTAAAGGACACTGAGGGCAGATTTAAGAAAGGCAAACAGATGATGTCCACTCCCATACGTGGCACTATTACAGACAGAAAAGCACTTACATGTGACCTGTGGGAAAATTATATCAGCTATGAGCTCCCTGAGCAGCTATGAATTTCACTCTGATCAAGTGTCTCATTTTTGGCATTTCATTAGTAAATGCTTCATGTTTTCTTAATCAGGAATTTCTTAATCTGGACTTTTATCCCAGTGTTTGTTAAAGGTATGGGAAACTCTTTAAAACACATTTTTTAGAATAAAAGAGCTTGCATTTTATTACCAAGACATAAAATGCGGAAAATTCAAAAAAAATCAGTATCTCTTACCATATAAATTACAGTTACATTGTTAGAAAGGCAACAAAATAGCAGCAGAAAAGCAAACCTGATCAGAAATTATGAGTTTGGGATTGAAAATGCTTTTTTCCAAAGCACTCAGATTCTGACATGGAGCAGTAAAACTGGTATGAAAATTTAATTAGAATTGAGTACCAAAGGATAAAATTAGAATAAAATTGATTTCAAGAGATAAACTTCTAAATTATTTCTAGTGGAAAATATAGAGTGGAGTGCCTCTTAAAAAAAAAAAAAAGAAGACTTATTTAAAACTGGAAATTACATCCTTCCTAATTGGAATTCTTAAATCTTGAGCTTGTAATAAAAAAAAAAATACAATTAAGGTTTTAGTTTAGAAACAAATTTTAAAAAGCAGTTCTTTTCTAGGGCAGATTTTTTATTTTTCATTTTATAAAACAATCTGACCTGTGGTTTTAAACCTTTGACTCTTTAAAGGAATTTGTTCGGTACAGAAGAGAATCTCTTTCAAGACCATTAACATTTATTTTCATTTCTCCCATGCAAGCACCAGCAGTTAGCAAAGAGACTTACTGTTAGCAAAGCACCGTTTTTACAGTCCTACAATGCATTAATTTGGGATCCCAGCTCCCACCCTAGATGAGGTAAAGGTAAGTCACATATTTCCAAGCTTGACTCTTACACAGTGTGGTTTTCTGTCCAAGGCTATCTGAACAAAGGCTGTTGTTCCATCAAGCAAAATATTCTCAGCTCAGCCACAGTTTAAAGTCGGATGTGGGTCTATTTCTGCAGCATATCCCAAGTCAACTCAAGTTCAACTCAGAGGTAACCAGTGGATCCCAGTCAATTCTAATGTCTGGAATGTGGTGCTGCAGGATCTGTTCTGCATGTGCATTAGTCAGTCCTGCCACAGGGGACCTGATCTTCTCGGTAGAGGCAGAGCAGACAGCGGGGAGCAAAAGGATGTTCAACTGAGAGAGCTTAATTTGCATTAGTCTGCATAATTAGCATGCTCGACAACTGCACTGCTCACTCAGAACCAGGCAGCAAACCTGCTATTTTACTCCCTCTCCTAACTCAGTCCAGCACAAGTGATGCAAGATAATAAAAAAATTGCTTCTTTTAAATCTGGATTTTTTTGATAGAAAGAGGATGGGCAATGGCTACACCCGCATTTGTGCTCAGGTATCCCAGAGTAAGGGGCACCATAAACACTGGTGAAAGGATGGCAATGAACAGCTAGAGCAGGATGTCAGAGCTGGTAGTTATTCTGACTTAATGACAGCCAGAACACGGTCACTGCTGTGACTACAACCAGCAATCACAGCTAAATTAAATTTCTTTGGGCAGCGAGAAGCAACGGAAAAATTTAGCTATAATGGGTCAAGTCGAACAGCTTTCTTGTTCTGTAATCAATTTCTGATAACAGCTAGTAGGGAAGAATACAAGAACTAAGCAAGTATACAGCAATATTTTCCCAGAAAACCCTCCCAGTTTTCAACGACTTGTGATTAAATGACTTCTGGACATAAACGTGCTGACTTTGCTCCTAAGAACCACTGATGTATTTTTTTTTTTCTTCAAAAATCATGAGCTGCTTTTAGCAACCATGTAAAATTTTAACATCCTCAAACAGTGGCAATTGCACAAAACTTAACTAGTTGTTGGGTGAAGAAGCATCTCTTTCTGTTTGTTCTCATAATCCCCTCCTCCCCAAATTAAACTTGTTGCAACTGTGTTCTTACAACAGAAGCAACAGTGCAGAGTCACTTTGTATTCACCTGGCATGCCTGATTTTAGAGACTCCGGTCATGTCACCCAGAGTCATGTCTTCTCAAAGCTGATGAGTCAAAGCTTATTCATCCAGAAAACTACTGTGATGCTTCCAGACTTCTGATCACCTTTTACCGTATCAAATGTGGGGGAAAAAAGAAGAGGAAGGAACAACACATCATATTGACAATGTAAGTTCGTAATTTATAACAGCATAAAGATGTTTTGCATTTTTCTTCTCTATTTCTTTCCTAGTGATTCCCAACATTGTTTTTATTTTTTTTATTTTTATATACTATTATTATTATTATAGTTGTTGTAATATTATTATTATTAATAATAATAATAATATCATGTATGTAATGTACGTAGCCAGTTATTCAGATCAGCCAAATGGCCTTTAAACAATTTTTTAAGTCACAGTGGTAAAGTTTATCTGAATCCAATGGCAATGAGGTTAACCACAGAAAACCAGAAATAATAAAAGCCCTTTCTGATTAGCCCAGGAAAATTTATATTCCTTATGATGGTGAGCAGTAGACAAAATAAAGAGCACTGTGAGCAGCTACCTTTTAGAAGGAACAGGCTATATCATACATGGATAAGCTTGTAGAAAGACTTGTGTATCTCCAAGGTCCTGAAAAGGAATAAATATACTCCTCCCTCTCCTGTGTGGGCTATGAGCACTGTGGGTGACAGAATCCTGGAGAGTTGGCTCTTGTGGCTGTTGTTTTCTTTGGAAGGGCACAGAGTCAGAAAAGGGGTGATAACAGCCATGCTTCACACTGACAGCTCCCTGGGTACAGGACAGACACAGACAAGGGACTGGGCAGAGAATCACCTCTCAGACAACAGAAGAAAATCTATGCAAGGATTTTCACATAAATATTCCTTTGCAAAAGTATCCTCCCATGACTTCTAGCTTAACACAGAATGATAGATCTGAGAGTCCCTTGCCATCCTTGAGACACACTAAATGTGTCTTTGCATTTGTATCTTGGCCAGAAAAAAAATAGGCCTGACCCTGAGAGACAGCAAGAAGGAACAGAAAATAAAGGTGGGATCCATATGACCTAAAATCTGAGTGCTAGAGATTGTCATTTATGCCAGAGAAACACTTTTCCCCTGGTCTTGGACTCTTCTCTCAGTAGTGCAAAGATGACCCAAACCAGTACAAAGGTCCCTCCATGGACAGGGCAGAAGGTCTCAGTAACTACCCCAGGCTAAAGTGCTAACTATGAGAGGGTTACATTTAGATGAGATGACTTCTGGAAGGATCTTGATTTTTCCATGGAAGGTTTCTATAACAATGACATCACACGTTTTCGAGCATTTGCTTTATTCACTCTGCAGATCTTCCCTAAAACACGTGTGTCACTCACAAATTCAGCAGAAGATGGGTACAGGATTTCAGTCGCACTTTCAGGGGACTAAAATGACCCCGTCCTTACCATGTGTCAGGTCTGGAAAGATGGAAAGCAATAACTATGGCATAATAAAGTAATGAAAATACAATTTAATTGACAGAATTTGCATTTAAAATAAAAACATGTAAGAATCTTATGGATGCAGTATTTGTTACACCTTGTGATGGCAATTTCTTAATGTTTCATTATGTTTCCTTGACCCACAGGCATTTGCGAATGCCTGCAAAAATTTAGGCTCATTTTGAGACTGAAAACCCTCCTAAACTTTATGCTATAAAGATTGTTTTATCTTTTTGCAACTGGTAGGAAAAATATTTGACTACTTACATTGGCAGCAAAGATCCCATTAGTGGGACCCACATACTCCATTGCTGATAAAGACTTGCGATTGTGGAACTGGCAAGAAGGTGTACTTGGATTTAAAATGGATAAATACATGGGTCATCTACCAGCAGTAAAATATGAAGAAAAACACATGCATATTCACAGATATGAAGACAGGAATTAATAAGTAGCAGCTGGTAAGTAAATATGTGGATACCATATTTCAAAGAATTGTTAAGTTCCTCAAAAGAAACGCTAAAACCCAAATCAAAGCAAATTAAAAAACCAAACCCTTAATAAACAATGCAGTTTAGTTTTAAGTATAGCACACAATTCTAGCCTGTAAAGAATCCCAAAACTTATTTTTTGTTTTAGGCCTGAAAGAGAATATATGAAGGAACAGCACCAGGAACACAGAGATGGAAAACCTAAGAAAAGCACAAGTTGACATATTCTATCAAGAAAAATCTGGAAGAAAAGCCTCCCAAGGGGACAAGGGAGACATTATTTTTTAATAATGCATGCTAGTGTGAATTAGGAACAGGAACTAAAATGCTGTGAAATCAATGTAATTAAAATATTTTGCCCAGGGGTTGAGAAGAGAATCACGGAGGAGAAAGTTGTATTCCTTTTAGACAGGAATGCATGCATATGTTTATGTGTCATCAATATCACTCCTACTTATACCATGCAAATAGTTTTCATCATCAGAAGCCCAGAATTCTGTCTGTCTGGCATATAGCTACAGCAGTGGGAAGAAGCAGGAGAAACAGAAAACTGTATGAGGTTAAACTCCTGAGAAATCAGCATGAGTTTTGTAAGCCCTCAACACCAGATAAAGCACATAGAAACTACTTTAGGGTGTACCCATCCCTACACCAAACAGACAAAACAGGCACAAAATGTGTTAAAAAACAGAGCCAAAAAAATATCAGAAAGGCACATGAAACCATATGAACCCTCCAGTTTATGTTTAGGGCTGGGAGACTACTGGATAATCGAGAGATGTGACTCATGCAGTTATACTTACCCTCTTTTAATCAGTCCTTTATCTCATCAAATAATCCATCAGAATTCAGGCTGCCTGCCCAACAGCTACATCAACAGAAATCAGTCAATCGACCCCCTCAGTGGTGCATTCTGTCAAATTGCATTATTTTACTGGGCACCAAGCCAGGTTATGTGGCTATCTGCCTCCTTTGGCAGATGATGTTGAGGATAACAGCAACAGAGAGCTACTTTTAACTTGGCAATGTCAAGGTGCTGACGGCTGGTAAGTCACAGGTAAGTGAATGATGTTACATATGTGAAAGCATGATGGGTTTGGCTGAGGGAGAGTTAGTTTTCTTCACAAGGCCTTTATTATGGGGCCGTGTTTTGGATTTGTGCTGAACACAGTGATGATAATACAGAGAGGTTTTTGTTATTGCTGGGCAGGACTTGCACAGAGCCAAGGCTTTTTCTGCACCTTTTACTGCCACACTGGCAAGGAATTTGAAGATGCATGGAACACTGGGAGGGGACACAGCCTAGACAGCTGTCCCCAAGTGACCCAAGGGATATTCTGGACCGTCTGACATCATGCTCAGTATATAAACTGAGGGGAAGAAGGAGGAAGGGGAGGACATTTGGAGTTATGGCGTTTGTCTCCCCAGGTAACCATTATGTGCAATATGTCCTGGAGGTGGCTGAACACCTGCCTGCCCATGGGAAGAAGTGAATGGATTCCTGGTTTTGCTTTGCTTCCATTTGTGGCTTTTTGTTTACCTATAAAATTGTCTTTATATCAACCCACAAGTGTTTTAGCTTTTACCCTTCTAATTCTGTCTCTGATCTTGCTGTTGGGAGAGTAAACAAGGAACTGTGTGGTGCTTGGTTGCTGATTGGGTTTAAATCATGACAGAAAGACCAAGGGATTGGTTTAGAATTGCCACCACCTACTGAGTGATGGTTAATTTAATTTTACCCATTTTACTGTATGTTACATAAACCAGGACATAAATGGGATAAAGGTCCCAGGAATGCTTTAGCTTTAGAGGAGAGCAGTGTTCCCCAAATGACATTGTGTCGGCCATCAGAGACATAAGAGATGTCATATTCTTTGATAGAAAGTCATGACCTACCAAGAAAAGAGTGTTGCATTCACAACTTGCAAGGGCTAGAAGGAATATTCTGTCCCTTGCTGTGTCCCAGAAAATCCAAACCAGTTTTGTTGAAACTGAAAACATTGTTGAAGAAAAGCATCACAGCTCCAGATACACCATTCCAGTGTCTAGGTAGACTCTGCCAAACAAGTTCAAGATACTGAGTAGATGCCCTGCCAACTTCTAATTTCATATGTACTTCAGGAAGATATGAACGTAGAAAAGGGAATAGTTATGGGATACCTTCTTTACAGCAAAAGCTTATTTCTATTCCCCACAGTTTGACATTCATTGTCTTTTAGAGCCAGGCCATACTGAAGCAGCTATAGCCAAAATCACAAACCAACTTAAGTCCTCAGGGCCACATCCTACTAAACTGAGACACTGGAAATATTAAGGAAGTTGTCTTCTGAGCTGGGTAGTGTCCATTAAAGATCTTAGAGCAGTTTTCAGTTTTGGTCATCAAGTCCCTGTCTCTAAAAGGGTTTGGTTCTGCCCCACCAAACCAAAAAGGGTGTTTCATGTGTGCAGAGTCCTGGCCAACACTACTCAGCAGAGACAACTGCAACCTGCTCACTGATACTGAGATATCAGAGTCTAGATAAATTAAACTGTGAATTAAAATGAGTAGGAAGACTAATGCCTATACAGCTATTGTTATAGGGCTGTATTTGAGGTTATTTTCTAGGAAAAAATGTTTATTTTCTAGGTTCCCCAAGTCTTGCTGACAGCCAACAAGAATACCAGTCCTATTATTGTTTTTTAATTTAATTTTTGGCTCACTGTGAATTCATATAGTGCAAGGAGAATTGTCTTATACTTAACACGTAACATGACTATTTATTATTTTTCTTTTAATGTGATAAATTTAAATCATAGGTGCCTTGATAACAGAATGATTCTCTTTTGTGAGTTGCTTTCCTTGTTTAAAGGTATTTAATTAATCCTAATACTTTTTTTTAAAAAAAACGGACCTACAGTTCAACTAGATACGATAAAGGCGAGCCAGAAATATGTGCATATGCAGGCATGTGAATATGTGTGTAAAAGAGGGCAAAAGCAGTAAACCCCAAACATTGAAACTCAGGTGTGTTGCTAATATAAAGCACTTTGCTATGCCACGACAGATACATTTTCATATACCTTCATACACATTTTCAGTACTGCTATAAGGTCTCCCCTGGAGTATTCTCTTCTCCAGGCTGGACAAACCCAACCTTCCCATCCACCAACATCCTCACGTCTTGCTCCATAGGGCTACTCTCTCCTTTCAGCCTGTATTTGTGCTTATTTCACTCATTCTGATAGCTCATTCTTAGTCTGAATTATTTTTTCTTTGATATGTTTTGGACCCTTCCAAGAAATTAGCAGTTTAAATCAAAAGAGATACTAGTGTTTTCTTTCCATTCAGATGGAAAGATACAAATGCAAAAGGGTTTTAAAAGTCTTTGTCCAAATAGCCTTATTTTCTCACCTGTCGTAGAAGAATCAGTTATGGCTATACAAATCCCCCTTCCATTAACCTTTTGAGTACTGTTCACGTTCTTGTACAGTAATTCTCTTGCACCGTATGCCAAGGAACAGATGATATATCCTTTAAAAGTCTCTTTTGCTTTATATTTTGACTCTTCTAATTAGTTTGCAGGTCAGACGATTGGAAATATTAAACTGAATCTTAATTTACAGTTTCAAAATTAATTCCCAGCCTAAAATAACTGTTTTCCATACTACTAACTCTGTTCACTACTTAATGCTCAAAGGTTAGAGAGTAGATATAATTAAATATTAACAGTGATTTTTTTAAAAGCACTGCAGGGAACTGAGCTTAATTTCCCAGGGCTTTGCGAACCTTTACTTCAAGCTAAGAACTTTAACTTTTCTATCTACATGGTAGAAACATAATCTGGTGGTCATATACCTAACAGTTGTTTTTGTTAATGTTAAATATCAGTATTTTTTATATTCTGTTCCTGACCGACACTTACAGGTGAGATGCTGATTCCCATCCACTGATAGTCATAGCTCCACTTTTCACATCTCTGTAAATATGATCAACATCTAATCCAATGTGCCTGATGTAACAATGTTCCTCCTCATTGCAATAGGCATCCTGTCTATCTGTTACAGAAAAGAATAAAAAACCCCATTAAAACATTTAGCAGATACAAGGGAAAGGAAATTAGAGTGAACCTGGACAAACAACTTACAGAAGAGTTTGAAGGCAGCAACTTATGATAGTAAAAGTCTTAGAATGGTAAAAGACTCACAATGGCAAAAAGGCAAAAACTATCACAGTAAAATATTAGAAGGAACCTTTTGAAAAACTAATCTTGTTTTCTTCCTTCAGTGTGGAAAACAAAAGAACAATTTATAGACATAGCTACTGTATGAGCTATGCTATAATTGGTCAGCTTGCCCAGTCACCACAGATATTTTGTGTCAATCAGCCCAGATATTTATAAACCTTGTCAGAATTTTAGCTTTTCCTGTAC
This sequence comes from Lycocorax pyrrhopterus obiensis, assembly GCA_014706295.1. Lineage (NCBI taxonomy): Eukaryota > Metazoa > Chordata > Aves > Passeriformes > Paradisaeidae > Lycocorax > Lycocorax pyrrhopterus. The sequence goes on along the minus strand of JACSVZ010000006.1, from coordinate 67,549,562 downwards.
AAAAGTAAACACAATTCCAGTGTATGCTAATAGAAAACTTAAGTGTTTTTGTGTACAGAAGGAAAGAGAGTTGCAGAAGATGAAAAAAAAGATTCTTTAAGATCATGTGCTTTTCCATATCATTCTACTCATATGATCAAGTGCAGGAGACAGATGATAAGACTTAATGTGGAAAAAGACTAATTAGAACAAAATTATTATTGTTTTTAATACCCATACACCAATGCTTAAACTCTCTAGCACTATGTGTATTAAGAATTTTTAGCAGGATCCATTTATCTTTTAGATATAATTCAGAACAGCAATTACATAGAAGTGCCAGTTAGCCTTCTGCAATTCAATTTTGGGAGTAGTTAAAATTTAGGATGCTACTAACATACAGCTTCCTCCCCTTTGCCCTGTATAACACTGCACTACCCGATTTTCATAGATTTTAAAGTATTTTATACCTGAAGAGGTTCTATCTTTTTTTTGTTTTACTTAATACATGAGCTCCTGTTGCAGAAAAGCAGCCCTAATCCCACTGAAGTAATAGATAACAAATATTTTATGGTGATGAGCTATAAATGAGAAATCACTATTCTCTGGTATCTGTCTTATACAAGTTTAGTGTGTGCATTATGGATAGATCATGCCACAGTTTTTATTACTTTGTGTGACTTCTGTGGTTGTCCAGGCTATTTGGTGTACTGTAATAAAATTAAACATACTGAAAAAGGAGCTAATGCACAGTTTTCTTTAAAATCCAAATAAACACAATGACAAGGGGTGTAGATTAAAGCAGGCCATTACCATAGTGTGCCAAGGTATTGAAAAGTCCTGCAAGTCCTTCATTTATGAAGGGTTTTGTCAGAAAAGCACTCATAAGCACACGTTTGCTTTGTATGGGCTCCAGTTGGACTGAATTTGATAGAGGATGTGTTCCACTTTAACAATTAAATCAAGAACCAGCATGAAGATGACTTCCAAAGGTCCCTTTGAACTCCATTATTCTGTGATTCCGTAATGTTGTCCAAGAAAGCTGAGGAGAGACCATTTATTGTTTGTGAACCTTTAAAGATTATTTCAATTGTTGTTATTTTTTTCTTTGAAAACGAGGCTAAACCACACAAAATCACCCATCAATTAATCCACACATTAATTTATAGAAACTTTGCTAAAAGATATTTACAGACAGTGATCAATCAACCCACAGTGAAATGGAAAGAGGATTAGAGCACACTACTTTCCTTGCATTCACCATGTGTATGCAATCAACTTGGGCTTGGAAATAGGGACCAGCTTAAGATTTACCTTAGCCCAAGGCTGTTTCCAGAGGAAGCTAGTAGGATGAACCACAGATGCTGCAAATTCAATGAATTCCTTGCATGGTAGCTTCCTGGACATAACCCCCCTAAATTAAGACAAATCTGTTTCAGGATTTCTCAAAGGTATCCTCAAAATTATGACCGGGAAGCTTTTGCTTTAATTTCAATTAAATCGAAGGTAAAATATTGATTCCTCCTTCCTCAGGAATTAATATTTGTGCTGCTCAAGGTACTGAATCTCCTATGTGAGTTTAAAATGCCAAGCAAAGCAGAGAAACCATTAATAACATGAATATAAAAGCAATCTAATGGATTCATTATAATCTACATACACACATAAAAATTGATTATAATCTACCACTTCTCATCCTGAAGCACATATTTCGGTTTATAACACCTCATCAATTTTAATTGTAAACCGAGGAAATAATCTCTTTTTCTCCCTGCTAGTATACAGAATGGGAAAGTGTGACTGATACATTTGTCATTTTGTTTCAAGTCGTTAACTTTCCCTTCAAATACAAGCCTGTACGGAGTTTATGAGGCATTGAGCAAGTTTTTAAAGCCCAGGAGAAAATGAGGGATTCTTTAACAAAAAAAAAAAAAAAAAAAAAAAAAGGGGGAAAAAAAAGACAGAGATAAAGAACTATCAAAGGAGGGTCATAAGCTATTCATCCTTACAACTCAGGTTGAAACAGCTCTGTCATTCTCTTATATCTGGTAATATATCCACGAACACACAACCAAATTCTTTTTTTAAATTACAGTTGCAATTACTGTAATGGTTTGCATTTTCTATGACTTCTAAATATTCTAAGACTTAAAAAACAACAATAAAGGAGAACAGAGAAGAAAAAACACAACAGTTATCATCTCTATCTCATCTTCTGTCCTTATTATGTTAATATACCGAAGGAATTGGACCACAGCAGACCTAGAGTGTATCAGCACTGGCAACTGCACAATCTGTTTTTAATAAGAGCAAATACTTCAAGATGAACTTTCCTGCATTATTTGACAGAATTCCTTTGTTTGGAGAAACAGAAATGGGAATAATTTAATTTTAAACTGTGAGCTACCCTGCATAGTTCTAGCTTTGTAGTGCAGAATAGTACTGTAGCAGTATAGTACAGTATTATATATGCTACTATAGTGTACTGTTTTTTCCATGCCTTGGTCTCCTACTTGCAAACAGCGTTTGATTCTAGCTACTTGGGTTCTCTGCTCATTATAAGTTTCAGAATTATGAACATCTGCTCTATGCTGCATGAGTACCCGAGCTATGACGCTGATGTCTTTCAGAAATCTATCTGTAAAATTATCCAGTCTATCAAAAAAACATTGAGAGGAAAGACTTCTTTTGCATTTTTTCATCAGCCTGGACTTATTAGACAGAAAGATGTTAAATTTCAGTGGATTATTTAACCTATAGTCCCATATAACACTGTCTAAAGAACTTAACCCAAACTATCCTACATTTATTTTCATGATTTTTTTCAACTGAACTGAGGCAGCTCATTAACAGTGAACCCTGAGCCATCCAGACTGACTGTGTGGAGTCTTTGGCCAGCAACTGCTGCACTCAATACTGTTTAACAAGCACTATCATCTAAGAAATATATTATACAGAGTATTACCCTCTAAACCTCACCATATGTAAAAGGACACAGGAACAGATAAAGCCCCACAGGTCATAAAGACTTGCCTTTTGCAGGAATTAAAGGTGTTTAAATATCATGTGCTAGGAGGAAAGCAATACATCACACACAAAATACAGCCCAAAGGAAAGAAAATAAAACCCAGCTGTAGGGCCTGACCAAAAAGTCTTTTTATCTGCCTCATCATTAGTATTACATACTTGAGTGTGTGAGTCACAAAAGTGTACTGTAGATCTTCTTTTGATTCACTGTAGATCTTCTTTTGATTCAATCTTATTACTAGTTGTAAGTGTCTGCTTCTACACGATTACCTGAAATTTGGGGAAAATGGCACAGAAGCACACTGAGAACAGCAGAGAAGACAACAGACTCTTTTTCCCTTGTTAGTGCCTGTTAAAAAGCATCTTCTGCTCAAAATATCCACCTTTTTTCCATATATACTGGATTTATTTACCTAGTAAGGCACCTGTTTAATTTGTCTCTTTTAGACTCCTGCTGCTAGGTACTCAATCCCACATTCCTGTATCTCTTTTCAGAATGACCATTCATCTAAACCAGTGGTCACTTGGAACTGAAGTGTGGCAAGAAAAATGGATGGACTTTTAAAAGCATTTGGAAATACCTGTGTATCAAATTCTTAATAACTTTCAGTGCACGCTTTATGTCGTGGCAAATTTAATCCAAAGTGCATTTTTTAGAGGTGTTTAGAAGACTATGGAGACAAGAGAGTTTGCATGATTCATATCTGAAAAATAGCTTTGTTTCTTTTGTGACTCCAGAATAGCAAACACTCACTCTGAATATGCAGGAGGCAACGGCTGCTCCTAGGCATGCATGTCCCTATTTAATGTACTTCATCTGAAATTGTGAAGAATGCAATCCAGATTGCAACTCCTTTGGAAAAATGACCCCTAATTTTTTTCACTTGTCATTTAGGGTTTGGAGATAATTTTTTTAGAAATCCAGTACAGCCAATGGATGCACTCACATGTAACCAGAAGAGTGCACAATACAGAGAAATACACTTTTTTTTTCAGTCCAGGCTCCTGGACAAAATCTGTACACAGGAACTCCCATTAAAAAAACACATAATGATTCTCTGCTATAAATTAAATCAGGCTGAGTTTGTAGAAATCACTTCAGCATCCATTAGGCAAAGGAAACACCCAACCAATTGCATTTTATCTACTGGCCAGCCTCAGGCTGGCAAGAGAACAAGTAGAGACGGGTTCAGAGAATCCAGGAGTACATAGCAAAGGCTCTCATTAGCCCAGACATCAGCTACTGCTGCATGAATCCCTGCCAGTATCATCCAGCAGCTGGTGGATCCTCTAATTCCTGCAAACTCCATGAGTGTCTGCAGCTCTCATTGAGATCACCAGATTGCACTGCACAGCAGTGGTATTCACCTCTGCAGATATAAAACCAAAAAGGATACACAGAAATACTGCCTAGCCAAAGCGTAAATGCACAAATATAGAGGGGTGGGTTTTTTGTTTTTGTGGAAAAGAGGTCAAATGAAAAATATTGACACATATGGAAAAAAAAAGCTAAAATAAGTATTTTCAATACAGAAAAATTTAGTCAACAGTCAGTTTCCCAGCAAGTTTATTGCCTGCATGATATAGAAGAATATTGGGAGACAGCCCAGTGTGTTCTTGTTCCCTGTACTCCAGGCTGCTCAGGAAGGCGCGGCATCAGCCAGGAGCTTACAGCCGTCGATACAAAGTCAGACAGGTATATTGACTCCTTGGATTGTCAATAAAAATGGAAATTTATCAGAAGGCATTTTTTAAACACACTACACACCATGAATTATTTAGCAGCTGCCTAACCCTGCTCTGTACTGCAACTCTGGCGACAGTCAGTGCAAGCAGAAAACTTAGCTTGGCACTTGACAGAAGTATTGCAATCTCATAAATTAATTAGGTGCAATCTAGTGGCCTGGCATCTGCCTGCTGCACTCCATAGTGGCTTTATACCTAGGACAAGCTCACAACCAACATTAAACTGTGCTGCCACAAAGCTGCACTGAGAAATGGCCCAGTTCCACCTTTGTAGGATCTAGTTTGGTTTTTTACTGCATTTTGATGCTGTTTCTATATCCCTTAATTAGCGCGGGCAGGTAGATAGGTACAGCATTTTCAAGCATGAAGTGAAAAAGGCAATGTCAAAACAAATGGGACTCTTTTCTCCAAGGTACGTAGTCCTCAGATGCCATGGCCATATAGCCAAACTGGAAGCAGCCAGAGCATTGCTGGAAGTGCTCAGCAGCTGGTAGGATGAAAACTTGCAATCTGTTGCAAAAGAAAAAGCACAATATTTTTTTTTTTAAAGAAAAGAGTATTATAATATAAAAAGTAAGCAACACATATCTAAGAGAGGTACATTTATACATGCAGAACAAGACACTTCTCAAAATCCCATAGGTCAGGTGTCTGCCTGGGTACAGCTATGATATTGACTGGATGTTGAATCCTTCTTTTATCACATCTGCTACTTGATAAACATGAAGAGAAGTAGAAGGAGCAAGGGAGCTTACCCTTTGCTCTTACGCCACAGTAAATCCCACTTTCTTTCAGAACCAGCACAATAGGTGTGTCTCAGTTTTAGCACATCACGATGTCACCTTCCCAGAAAGTATCCTCGCATCCCTTTAAATGGCACCACCTAAATCTACTTTCCACAATGGATGTGAAGCTCCCCGAAAGCCAAATCCAGGCCGCTTGCTGCAAGCACACTGGCAAGCTCAGTTCTCCCATATCCCGGGCTGAGCTGCTTCCTGTCCATACAAGCAGAGATTTCTCACTTATCTCCAAGTACAAACAACACACGTTTTATGCTCTAACAGTGCAGCCCCCAGTCCACTTTGAGAAACAACAGCTGTCAGTTTAAATGGTTTGGTTTGACTAAATCACTGCAAATAGAAGCTGTCATTAATGGATCCTTCACCTTCCCCACTGTTTCAGTGATTAGATATTAAGCTCTCAGGGTATTATTAGAACCCACATTTCCTTCAAATCTTTAGACAACTAATTTGGGGGTTGAAATTTTTGAAAGGAGACTGATTCCAGCTTTTTCAAAATCAGAGACAAAAGAATTTTTCCCATGTTTTTGAAACATCAGTAAGATGGGGCAATGTTAGAAACACAAGTTTCTTTATTACAAACCTGTTGGGCTAAAAATATTCAGAAAACATACTGAATATTACTGGAGTGAGAAAATATCCCTTTGTTTTTATTAAAGAGTCCCCCATCACATAAAATACTGTAGTAGCAAGCATTTCTACAGGAAAAGGAAGAGCTCAGAGTGTTCTGAGCTCAGTTCATTCACTTTCACAGACTCTGCCTTCCCAGGAGATACACAGGAAAAAAAGTAGACATAGTAGGAAAAGAGGAAGGACTGGAAAAGCTATTCACTTGTGCTTGCTACCCATTTAACAAAAAAGCATGAGTGGAAAATCAGCTGCTGCTTCGTCCTCTTCCACAAGGACAGAGACCTCAATGCTGACGCTCCCATGTGATTATGGAGTGGAAATGGATCCTAACTTTGTCAAGTGTTGAACACATCAGACAACAAACAAAAAGACACATTAGAAGTTGAGAGGCAGAAGTACTTCACCACATGTCCATGATGCCCTCCAGTAATTTGGATCTGCACCACCTAGCATGAACTGGCACTGACCACACTCTGAAGTATTTTGTCTTGTGAGGATCCAACCAGAAAAGAAATATTTCACTATGATTCAGTGGCTGAGAGAGAGTGTTCAAAGATGTTTCTACATTAAAGTGCTGTAATTCAACGCTTTCTTTGGGTTAATAATCTGTGGGGATCATCTATATTTTCCCCTGAGCACTAGGAAAAGGTGCAAGGCTACAAATTTAAGTAGAGCAGATGTCCTTGAAAATCACATAGGAATTTTCAGCTAACTGAAATTTATGCCTATATAATAGGTCAAGTTTTAAGGCAGTTGCCTAAACGTCCCTAAATCAATCTTTTAAGTTCTCCATTCAAATTGGCTTTGTTTAGAACATTTAAGATTTTGGTTGACTTAATGTGAAAAAGGAGACAGTTTAGGGCTTTTATATGTTCAGATGTGTGGCTTCAAGTTCAAGGTATTGCTGCAGAAGGAATTCCTTGCTCTTCATATGAACATAGTGAGCATAGAAAAGCTCTTTGGGCTCACCAGCTTGTGGATGATTTGGAGATATCTGGGAGTTTGTTATCTTTTAGATTTGCTACTTTATCAAAACTGGAGCTGATATTCTTACTTATGAGCTGGACATTAATCCCTTAACACAGTGACGTTATCTTTTCCAAGACTGTAAGAGATTCAATTTTCATGGCTGTTTTAGTTGCCATGCCCAAAGGCACACCATCATTCACCTGTGCCAATGTCTTACATACTCCCTGTGAAGACCTTTTATGGCTAAAAATCTTGGAAATGCTTCCTGCTCTCCTTTACAATAAATATAAATCTCTCTTCTATTCAAACAGATTCTGAATAAAATGGAAATGAGCTCTTAAATAAGATCTCTAAATGTGACCTCTGTTTGCTTTTTGCCTTTAGAGCCTTCTTCTCACTATGTAGTTTGTGACGTACTGTATATTTCAAGCTTTTTTTTAATGTTTCTTACCAATAAAAAAGTTATCCCAGCTCCCAGCTCTTCTCCAGTTACTGTTGCCTTCTCTTCCATCTTTGAAGCTTCATCAATGCTATCAAGCATCAAGGCTAACCCTGTATTTAATATTCAGCTATAATATAATTAAATATTTCAATTCTTCAAATAATTTCTGTGGTACCGTTTGAGATCCAGGGATTTTGAAAAAAGCAATCAGAGGGGAGCATAAATTCTTGAGTTTGAAAATCTGTTCTATTGAGTCAGTGCCTGGGTTTCCCCAGCAGTTTTCAGATAGAGACACACGAGTCTGAAGTGTTTCTAGTGTGTTATCACTCCACACCAGATTCCTTAGCAGGAAGCATCAGTTTAACTTCAATGACCTACATCAGTTTACATCTAAAAGGGATCTTGCCTAGTGAATTCATGCACAATGTTTCTCAATGGCTTCCTATAAGCTCTAGAAAGGTACAAAATGCAGAGCGATTTCGTCTCCCCTGTTTTTTATTCATTTTGTGGGACAAGAAGGAGAGAGTTCATTTCTTTGTTCCCTTGATAGAAAGCACAACTCTTTCCAGAAGTTCATCACCCTTTCCTGATACATATGAGTGGCTGCAGGAAACACCCATTTTCCCAACATTTTACTCTCCTTTCTCTCAGGTTCTCTGCGTAGCACTTTGAAGTGATAATATACATTCATAAAATGACCCTCACCTGAAACTTCCTGCAGTATTACCAACCACATGCCCTACTATCAGCTGCTCTCATAGCTCACTTACAAGAGTTTGCAATTTGATCCCTGCAAAGTGCAACTCCTGAGCTGCCTTGCTGCTTTCCTGTACCTTAGAAAAAAACCCAAGCCCAAATGAAGAGACTGCACAAAGAAGACTCAACCCTGTGGAAGGAGACAGTATACACAAGTTCTTTTGTACAAATGCAGGTGAAAATGTGCACAAGAGAGCTAAGTGCTTAAGACTATGATTAAGAAGGGTTGAAGGATAGCGAGAGAGGGAACATTCAGAGAGCGCTAGGTTAAAAGTTCAGCTCTTAAACAGAAATTGCAGTTTGCAAATAGATAATAAAGTTTTTGTGGTCTAGAAATTCTCAGCACTTACCTAAATCTTTGAGACCCAGGGGATCTTTTGGAGTTCAATCTCATAGTCGACACAGGCTGTAATCCTTGAGTGAAGGTTCTACAAATAAGTAACCTTCTCATACTGTCAGGACTTGTAGCAGAATTTGCTGAGGCAGGACTGTAAGATAAATACTGCTTTGACAGTCAGCACTGCAATGTGTTTAGAAAAATCATCGTGTTTTTCCAGATACAGCACAGCGACACCTCATGAAAATGGTTCAGTCAACTTTTCCTTCAAATTTCCTCCAAACATTCTAGCTCTATAATTGCAAGTGTATCCTAATCAAAATATAGACAAATGATGACATTATTCATCTCATCAAAGTGTCTGTTTCTGCACTCAAACACATGGGATTACACAGGTGTATATTCCTGTAACACTGCTACCTCTGATGTTGGTCCATGTTCATCCAAACCGAGGCATCCACCAAAAGATGTGTGTCTCGTTGAAAAACAAATAAATCCCTAAATTCAAAAGATATTTGTAAAAAGTGTTTTCCTTCCCAGATTCATCAAGACTGAGCCAGATCCTCAACTGGCATAAATAAATGTAGACCACAGATACAGACATTTCCCCATAAATTGGGCTATTTTGCTTTTAAATGGCAAAGTCTTATCAGGAGCAAATTAAAGAGCACAGACCACAGACTTTTGCTTAATCATAGAATCACAGAATTGCTAAAGTTGGGAAAGATCTCTAAGATCATCAAGTCCAACCATTAACGTAACGCCACCACAACGTTCACCACTAAACCATATCTCTAAGTGATATATCTACATATTTTTTGAACATTTCCAGAGATAGTGATCCAAACACTTCCCTGGGTAGGTGGTTCCAGGGCCTGATCACCCTTAAGTGAAGAAATTTTTCTTAAAATCCAATCTAAACCTCCAGTGGTGCAACTTGAGGCCATTTCCTCTTGTCCTATCACTTGTTATATAGGAAAAGAGATCAATTCCCACCCCACTGCAGCCTCCTGTCAGGTAGTTGTAGAGGACAATTAGGTCACGCCTCAGAGTCCAGGCTAAACAACTCCAGCTCCCTGAGCTGGTCCTCATAAGACTTGTGCTTGTGACCCTTCACCAGCTCTGCTATCCCTCTCTGGACATGCTCCAGGACCTCAATGTCCTTTTTGCAGTGAGGAGGCTCAAAACTGAACAGAGTATTTGCAGCGAAGCCTCATCAGTGCTGATGACCAACACCCCAAGGTCCCTTTCTACCAGCAGCTGTCCAGCCACTCTTCCCCCAGCCTGTAGCATTGCATGAGGTTGTTGTGACACAAGTGCAGGACACAGCATTTCACCCAGCTGAATCTCATACAACTGGCTTCAGTGCATCAATCCAGCCTGTCCAGGTCTCTCAGTAGTGCCTACCCTCAAACAAATCAACAACTGACAGGAAAGAGAATTTTTGTTATTGTTGGAGCTCAACAGTGGGCAATATGTTCATATTTCATATATATGAAAGAAATAAAATTATGCTTTTCCACGTGTGTCCATATGCCTGTACTTATCTATCAATCTCTAACTGTGTTCTTCTGAAGTGAGGCAGGTATATAAAGGTGAAGGATGATTTGTATCAACCAGCCCTGAGCGTTACACAATATGTGTTCTATTATCACTGTATCTCAGAAACCATCTTATCTTCCTGTCTGTTTGCTGACTCTATCTGTTGCTGTTTTGAACTTTTCTTATAGCTACTATTTCTCTTTACAGAGTTTATCTATGTGTTAAATTCCTTTGTCTTCCTAACAAATTTAGAATGGTATACTAGTATCCTCTCTTAATTATCATTTGTCCTCTTTGCCTTTGACCTTCCCAGTATGTGTTACTATTAAACACATAATAAATACATATGGGGAATGTATCCTATTATTGAATGGAATTCAGAAACATGTCAAAAAGAGTATTGGAAACACCACCCCACATCTTTATGAAAACCATTCTGTCACTACAGAGGGGATTCAGGTTGAACAGCTTATGATTGACACAAACATTTTATAATTCAATATTACTTGGGAAATAATTTTCTCCAAGAAAAAAGAGTCCTTTCTACACCCATGCCCCCAGATTCAAGTCTGCCAGAAATAGTCTCTCACTAGTATGGAGTATGTTGTCTTGGAGCTCTATGGCCATAAGGACTTGGTGTCATCTGCACACTTACTGAGGGTGCACTTGATCCCCTCATCCAGATCACTGATAAGGACCTTACTGACTATTATTTATTCATGATTATTTATTATTGATAAGGATAAGGATATTAAACAGACTTGGGTCCAAACTGAGCCCTGGGGACCCTCACTAGTGACCAGCTACCGGCTGGATTTAACTCCACTCACCACCACTCTGGGCCCAGCATCCAGCCAGTTTTTTAACTCGGCAAAGAGCCCACCCATCCAAGACATAAGGAGCCAGTTTGTCCAGGAGAATGCAGTGGCAGACAGCATCAGGGGCAGTGTTTGAAGTCCAGGTGGACAATATCCACAGCCTCACCCCTTTAGTGGGTCACCTTGTCAAAGAAGGACATGAGGTTGGTCAAGGAGGACCTGCCTTTCATAAACCCACACCGTCTGGGCCTGATCCCCTGGCTGTTCTGTACATCCTGTGACAGCACTCAAGACCCCAGCTCTAAGATCAAGATGACAGGCCTGTAGTTCCTCGATTCTCCTTCTGCCCCTTCTTGTAGCTGGGTGTCACATTTACTAACCTCCAGTCACCTGGGACCTCCCAAGTTAGCCAGGACTGCTGATAAATTAGTGGCTGAGCCTTCCTGAATATTACAAATAATTTGAAGGAAAATCATGCTGAATGCTTAGGGCTAAGTGAAACTAATGTGTTTTATTTTTACATGTCCCAAGATAGAATGCATGGTTTAGTATACAGCTTTGTGTTTCGCTGTTTATTGAATAGTTGCCCTCAAAAATTTTTTCCACCCTCCAGCCACACATGTAAATTCCACTAGAAATTATCTTCACATTAAAGCTATTATTATATTGTGCCATATTTTACTATTTCACAGAAATTATAATCAAGTTTCCTATCCCAGAGCACATCACAGATTGCACAGGAATCAAAACCCCAGTGTCTATGTAGTATCAAAATATGTCTTACCATAAAAAAGACAGGCTGTATTCTGACACAAGATAATTCAGTATAAACAGTGTGACAGATGGATGGTATATTTGAACTGGTGCAAATTACATAATTTCCTTTATAAGTTAGAAATCCATTTCCATTTGGGAAATTTTTGGTGGAGAAAAACCACAAGCTGAGCTCTTAGCTTAGTATCAGTACAGGACAATATTTAACCCAACGGAATTGTTTGGATAGGAAAGGAAGTATAGCAGCCAAAAATGGAGGGGAGAAGTCTTTTCCAACAACTGTAAAAATGTTCACATTTAAGGAATGCCATCATCCCAGCTTGCTCTCCTGTGGAGCAACTCTACTGCCTTGTACAAGGACAGGACAGGAAAACAAATCAAGAAGCTTTCAACACTCAAGAGCTTCTGGGAAATGCTAGCTGACTGTGTTCTGCCTATCAAAATAATTTGCTGCTATAGCACATAATTAGGTGAGAACAAATGCACACGCATCCACATTCTGCTTTAGAAGACATTGCTTGAGTGTTTTATGCTGAGCACTAAATACAAATATATTCATTCCATATAGCACAAAGAGGTTACCCTGAGGGACTAAGGAGACGGTGGAGTGTGTGAAGGGAAGCCACCTGGAGAGCACAAGTGAGGGCTCAGGTGCCACTCCACCTCAACCTTGGCAACTGGACCAAGGGAAAAAAAACCTTCCTGGACAAACAAGCAGAGCAGAGCAAGCTGACCTCTGAGCTGGAGGAGCCAATCTCAGGATAAAGGTTCAGCAGAAACAGATGTATGCATTACTCATAATTCCTAACACCAAGCTGTGGTCAGCTGTCTGAAGGTATTGTTTTGATAAATACAAAAACCTCAGAAACAACAGGAAAAATCTCAGAAACAACAGGGATTTATAGGGGGATAAGAACCACTGAAAGATCATCATGCCAGATAGGTTGCTGTTTCAATATTCCCAGTGGTATCATTTTAAGATAAACACCTATGTGAATAACTGAGTCATATGTTTGCATTGGGAGACCAAAGGAATAGTTTTAGAATGCGATCTCTCTTTTAGGTTAACTGAAAACATATTTTATTATTTTAACCTCTTAATCTTCAAGAATTCTTTGGAAAAATACATCAGGTTTCCGTAGATTTTATTTGATCATATTTTGTTTTTTGTTTTTTTTTTTTTAATTAAATCCCCTTGACCTAGAAAGATAAAAAGGAATCTTAGAAGGAAAGGTAAATAAAGAATGCAACAAACTCTGCACAGGGTCAGACTGAGACAAGATCATAAGACAAGGAAAGAACAACGTCCTCTTTCCTCATACAAATACATCCAAAACCAACTGCTTTGAAGTCAAAGTGAAGTGGAGGTGGTTATATTACACTGCTGAGTAGAAAATAGGACATTTGTCAGGTGTACCCTGACAAGAAACTGCATCATACCATTATTTATTCTGGCTGTATTTCAGTCCTTGTATGTACTTTCATTGTGCTGCCAATCAGTAGGTATGTCAAGCATGGAGAAAGAAAACCTGTACCAATCATTAACAGTAATTAACAAATCTAACAGTCTCTGGATTGTGGGCCATCTGGGCTAGCAAAACTTGCCATGCAGACAGCACAGAACGGGGTCAAGAAACAGTGTGGATGTAATGTATTTCATCTTGTCAAAGTGGTTTTGACTTACTACAACAGGACATTGTACTGATGGCTTTTAAATAGTAATGATAACAGTGAAATAAAAATAATTTTTCACAACACTATTTGTGTCCATGTAGGGAAAATTTTTTGAATTGTTTTGTAAGTAGGTTGTGACCTTTGTTTAGCTCCAGTATCTCTCTCCGCAATGAGCCAAAGTAAGTGGCAAGTGACACAGTGAAGGCACCTCTGTGTTTTGATTAATGTATAATGATGCACTGTATAATTTCTTACTCCTTCTGACTTCTCACAGTAATCACCTCAGAAGTATCCCCCAGACACAAAAAGATAAACGAATTAAAATAATTTTATTTCTGAAGACTTTGGGGATTTAGGAAGGCATTTAAAAGATCTTTGCTTAGAAATCTCCACAGAGGTGGCAGAAGTTGCCCACAGCATATAGCTCACGGCAGCTTCCTACGTTCCTTCTTTAATCTCATTTCAGGAGTTAGACCTTCATGAGGTTGTTCCTACTTCTTCTTTCAACTTAAAAATAAAATAAATGTCTTCTAAGGAAAGCTAGGCATTGTCTTGCTCTTGTTGCATGACTGCACGCAATTAAGCCTACTTTTTAAATTCTGACATTTAAACTGGTACAACTAAGGAACTTACTGTTCACTTTTTCACCGTTAAGGCTCATCAAAATTATATGTTGCTGCAATTTTCTTTGACTGAATACTTCATTGTCGCTGATACAGGATTTATACTTTCGAAAATTATAGGGCTATATAACTATCATTGTTAAGAAATACACAACGTGCTCATTGTACCAAACCCCAACTTTAAAGACAAGATTCTTTGAAAAAGCAAGACAGAAAACAAATATACAATTTGTGGGAAGGAACAGAATTATTTTGAACTAGTTTAATTGGCTTATGCAGTTAAAATACTTGTATATTTTCTTAAGATCTAAATTTGTTTTAAGTACTTTTTTCACTGGAGCTCATTCTTGCCTATTTAATTGACAAATCTTATGTTTTTATAAATGGTGAGCTGATAAAATACACGTCATATATTAGACATCTGGAATTCTATTTTATCAGAGCAGGAGGGTAACCTTGTATTGCTAGCTTGAACAGATGGATTATATTGCTCAAAACCAAAAAAGAGATAAAAAAGAAGCAGAATTTTTTCAGCTTTGCTCATTTCATAGAGTTTATTGGTGGAGGGCTGTAACTGAGGGTAAACCTTTTCATTCATCCTGAGGTTAATTTTTTTTCCTTTTAACCGCTATATTTAATGGAAGTCTTGTCATCCCTTGTTTCTTCACTCCCCTCCTCCCCATAGTATACATTAGGATCTTTTCTAGTAAGGAATTACTGTAGATATTACAATTTTCCTCTTTGGCAAGGGGTGGTGCATACTGCAGAAGGAACTCAGAACATTATTAATTGCATTTGGCCTTTCATTCCCCTCAGTACCTTAAGACATACATTTCTGATCATGGTTTGAAGGCATACTCTGAAAAATATGGGACTAGAAATTTTATGCAAATATGTACAAGCTTCAGTTACTAATTTATTTTAGGAAATTCATTCTCTATGCTTCACATGTCATGCAAACCGCCAAGCCTAAAGTACCTAATATATGTTCTTTAATGGCATTTACACCAAAATTTGTATCAAAGATATATTGAACAAATGTCTTTACTTCTTGAATATTCACTCTAAACAGTAGACTGCAAATAAACAAAGCAGTTTATTATTTTTATTATTGTCTGTTGCACTTGCAATTGAGTTCACAATTCTATTTATTAGATCTGTTAGTTTTTGGTTTTATTTCATGGCAGGCAATGGTACTGAAATAAAGAAGTAGATGGGATAAAAAAAGGTTGCTTCTCTGTGTTCAATGAAACATAAGAAATCTTCCACGTCAAAGTGAAAAGTGAACTCTGACACTGGCTGTATCAGACAGAGTCAAACCATGAAAGCAATTAATGCCTTTTGGAGGATATTTATTTGATACTTAATCTTTGTGGACCTCCTATTTTCAGGACAATTGCATGCAATGCTTTTTTATCGAAGAATATAAATCTTCTTCAAGCTATGAGTATCATGGTTCATTAATGCTGGGTTTCAGTGCTAATTAAATTCCAATATAATTTTCAAGTAGTGATGTAAAAGATGCAGAGGTCAAGGAACATTTGGCTACCATTCTTACTGTCTACAGCCCTTTGACTACATGTTTATGTAAGACTTTATATTGCAGTTGATGGAGGAACAGCTTCTGTCTATTCCCTCTCCAAATCTTTCTCAGGTCTCTCAATTAGCTCAATTTACCTCCTGGCAGCTTTGCAAATGAAAAAAAATCCTGACAAATGAGATCAAATAGGAAGGCCAGTGTTTGAGAGCAATGCATGGATGTGATACTTGAGAATTTGTTAGAATTTTGTAGAATATCTTAAGTTAGAAGGCACTCATAAAGATCATCAAGTCCAACTCCCTCCTCCTCAGAGGACTGGCTTAAACTAAACCATATGACTAAGAGTCATCCAGACCCAATTTTGAACAATGTGTTGCTGACTTTCCTTAATTCAGTTTCCTGAAGCCCATATAAAACAGTGTATTGCAGCTCTGGGAAGGATATTCTTCAGGAACCTACATTTTTTCCCCCTATTCATCACTAAAACCAGAGCAGAAATTATTAAAAGCACATTCCTCTGATGGTCTTCCCATCAAGATACTTTATCAAAAGAAACTGCATCCCATCAGGGCTCATGGGCTTTTGGACATCAGGTTTCTCTAGGTATTCTCTAACCCAATCCTCCCTGACTGAGGGAAAATCTTCCATCCCCAGACCTTCTCCCTGGTCTCCTGGCTCAGGGATTCCTGAGGGCTGGCCTTGATAGTTAAGACTGAAGCAAAGAAGGCCTTAAGTATCGCAGTCTTATCTGCAACCTCTGTTGCAGGGTGCCCCTTCCATTCCTAGCAGACACACATTTTCCCTTCTGTTACTGACGGACTTGACGAAATCCTTCTTGTAATCCTTGACATCCTTGGCCAGGTTTAATTACAAATTGGCCTTGGCTTCCTCATGGCCTATCTGCACACTCTGACCACATTCTTACATTCATCCCTGCTTCCACCACACGCACATATCCTGCTTATGTCTGGCTTCCTTGTTCATTCATGAAGGTCTCTTACTCCTTTTGCCCAATTTCTTGCTCTTTGGGATGCACCATTTTTGTGCCTGGAAGAAGTGATCCCTGAGTGTTAATCAACTCGCTATGACCCCTCTTTCCTGCAGGGCCTGTTCCCATGTAATTCTTCCAAGAAGATCCTTGAGGAGGCCAGATTTAGCTCTCCTGAAGTCCTTGGTTGCTATCTTACTGCTCTGCCTTCTCTTCTCACAAAACTGAACTCCACAGTCTTGTGGTCACTGTGGGAAGCTCTGTTTGCCTGCTCTCATCTCTGAGCTCCTGGTCACCAGTGCCCCCCAGGCTGCTTTTTACAGGGGGATACCAAACCTTTGAAAGACAAAACCAATTCATCTACGTTATCTGTAATGTGCACAGATGTGCCATTCAATGATCAGACATTTAATGGTCACTCCTTGTTTGACAGAAAATACTTTGGCTTTGGTGACTTTTTCAAGTACTGTACTCCCGAGCACTGCAAAGGTAATTACTTCTGGAAGAAGGGGGAGGTCTGTTTTTCTTGATTCTTGTAGCCAACTATAGTATAAATTGTGATTTTAAGAAAAGAAAAGAGAAAAGAGAAGAAAAGAGAAGAAAAGAGAAGAAAAGAGAAAAGAGAAGAAAAGAGAAGAAAAGAGAAGAGAAGAGAAGAAAGAGAAGAAAAGAGAAGAAAAGAGAAGAGAAGAGAAAAGAGAAGAAAGAGAAGAAAGAGAAGAGAAGAGAAGAGAAGAAAGAAAAGAGAAGAAAGAGAAGAAAGAAAAGCGAAGAAAAGAAAAAGAAAAGAAAGAAAAGAAAAAAGAAAAGAAAAAGAAAAGAAAAGAAAAGAAAAGAAAAGAAAAGAAAGAAAGAAAAAAGAAAAGAAAAAGAAAAAGAAAAGAAAAGAAAAGAAAGAAAGAAAAGAAAAGAAAGAAAAGAAAAGAAAAGAAAAGAAAAAGAAAAGAAAAGAAAAGAAAAGAAAAGAAAAGAAAAGAAAAGAAAAGAAAGAAAGAAAAGAAAAGGAAAAGAAAGAAAAGAAAAAAGAAAAGAAAAAGAAAGAAAAGAAGAAAGAAAAGAAAAAGAAAAGAAAAGAAAGAAAAAGAAAAGAAAAAGAAAAGAAAAGAAAAGAAAAAGAAAAGAAAAAGAAAAAGAAAAGAAAAAGAAAAGAAAAGAAAGAAAAGAAAAGAAAAGAGAAAAGAAAAGAAAAGAAAAGAAAAGAAAAGAAAAGAAAAGAAAAGAAAAGAAAATAAGAAAAGAAAAAGAAAAGAGAAAAGAAAAGAAAAGAAAAGAAAAGAAAAGAAAAGAAAAAAGAAAGAAAAGAAAAGAGAAAAGAAAAGAGAAATGTAGATCACAAAAGAAAAGGAAAAAAAAAGAAAAAAAGAAAAGAAAAAAAAGAAAAGATACATTACCCTCTCTTTGTGGCTTGGTGGTAAATAATGTACACATTATCCTAACATTATGCAAATGTGACTGATAGTGCAGAATGATGTACTGCAGCCATTGAGCTAGATATTCAAACAAAAGAATGAGAAAACACCACCCTAAAACATTAATTTCTTTCTAAACAAATGTTTTTCACTTCCAGGAGGTTGGTTGAGGTTTTTCCTGTTTTTTATTTGGTTGTTTTGTTTTGTTTGTTTGTTTTTTAAGAAATTTATCTAAAATGGATATTCCTAAGTCTGGAATATTTTTCAGTTAAAGATTTCCAGGTGGGAGACAGAAAAAGCTTTTGATATTTTCTCAAACATCTATTGACACATCTTAAATCTTTTAGACATTTCTACATTCCCAGATCCAAGTATTGGATTCTGCTTTAAAAATGCAGAATTATTCCTGGCAGAATGATTTCTCAGAAAATTTTGCAACCTTGAGTATGCATACAATATTATTTTTTGAACTCTTTATCTGGAAGGACACCTTCTTGAATTTTTTTTCCTTGATGTCTGTGGGGTCTCCAGCGGCACAATTCTATGCCAGATAAAATATTAAAATCCTCTGAAATTGCAATTGAAGAGAAACAGCAGCCATTCAGTACTCCTTACAGTATTGCAAAATGACTGGAATGAACTTTGCCAAGTTGACAAATGTTTGGATTTTTTTTCCCCAAATAAACTTTAAATGGGAGAAAAACAGAGAAAACTTAGAATTATGCTATGTCAGGAATTTATCAGAACACAATTTGAAACAGCTTGGGTGTCCATTTTCATATGTACAACATGACTTCCAGGCTCAATAATTAAAAAGTAGCAGTGGAGAGACTTCTCAATGGACGCTTCCACATCTTCGATGACCTTCATAGCTACACAGTCTGGTCTAGCCAACACCCAAAAGCAGTATAAGGTATCATACTTTTATATATCTTTATTTCCTTGCATGCTCTCTAACCATTCTTCATTTCTCTTTTAAACATGCAAATGACCCCAGCTTAGATTCTTTTCCATACAGGCCAGTTGAGCCAAATTCAGAGGCAGATCTGTGTGTACACTTAGTCAGACAATAAAAGGTCGCGAGTTTCCAGCAGAGTTTAATGTGGGATGAGGGACAAGTTTAAATTAGATTACGTTATCCCTATTATATTCCCATATAGTAAACTCTGTAGTTTGTATCTTCATTTATCTTAATTTTTATTCTTGATGAAAAACCTTGTGCCAGCTCTTGTGGCACTCCTTGACTTCCTGTGGGAACTCTCTTGTCACCAAGTATTCCAACCCTTTCTACTATTGATGTCCTTCCTATATTAAAGACAATATATATGGGGTCTCATATTTCACATAATTTCTTTGTGGTGAATATAACTCTTTCTTATGGCTTTAAACCAGTTCTGGGTTTGTTTTTAAATGATCTTTTTCTCTGTTACAGTGAAAGTTCCCTTAGAATCAATTATTCCAGCTACAAACATCTTGAATGCATATTCTACTTATAAGTGTTCAGTTTCTCTGGTGAGACAAACCCCAGCAGATTAGATGACATACAGTCTTTGCAAACAGAAAGCAAGAAGCTAATTAAGAAGTAAAACTCTGCTGCTTTTCTTTGCTTGCCTTTAAAAGCAAAATATTCATCGAGTATTAACCATATCATGGGGGAACTGAATAGTCCTTGCTGCAGAAAGAAATAAGCTCTTTCATTAGTTATATCAAATCTTTTAAGATCTTATAATTCCTGCAACAATCAACTTTCTCCCTTACAGCTATCTGGTTCTGATTTACTATGAGATATTTTATTCAAGTGCCTATCCTGGCTCCTATGTCTAGTGCAGGGAAGATGTCATCCTCTGTACATTTCTTATTGTTAGCAATTTTTTTAACATCAGTGCTTCCTTGCAGTCTATCTACCTTTTCTGGGAAACAGCTTTAAAATCCGCAAGCTGTTTTCTTGCAGGATGCCATGACTGCTTGCACTGCTTTTCCTGTACTTAAGGGAAAACATCTGTTGATGGTTGACACTTGCTGTGTCTGTCTTCCTGTAGGACTTGCAGCACCAACACAGATTGTGTCGACATGTGTCTTTTGTGATTTGTTGTCTCTCTACCCAGTAGATCTCTTTACTGTCATCTACCTGTATTCCACAATTGTTTTGAACCCGTGGTAGAAAATAGTAGGATTTTAATAATCACATTGCTCACTATTCATCCCAGGACTTCACAAGAGTTTGATTTCTTAAACTAGAAAGAAGCACTCTGAAAACGATCCCTTCAATTCTCTAACAAGCCTGAAGCTAAGGATCCACCACAGTGGGTCACAGAACCCGGCTGGAGAAGATCTAAATCACCCATTGTCTATGAGTAAGGGAAAAGAACTCTGATGCTCTGGGAAAGGATGTATGATCAGATCCAGCATCCTGCCAAGATGATTTTCAGGATGGCCAAATTCTGGGTCTTTATGCAAGTTAGTAGGGGTATAAAAAGTGTTCCCTCAAAGAACAGGAGTAGGTTTGCGGGTTCTTCCATCTGAGGCCACAGAGGGGGATGATTTTGCCCATGGGATTTTGTGCTTATTTTTGATGAAAAAGGGAAATCCAGGAAGGTCTTGGATATATGAACTAAAACAAATTATAAGAAAATTAAAGATAGCTTTACTATCCTGAGAGAAAGCAGGAGCTCTGAGACATTAATCTTGATGACAAGTTGGTTTTGACATAAATCCTGAAGTGAAACTGTTGCTTTTTCCCCTTTTCATTTTAAATCTCTAATTTTCAATACAGTTTTAGAAAGCCCTGATAGTGTAACATATAGAAAGACAGAAGATAAGAAAAAGCAGACATATTATACTAAGTATACACGATGCAGACCTTAACTAAAGACTAAACTCACTGACTTAAAGCTGAGCACAAGACTGACTACACCAGGATTTTCAGGACAGTGGAAACTATATCCCAAATTAAGATTAGGAAATAGCAGTCACTTTTAGGATTTTGCTGTACTAACTAAAAACTTTTGAATGAGACTTTTGAAAACTTTCTCTACTACAACATTTTCTCTTGCTCCCTCCAGTGTGCGAGGCTCTCAGAAAACATTCAGTGCAAGGAGCTCCCTGTAACATGTAGCTAAGTTCCTGCTTAGTTTTAAGCCCTGAATGATTATTGGCATCCTCCTTGGTTTGAACTTGCAGCCTTCTATAAGAATTATTTTTGTTCAACGGATTAAACACAAGTCCAAGAATTTTACTGACACATTCATGCCTGTGCCTAGAACTTTAGTTGAAGATTAAAGACAATTAATGTGCTCAACGCTCCAGATTTCAAATATCCACTGTGCTGTTTTGATTAATTCATTATTCCCAGAGAGCTGACTAAGAAAAAAATTTCTGGGTGCAAATTCTCATCAACATCTCTAGATTTCTTTTTAGGCCAGAATTTCAAACTCCTTTTATTTTCTCTGATTTTTGTATGTGCTCACTGAAAGGATACGGAAAGCCTCGCTGAAACCATTGATAAAGCTAAATACACATATACTTGTCAGTAGGAGAAAAAAGCCTTAATTACCAGCTATATCTGATGCATTTTAATTTTCTTCTGGGTTGTGCTGCTGTCTCGCTTTCATTATGTTTTCTATCACATCTTTGTGTTACATCTTCTTGCTGCAAGAGCCTCACTTCATCTTAATTGAATTTGTCATTTGTAGTCATTTTACAGTAATCAATGCCTGTTTTGAAAAGATTTCTCTTTACTGAGGCTTATTTTCACCATTTGATATACCAGTTTTTTTTCTTTCACATCCCTTTAATTTATTATTATATTGTTTCCCCTGTTATTTGCAGTATGTCATGATTTAAGCCTGTTCAGATGGCAGTTTTAAATTTAATAGTAGATCTGTCTCCCTACCAAATGTGGTATAGCAGTCTCAACAAATTGGCAGCAAAATTTGGCCATTTACTGAGAAAGTTTTAGGTCACTGTCAGTCCAATGAAGTTAAGGTCTATATTGAACACAAAGCACAAGTCAAAAGTACAAAGTGAAATCTTCTTTTTATTAATTTGAAGTTTCCTTGGTGTTGGCTATAAATGCTAATGGAACTTCAAACCCTGAAGGACCTTCACTTGTAGAACAGGCAGAGCTGTCATATCTTTACAAATGTGATTAGAGCTTTTTTTTTTCTTCTTTAAACAGAGTAAGTTGCATTTTCCCGTAACATATCTAGAAAAAATAACCCACTTCTCCTTACTCTAAGCTGTTGTTGGGGTTGTAACTAGATGAACTTTAGGTCCCTTTCAACCAAAGGCATTCTATGAACCTATGATTTCTACAACATATGCAATGTAATGCTAGTTTAGATCTAGCTTCCTTATTGCCAGTAATAATATGTTCACACATATATCCCACTGCAGAATATACACTCCCATCACTCTGCCTTTAAACAGGAGCTGATTACTCTAAGTTACACTAAAAATCTGACCACTCTCTCTGACGCCTCTGTGTGAACAGAGTTCCTTTGAAAAATGCTCATCACCATGTGCATTGAAGCTGGAAAAGGTGTGAAGAAAGAAACATCAGAAGAAAAAGACTGGCTTTGGACATATATGTTTATAAATTCAGTTGCATTTTTTGTCTTTGTTTGACAAAGAGAAAACACCGTATGATATTTTTTTTTACCTTTTCAGACTTTGCTATCAGACAGTTGGTACCTGTTACTGCCAAAGATGGAACTGGTGCAGGCTTTTGTGGCCCTTCTGAAATGTAGTCCAGGTGCATCCCTAAATACAGGCGATCCTTTTGGGTCAGTTCACTGGCTAGAAACGAAGAGGGAGATCCAAAGTTTGGAAAATGCAGAAAGTCGCATTCGAAGAAAGGTTGTCTTTGTAATGGGATAGTTAAATTGACCAGATTTAAAATGAAGTAACAAGGCAGACTAAAAGAAATTTTTCAATATTTGCAATGTATACATGTTTTTCCTGTGACTGCAAGGCATAAAGATTATATGCCTTATCTACAATATCTTCTGTTTTACATGTCTGGGCTAATTACCGAAAAAAATGTGGTTGCTTCAAACTGAAAACCATTTTATGAGTATCTAAAACAATTCCCATAAGGTTTGACACACAGACATATAAAAAGAAGCAAAGAGCAATACCTTTCTCTGTTTAAAAATGCAGCTGAAAAGTGTTACCTGAAGAAGAGACAAGTGGCCAATTATTGTCTCTCAAGTTACAAGACACCTGATGAACAGTAGCAACCGGCCATGTTCATACCCTTTACTTCAGACTAACGTGAAGCAGTGCAGCTGTGCTTCTCCTTCTTTCACTGCAGAGTGAATTCAGCATTTAGTTGGATTAATTTGTATCTGCTGTGGGCATGCACATAGACAGTTTCTTCAACAGTTCCTCCTGCTCAAGGAGCAATTTGCTAAGCTATGAAAATTTCCTTGTGTGTCTGAGCCAGGGACAAGCTAAATGAGGAAATATTACTTCAGCATGCCACCTCTTATTAGGAGTTCATAATTAGCAGGCCATTTGGACAGCCTCTTGCCAGGGACAGCATGATTACCACCACTTACAAAAGGAAGGCCCCAACAGATGATGCTGCTAATGCATTTCTTATCTAACACATGCAAGATTAATGTACAATTATAGTGGGATCAACTAAAATCTGCTTAGAGAGGAACCAGGACTCGTTTAATTGACAAGAGTTCAAGGGACTACAAAAGCTGATGCTTTCCAGTCTTTTCACACAGCAGCCAAAAGGATGCCTCATGGTTTAACAGTAGTGCTGCACTGTAGGATTGTGTGTATCCACACAGTTCCATCCTTCTTATGAATCTTCCCACCTATCTTTTCCAATATTGAGCAGTAATAATACCTCTTTCAGCCTCTTCTAGTTGTTTTAGGAAGAAAATTATTTTTAAAAGTGCCATAATTAAACAGAAGCAGAGAGTCACTGAACAAACAAACCATTAAATTGCATTGAAATATGCTGTCTTCAAAGGCAAAATCTAATTAAGGTTTAAACTGCAATGCTAATTGCACAGCACTGAGATTCACCATGCATTATGGGTTTATTATCAGTTTTCTGACGAGCAATTTCAGAGAGGCAAATGCAACTTCTGGGAACCATGTTAAGTCCATGGAAAAGGACTTAATTACTAGCAGGAAAACATTTGCTTTACAGTTAGTTTAGGCCAGAATATCTGAAGATACCTTAGTAAGAGCTTGGGAACATAGACCACCAAATAAACCACAATGTAGTAGTTCTATTACCCTCAGAACTATTTATATAGCTTTTCAAATGTAATCTTCTCAGCATAGTTTGGAGAGGAATGAATCTGCTGTTAACATTGCTGCAAATAACCAGATTCTAAGAAATAACATTAACAAAACAAAATAATTAAACCGAATAATTTTTCATGGAATTTAAGGAAACAAATAAACCCCATTCTGTGTCATCACCACTCAATCCTTGGTAAAGGGCAACATTTCAGACCAGATTTTTGCTTGATTACTTTTCCTACATGAAAATTTTTAAAGAGGAGAAACATTCCTTTTTGTGTGCATTTTTGCGTTATTTCTGGCTCTCCGCTAATTCATAATATGGAAACCTCCAACTGAAGCCTAATACTTAGGAATCTGATTGTCTTTTTCTTTTATAGAGACTTAGGTTAAGTAAGGCTCAGCTCCTTAAAGGCATTATGTCCATCCTTACTTCTGAAGTCAGCACCAAAATGTCGTTGAGGATTTAAGCCTTAAGCATCTATGTTACATCTAGTAATGAGATTCCTGTGCCCAGATAAAATTGGCACTTTCAATTTTCCTTCCCATTGCTTTGAATCTTCCCTCCTATACATAGGATTTTTTCAGAAAAACTCTTAGACGAGTGCGGGTGGCACGACTGGACTCTTTGTGACAGTACTTCAGAATTCCTCATTTAATGTCATTTGTATACCACTGACGACATCTTGTTAGACATAAGTGAAAAATGGATGTAGCGCATTCCATCAAAATTAAACATGTACATGAAAACTGGACTATAGTTATAAGGTTTCTGCTGAGTACTGCCACTTCTTTTTGACAATTTTCAGGGAAGGAGTTTTGTTTGCACTCTAGGCACGGGAAATGTTATTCTTCAGGTTGATCTGTTGACCGTTATCCACAGGTGAGTACTACTGTTGTTGCAGAAATATATATGTGATTTTCAAACTTCTGTTTTCCACTGAAGGAAAAGAAAGAAGTTTGCTTCTGGAAGCTGAATAAATCCCATGGAAAACAAGGAATGCTGGAGGAAACCACATACAAATGGAAAATTTCTCATACCCAGAAGCAATCCTGCAAATTGCTCAATAGAATAACCCATACACTGACATTCTTCATTCACAAAAAGAACCAGGTTATTTCATGAACGCTTTTTGAAGAGAAAATAGAATTAAATTCACAGCTAATACTCCTTATAATAAATTGTTCAATCAGATCCACTTCTTTTGTTACCAAAATAACATAGCTGTAAATAGCTCTCCTCCATAGCAGTAAAGTTTATCACCAAGAAGAAGTACATTTGAGGAGTGTAACATCTCTTGTGTCTGTGAATGACCCAGTTAAAGAAGCACTATTAATATAGCCTGTTTCTTGCATCCTGATTAAAGCAGAATCAATCAATACGAGTGGATTAACAGCTCAATATATAAAATGAGAAGGATATAAGTAACACAGGCACTAATTATACATATGTTTGAAACTTTCTATCAGAAGGATACCAACTGCTCATCAAGTGCTAGTCCAGCTCCACAGTTTTCACAGAATCATAGAGTGGTTTGGGTTGGAATGTACTTTAAAGACCATCTACTTCGATGGGCAGGACCTTCCACTGGAACAGGTTGCTCAGAGCCCCATCCAGCCTGGCCTGTTTTGTCTCGCCCCCAGGATATTTTGGATGAAATGTAGAACAAGCTGCACTCCTCAGCATGAACTAGGAGGCTGAGAAAGCCTGGCATCCATCTCTATTTAAGAACAGAAGATGGGGCAAAGTAGGGAAGGGAGATTATAGCAATGAATTAATGATATCCATCCCTCACAAAGGTTTACAGATTTCAAATTATCCTGTCTGCATAGCTGGAGCAGCTGACCCTGAAACACATTGCATCTAGCTCATAATGTCAGACAAAACTGTAACAACACTGTTAGAATCCTATAAAATTTAACATGAGAACCTCCTTGAGCTTAGTCCTGCTTGTGCTAATCCAACCATATAGCTCTGGTAGAGAGTTAACAGCCTTGCATTCAAAAAGTCTTTTTATTTTTTTTTTTTTATTACTTACCTGTGACCTATTCTGCAGCCTTCACATCACAATAGATGTAAGGACTATGCACGTGTTTTCACAATGTTCTATAAAGCATTATGAGCCTCATTCAATTAATTAATTAATTAATTAATTAATATTAAGTCATCACACAGCCAGCACGTACTGTCACTGTTAGAATTGAAAGTAGCTGCAACCATACTCAGAAGATGGCAGCTGCCAGAGGGGACTAACTAACAAGCTCTTTAAAATATGCTAATTTTAACTTGAACTACAAAAACAAAATCCATAGTTCATGCAAAAGCAGGAAACACTTCCTTTCACACGCAAACAAAACTTTCTAGATTGGTGCAGGGAGCAAAGTAAGAGCAAATGTCCCCCAGACCTTACTAAAAGGAACCATTTTTAATGGAGACATCAACTCAAACATTTCTATTTCAGGCTAATTTAGTCCAAGAACTTGCACAACTAGTAAAAAGAGGTGATGCAAACAGCTACTTATGCTTCTGAACAAACTGCTATTATCAGTTCTCCAGGGGGCTGACCTTTCTGAGAAAGATTTCAAATAGTGCATAAATGAATCTCTAGTTAATTCTTTCTCTAGACAGAATATGACTGGAGTGGGAGATGTTTGGAAGTTTTTGCCTTTCTATACAGCGCAGCAAAAAAATAGGAACACTCTCATTTTGTCAAGATATTCCTGTAAACAACTGCTTATTTTTTTCTGAATATACTTGCTGCTAAAAATCCTCAGAGTAAAACTATTAAAAATAATGGAATATCACTGTTTGTTTTTTTAAATAATTCTTTAATGCCATAGGAGGAATTATCGATTTTATACCAGGATCTCAAGATAATAAAACCTTACTTGTTTTCCTATCTATGCTGGCCTTTACATGCCTAGAAAGATGTTGTAAAAAAAAGACACGTCTTGTATCCACTACATTGCACAGAGTATTCCTCTTTGCTCCAGTTTTTACTGTTTTCTAGTCCCAGCTTGTGACAAATCACAAATTTCATTCCTAGATACCAGTTGGGCTTTCTTCAATAATAATTAATCATTTTTCTGTTGCCTTTAGGCATGTCCTCTCTTCTTAGGTAATTATTATCCACATGCTCAGGAAGATGCTACATGTTCCTTCTGCTCCTTGTGCACCCACGCTAGAAACAAAACCTTTTTTATTTAGCGTGCTATTAATTTCCAGAGAAGTTATTTTTACATTATATAAAGGTAAAATAATTGATACTCTGTAAAATGGGTAAAATCTTGCTCTTTCATTAGAATTCTGACTGTTTATTATTTAGTTTGATTGTGCATCATAAGTACTTTTTTTTATGAGAGAGATATATGGAATGCCATATTTTGAGTATGAGGTATAGGGGTTGTTGTTTTTGAAAGGATATTGATGTAGCAGTATTTCATTTGAACTTTAGTGCACAAGCTCCATCACCCAAGGATCATAAGAGATTGCTATTTTTCTGAAATGCCTGCACACACATTTAATAGGGCATCTTTACCAAAAAACCCCCAACCCAACACATCCTTCCCTTTATCTATATTTAGATATATATTGAATGCTGCCAATTCTTTGAAATTTCCATGAAATTTTCTCTGAATGTTCAATTTTGAAACAATATGCTCAGAAATACCACATTTTCATTCCTAAAATAAGTAAAACTTTTCAGCTGTAAGCATTTAGTTTAGAAATTTAAATGAATGCATAGTAAGAGGATAAAAAGTTACCATAATCGCTAGGGCTAATTTTTTATTTCAGCTGTTTTGTTTTCTCCCCTTCAACTGTTCAAGTCACAGAAGCCTACAAGATTTCAGCCTTTTATCCTGATTTGAAATGTGATTTTATTTTTAATCCCAAGGAGCTGGAAAAAACTTCCCTTGCCAGGATATAACCTTGCAGGTTATAACAGGCCCACCTAAGAGCAAGAAGATAGAAAGAGGTGATAGGATCCAAGGGAATAACAGGACTACAGTGGGAGAGGTCGAGGGAGTCAAGCAAATTCTTATCTTTGGGATGGCTCCTGAGAAATAAATGGCCACCAAATTCCTAAGTCATTTTTTCCACAGACTGCATGGTGGGGAGGAGCTGCTAATTTGTCATGTGAGAACACCAGTGATTCCAGCCACAGCTAAAAGGACAGTGGAAAAGCACTGAAAGCAGTACTGGGCAGCAGAAAATGAGGCAATGACCTCATTACAAAGTGCTCCACGAAGGCCTAATTAAAGTCCCACAGGCTTTTACAGTTTTTCTTTGCTTTTTGTCCAATCCCACCGGGAACATTTTGTAAATCCTGCCTTGTCAGCTTAACACATGGGGACAAAAATGCATCAAATGTTTGAGTAAACTGGGTTTTATGGTGTTAGCAAGATTATGGCAGGATTTGTTGCTCAAGGAAAGTGGATCACTCCCTTTCCTTTGTGGGTGATTTGCATTACAAATATCTCTGCTAATGTTACAAAAGCCAATTGAAATCCCAAGCCAAGCAACTGACTTCCAACCTCTCTGGAAGCACAAGAACCCTTTCCTGAGGTATATTTTTATGGTTTCATTTCTAAGATTTTCAGTGATCCAAATGTGCATCACACTGAAACCAAACAGTGTTTTCTACATGATTGTCTCAGGTCTAGAGTCAACCGATGCCTTTGAGGAGTTCCTGTTATTACATGCCCTGTGGTGACACTTCACTGAGTGACAATTAGCACTGAGGACCAGCCCAAGGTGTCTGTGAGGGGAGTTTATCCTGGGAACCACTGCTTGCTTCCCTGCGCCAAGGATAAGGGTCAGAGCACAGGTCCTGGAACAACCCCGTGGCAGATTGAGAGCAAATCTGCAATAAAAGTGCAAGTAGCACCCCTTGTCCATCCTGAAATGCCAACTGGCATTGTATACAGAGTTTTGCAGCAGGAAATCCAGCCATGTATCTCCTAGTAAGGTTAGAGACTCTATTTGGCAAATATTTCTTTGCATAGGCTACTTTAGCAGTCACTTCCATAAAATCATTTCAGACCTGGAAAACTTCCAGAGCTACAGCTTTACCCTTTGTTTGGAAAAAAAAAGACATTAAACCAGCTGTTCAAAATTGACCATAGAAAAAGGAAATTTGAGGAACTGTCTGAAGGATTTGATCTTTCTTAGTTCAGGCAAAGACAATGCACTCTGTCCTTGTGAGGGGAAGAGGAGGGGCAGACACTGATCTCTTCTCTGTGGTGAGCAGCGACAGGACTGGAAGGAACAGCCTGAAGTTGTGTCAGGAGAGGATTAGGTTGGATATCAGGACAAGGTTCTTCACCTGAAGGGTGGTTGGGCACTGGACCAGGCTCCCCAGCGAAGTGGTCACAGCACCAAGCCCGACAGAGTACGAGAAGCATTTGGAAAATGCTTTCAGAAGCATGATGTGATTTTTGGGATGATCCTGTGCAGAGTCAGAAGTTGGACTCGATGATCTTAGAGGGTCCCTTCCAACTCAGGATATTCTATGATTCTAAATTAGTTAAATCTTTAGCACAGAATTCTCTCTACATCCTAGACATCACTGCATAAGATGTATTGGACCTTTCTGAAAAGACATATTTTTCTCCTACGTCTGCACAATATAGCAAAGGCAAAGTTTGTCTCTGCCCCGTGAATGCTTTCCATTTTATTTGTGGTGTTCCACACCCAGAACAAGCCATCCAGTGGAGCTCAAAATGTAGCAGTGTCATTAAGAATGGCATTTTCATATGCACCAGTAACATTGGCCAACCACTGTTCCTATTGACTTCAGAACTAAATCAAGACCAAATCACTTTTTAAATACCACTAACATGTTGTTTTCAGTAGTACAATTCATGAACATTTCATTAATCCTCCTTGAAATTGCATCTGTACATTACTTTGCTGACCTGTTATTTTTAGCTACCCCTCAGTTACTTTCAAATCCCACACTGTATATGCAGCAACATTTTGTTTCTGCTTCAGTCATCTTGTCTTCTTATATCTAGTGCAATTAATATTTGTTTCCCTAACTCTTACATAGTAGAAAATACACAGATATAAATTTTCACCTAATGCATGGAATGTCTCCTCTCTGAGGAAAATTTAAATAGATTCAACAGTGCAGTTTGGAAAGCAATCAAACAGGTGTATGACAGAGGTACCTAAAATTATAAGCAAATGAGTTATGTGAATTGGGAATAAATATTCATTGTGTTTTGCAGCACAACAGCTATGGGAAGCAAATGAAATTTTTTGGGTAATACTGTTTCACACAGCATATAGTTACAGCAGGAGACTCCCTACGATGTGTAGTTGTTAAGACTGAACAGAATTCAAGAAAAATTAATGAGAAATAAAGCATTACTGAGGGCTAATAAAAATAAAAAGCTGTGAAAAAAAGCTATATGATTTTCCTTAGCCACAGACTGTGGGAAGATGGAGGAAGCAAAGGGAAAAGCCTAACCCTATTCTGTGTGTTCTTAAATGTTTGGCCACTGACAGAGGTAGAGATATGGTTTGAGTCACTGTAGCCATTCTTTTTAATGGATATTTTAAATTTTAAAGTACTTAAATCTCTGATTCTTTTCACTAAATAACTGCAAATGACATTTCTCTCTGTGGGATACAGTAAACATGCTGCATTTCTGGAATGCCAAAAAAGCATTCATTATCATGCAGGTGTGTGCCAGCTAGTACGTACTGTGTTTGTCACACATTATACTGGAAGGCAGGGAGGTAAATGACAAATATGGTTGAAGATGTAAGTAAATTACTGAATAAATTGGAATCAAAAGTTCTCATTCTGAACTTGAGACTTGGTTCTTTGCAAGTATGACAATATAACTACGAAAGAGTGGGATTGTGAATAAAGAAAGAGGTCTTGTGATTCAAGGGAAAATAACATTCTCAAGGTATTTTTTCGACTCTTAAGTTCTAGTTTTTATTAGCAATTTTGTATGAAGCCTTACAAATGCAACAGTCCACTACTGATCCTGTTTTCTTGTCTGTTCCACCAATAATGTCCATCTGAGGTATGGGATCGTTAAAAAACATTGACAAAACATTAGGTTGTCCGATTCTATCCTCAAAGTGGTTCTGCGAGGAAAACCAACCTTGTTTGGTTGTTCTGAATCTGGTTTTCAGCAGAATTAGTGTAAAAAATGCCTATTTGAGGACAGTTGAGAACAGGTCAGACATTGCAGAGCTCAGGATTGGATGAGGTTAGGAATTGACTGACAACTCAAGTTGTAGCATATGTAAAGAAACCCAAACACAAAATTATGAAATTATTAATTTTTACATAAATTGCTTAGACATTTCCACTCACCAATTCAACTTTTTAGGTGAAAAATAGAAAAGTACCGAATCTCTTTTCCCCTGATGGTGTGATCAATGGTGAGAGTTTGAGGGTCTAAACTCAGTTTCTGACTTTGCCACAGACTGGCTACAGTTTTGGTAGGTCTGTTACTCCTTTTGGACATCAATTCTTCAGCCTCAGGGTAAAAGTACTTCCTCGATCCATCCTTCTTTTCCTGCTCATAAATCACTCATAGAACCTATTGTCCTCTACAAAAGGAAATGTAAGCCAGGGATGTTCAGGATTTGGTTTCTAGCCTTGGTTAGCTTAGATTTGAACTCATATTCAAATATTAAATACAATCCATGAAATATAATATGCTGCAAAAATAAATGTTAGCATTGTAGTCCAAATTTAATTATTTGGAATGATAACAATTAAGCGGCTCACCTTATCAAAATGACCTACGCTTCTCTTAGAAAACCAACTGCTCGCTATTAGTAAAATGAATATCTGAGCAATTTCTTTGCAATTTTTTGTCATCAAAACTTCCTTTCTCTGAAGTATCTCGATTTTGATGAAACTGCAATTTTTGATGGAGGATCATTGTCGTCTAGAGGATCCAGACATTGCACCTCCTCCTTCTTCTCTAATCTAGACAAGAGAAAAAAATAATTCTGCAATCTTCTCCTTTTTTTCTGCTGACTGAGACTGTTGTAAATGGACTTAATGATACTCTGGGACTCCCAATGTCCAGGAAAATTTCCATATGTCTCTGCAAAACAACTACACAGTGTCCAATGGAATTGCACAAGGGCACCATTTGAAAGTCTTTACTTCTCAAAAGTAATGTAAAACATGCATGGAGAAAAAATTTCTCTCTACTCCCCTGCTCCTTGTGAACCTTGATGACAATGGGGAAAAGATAGAGCTTTCTTTTTTCCCCTCAATAAACGGTCATAGGTGTATATGATTGAGCTCACTGTGAGAGGTCTGGGCTGACAGGAATCAGCCAAATTCACATTTCCTGCACACGCTTCATGCCAGCCTCCTGCTGATCTCTGCTCATTCTGATGTCTGGAGGACCCCAAGGAAGAATGATGAAGATAATGCAAAACACAAACACTACACCAGAGAGTGGAAAAAAGACAATTAACATATTTACTTCTCTGCTATGCTGACAAGCACAAATATCCCAAATAAATATATTAATAATTCAAAAATTAAACATAAAAATACTGTAGAAGTCTGATTAAAAAAAATAACAAAAATCTAATAACAATTTATACAGTCCACCTGCCCAATGGAGGCAGGTATGATTTTTTCGCTCTTTCTTTACAAAATATAAACACTGGAAGACAGAGGTCCCCAGTGAGCCAGGGAGAGATCTTGGAACAAAAGCCTCATCTAGTGCTTCATCGACTGAGAGACAGTGCTCCTGAACAACACAACTAATATTGGGAATGCATTGAAAAATTAACCTTTCCATTAACAGTCAAAGATATCTATAGGAAAAACTTGAGAACCCTTGGCTTTGCTGAAGGCTAAAGAGAAAACTCAAGCGTTCAATGAGGTCCTTCAAATGCAGTATTTATCTGACCTAGTGCAGACCGGTACAATACACACACCCAGCACTATCTTCTTAGTCAATATGGAGAAATGTTTCCCAATTCCTCCATTCCCAGAAAGAAATCCAAAATAGGCCAGCTGGACTGCTTTTTTAAAGTGCTTGTTTCAGGGAATATTAAGCATGACTTGAAAACTGTCTCAGACACAGACATCTGCTCTGTGGTCATTTGAGATTATTTGACAAATCTTACTGAAAGTGATGTAAAATAAAAGTTTTTAAAGGCCTATTTGTGGGCATTACTGTGGTTAATTAAGAAAATAAATACAAAGTTAGGCTTTTCAGAGGAACAAATAACTTCCATAAATCACCTTGAAATATAATATATTTCAATATTTCTTTGCTATAATAAAGTAACTTTGGGACATATTCTTAAAAATATTCTGATGACAAGTAGTTTTAGGGTCTGTCCTTTAATATTCAAGGAATACTAATTCTAATATAATTTCCCTGAGTGGGGAAATGAGATTTACTTTTCCAGGATTGCAGGACTGTTCTCTCTTGCTGTATGGAACAGAATTATTCATTTGAAGGGGCCTGAATTACTTTGATGCTTGGAGTGATGTTGAACTCTGGCCTGTTCCAACAGGTCCACATTTTTCTTGTGATCAGGGCTCCAGACCTGGAGCAGTACTCCAGGTGGGGTCTCATGGGAGTGAACTAGTGGGGAAGAATCATCACCCTTTACCTGCTGGCCTTTTCTTTGATGCAGCCCAGGATACAACTGGCAACTACACTCTCCAGGGTACAACTGGCTTTCTGGGCTGCAAGTGCCCATTGCCAGCTCATACCCAAATTTCCATCCATGAGAACCCCACCCTGTCCTTCTCTGTCCTTATCTGCAGAGCTGCTCTCAATGAGTTCTTGTCCCAGTCTGTACTCATGTCTGGGGTTTGGAAACACACACAAGTGTTTGGTGCTATTGAGTCTTTTGCAGCTGAGGAGTGCCTTGGTAAGAGCAATGTATTTTTGCTATGATGGTTATGGAAGTACTTTTCCATGCTGGTCTTCTAACAGCTAGAGGCCATTTTGGTATCTGCAGAATTCTAATGACAGCTTGTGCTCTTATCTCCTCCCACCCATGCTATTAAAGTAGACAAACACACAAACATTTCTGCAGACAGAAGCACTTTGAATTATTAGAAATTTCACCACACTGTCCAGAAAACAGCTCTGTTTGCAGACTATCCAAATGAGTTCATGATAATTTGGCAGATGTCTAATTCAGAAGAGAGGAAAAATTCTTTAAAAATTTACGGCAGAAACTTGCAAAGCTATATATCTTAAGAACAGAGCTGACTTACATTCACTCATTACTTGCACCTTATGGTGGGTTGTCACAGCAATTCAGTCCCAGATGCAAGTTAAGATACAGAAAAGTGCTCTATATTTATGATGCTGATGAGGTATGCAAAGGTGAAACTGTTTATTAGGAAGTTAGGCTGTTCCTTAGACCTGAATACTCAAAAGTGTAAATTTCATCGTCTCCCTTTGGAGACAACTGTCTCTTGCCACCTCTTTGGCTGAAGATACCTTGCTTATTCATGTCTTGGAGTACTAAAGAGGACAAAAGAAAGGGTAAAAATAACCAAAGCAAAAAGCAAAGGATTTAGATTATTTTTTCAGTCAGACTACCTAACTGAATGTGACAAAGAAAGGACAGTATAGTCAGATAGTTCATTTGGTCCTCAATCCACAGAATCAAATAATCACTGCTTTGCATCTGACATGTTCCTTGCTGCACAAGGGCTTTGTGGTTTAAAGGAGGTGCACAATTAACTGAGGTTAATTGTGGGAAATTAATGCTGAGGTTTCTGATGGGAAATAGGCTCCAGAATCCAAACTGTATATATGCCTGATACATATCCTTGTTGCTGAAAGTGCCAAAAAAGCTTCCTTCCCCAGAGTCAGAGGATGCTCTTTGGCAGAGGGTGCCATGTGTGCTTACGTGCTTCTGGGGGAGAAACTGTCATAGCCATGAGGTTGTTCTAACAGGTGCCAAAATCCCAATAGGCTTTACCATCCTATACAGTACTTGACTGCAGGTTTTCTCCTTTGACACAGCAATAGACACCTGCTTACAGACAGTATTGCCAGCTGCATGGTGTTGCAGATGTCAGGACAAATGTGATAGATCCATTTCAAACTGCCTTGCTCCCCAGAGAGCCCTGCTCAGGAATCTCAGGAACAGATCAGTATCCCGATTCAGATTTGGGAGACATTAACACGTGTGAAAATTAATCAGTTTATGTCTACTAACAGCGCATCACACAAAATGCATGTAATGCATTTACTGGAGCAATATGAACTTCTCTTAAGTGTATTATTAGAGGTCTCTTAGGTGGCTACAGACTCAAAAAGACTCCCCACTTTTGGGAGGAATCAAATATACTAAGCAAAATGCATTGCCAGAAATTAGGGCTTCAAGCAGAAGGAACAGCTCACGCTTCTGTGCAACATTAACATTCTTTTCTTTAATTTTTATTTTGTCACTACAGGATCGCTTATCATCATGCTCTAGTTATAAAAGCAGTACTTTGGCTACTTACAAGTTAATCGAGTTTAAAGCAAAAATTAAACATAATTAGAAGGCCCATGGTCTTAGACCACGGAAATTCAGGCTATTCCTTTTGTGCAAAGCTTCATCCTAAATGAGTCTTTATTTCAATAAAAGATCTTCTGTTAATTAGCATCATGAACTCCATCTGCCAAATTGAGAGTGAGCTCTCTCTGCGCATTTCCCATACTCTGAACAAAAGACTTCAAGTAACTATTAAGATGATGCATTTTTAGTAGCACAAAATCCTGAAATGCTAATCCATGACAGAAGGAATTAGCGTTTCATACACAATAACTTAAAAAGCAAGAAAAGTGTTAGCTTATGATTTACTGAATACATGAAGACGAGGTCTTGATTCCCATCCATTAAAGTTTTCATCAGACTAGTTACAATTTTTAAATGCATTAGTGTCATAGTTTAAGTAGCTTGCCTTTTTTTTACCCCCCTGAAATGATATGGACTTTGACTAACCAAAGTGAAAGAACTTATACAAGATTCTGGCTCTTGCTCTTAAAGAAGTGTCCACTGTCCAAAGTATTCTTGAACTCTGGAAGTCTTGGTTCTGCCACCACTTCCTTGGGCAGCCTGTTCCAGTGCCCATCTACACTGTGAGTAAAGGAGCTTTTTCCAATGTCCAACCTCTACTCCCCCAACAGAGCTTCATGCTGTTCCTCAGGTCTTGTCAAAGGTCATCAGAGAGAAATGAGTAAGACTAATGAGTGTCTGTATGTCCTAGAAAGGAATCTGGCCTGACACACAGGTGAAAAGCTGAGGAAGGCGTGAATTCAAACACCCTCCCAGCTGGGCTGGTGAGCAGATCTGACAGATGCAGATAAACCCTTCTCCGGCCCTACTTCCTTGTGCTGCTGGGAAATAATATTTTGCAACAGAGCAGTCTTATGGTTTTACCCTATAAATATTCATGCAGAAATTCACCCATCAAAACAGTCTATTGTATGTTTCAACTTAAGCATACGGTGGAAATATTTAAATGTACATATTTGTTATGATTCCTAGATTACCATATTCCCTATTGCCATATATGTTTCTACCTATAAAGTTTCTTAATTTCACCTGTAGCTCAACTGAAAATGATAGAACATGCAGAAAAAAAATAAAATAATTTTCATCCCACTCTGTTTCTATGTGCCATGGTATACACATAATAAATGCAGTTTGGAGATGGCAGTCATCAATCAACATCAAACTCTCTGGAAAATCCTGCCCTTCTCAATTTCCAACGCTTCCAGCAAAAATTCAGCATAGTCGTGAGAACTCAGAAAAAAAAGTTCTATTTCTACACGTGGAATTACCATCCAATATAATGTTATTTCACACAATGTTATCATGGGAAAACATACTTCGAGTAAAACAGCGCAAAAATTTGGCCAGATCCCATTACTCGTAGATCTCAATAACAGCTCTCAAAATACCAGTTTATATGTACAAAAACTTAATGAACCATACGGTGATCACTTACAGAGACTGGAACTGCAGCTGGCAGAAGGGAGAAAGGGGAAAATAGGGTTGTTGCTCAGCCATAACCGATGAGGAGTTAACACAGAGCGACTGCAGAGACAAAGCAGTGCTTCCCCTGGCGGGGTAGCTATTTGTTCAGAATAAAGGTTACTGCCATTCATTTGAATAAAATGGGCACTGTATGTAACTTCGCTGTCAGACAAGATACAGCTGAATGGTGCTTTTGTTGAGAATGATAAAAGACAAGAAATTCAGGTATTATGAGGTCTGTTTCATACATACCAGGTAACCTCCTGAAAGATCTTATTTTCCCAGGATATTATCAACTTGCTGTTAAAATAACCATGGTATTTTGGCCTCAGTAATCCTGTCATGGAGACAATCACAAATATTTGCTACTTTTGAATGGAAAAAGTACTTGCCTGGGCTGCCATGTGCTTTCTCCATACACTTTACTGCCCTGACTGAAAAAAAATATATTCTAACATGTCTATGAGGGCATTGTTGATGGAGTCCTTCGTGGAGACTGATTTATTGAACACATCTTACCTGGGGGCCTGATTTGTTCTTGCTCTTGGTGCTTTCCTGGGGCAACACACCTATGGTCTGATCCTCAAACTATGAAAACATGTTATGGTGCATGAGAACAGAACAGTCTGGTCCTAAATATGCAATTTCTCTAGTAAAAAAAAAAAAAAAAAAAAGACAGCTGCTGCTTTCCTATTAACTTTACACAAAAAGAAAGAACAATTTTAGAAGATGAAAATTCAACTGAGTTTAATGATGCAATGACTCTGGGGTCAGATCACAGCAAATTAGCTGCCTACAGAGTTAGTATTTCACTTGCAGGCTTTCTGCTCTGTATTTTGAAAAAAAAGGCCTGGACAGACTGGTTTTTTCACCTTTGCACAGAAGTGGTTTTTTGTAAGTCCTCACTTTTTTTGAAAGAAGTCCTGTTTCTGAAAGTCCTCATTTTTTTGAAATAACTGTGTCTGAGTAACTTCACAAGTGGGAAAAGACCAAAATAAGGAAGTCCAGGTAACTTTGCTTTAAGTCCCTTATGCATCTCTAATTGCATAATTTTTATTGTGTGTTCTCTTATAGCATGATAACTACATGAAGAAACATAATGGGAATAATACCATGAAAATATAATATTGCAAACTGGTTTTTTAAACCTATATTTTCACACTGACAAGTCTGCAAACTTGCTTATGTGCTTTTGAACATGAGCAATATAATGAATCTTGTCTCAACAATATTCCCAGTGATCAAAGCATCTAAGCTTCAGGCAGATACCCAGTAAAGGAAATTTCAGACCACAGAGTTAAAGCCTTTTCCAGGATTAAGTGAGTGAAAGCTGGGCCTCAAAAAGAAGAATGTCAGGCAACTTTAGCAAAGAATGTTGTTGTAAGTAATAGCTAACAGGAAGCTTTCTAGCTGTATTTATTTGCAAACTAATTAGAAGTAGCTTGAACCGACATCTTGCTAAATATTTCAGTTATGTCATACCAAAGTGCAGTGGCAAAGATTACAAAACAGAATTTCTTAGTAAACTGGAAGATCTCAGGGTAAGAATGACATTCTTAACATTCTGAGAATTCCTCATCATCACTTCATGTTAAATAAAAGCAAAAGGAAAGAAAACAAACAAACAGACAAAACAACCCCAAACCAAAAAGAAAGTATGAATTAAAACCCCATATTTTATTGTTACACTGCAGACTGGGTCTTGAATCTCAAAAGGCCTCTTTTATTCTACACAATAAAAACAATAATGACGTGCTGGTGCTGCTGTTCCCTCTGAAAAGGATGATGGAACAGAGTTCATTGGTAAATGAGCAGAGCCTATTTAAATATTTGGATTAGCAGTAAACAGAAGTGCTTTCACTCACCTGCTTGTCCCTCAGTCTGTGCAGGGAAAATTAGAAAAACTCTACACTGCTTGTTTCAAAAGTGAGGCAACATCATTCTGCTGCCCTTACCCTCGTCTTCTCTATAGCTCACCCAATTTGTTTTGTGGCCACCTGTCAGGATCTGCTTGCATTTAACTTGACAAAATTCATGCTCTTTTGGAATTTATTTAAAGTGAAGTTCAGTGCAGAAGTTATCTTGCTTGCATCTTCTTTGCCCTAGTCTTCTTTTTACTTATATTTTCTATGTTTAAAAACTTCCTTTGTTAGTCTGGCTTCACTGCTTAGGAGAACAGTGTTACAATATACTGCTTTTTCTTCTCTGCTTTGATTTCCTTTGGTTATTCATTTACACAAGATTTCCTACCTTCATCCAGGAAAAGAACAAATGCTATTCTTTGGGATTTCAGTGGTTAGAGATTTTAACATATCAATTACTGCCTTTCGTTTATCTTTTACATCAATGGAATAATAAAAAGAGCCACACTGCTACATGAAAAAGTCAAAGCTAAAAGATTTGAAAATGAAGTTAGATCTGGTTTCTAGGGGAGGAATAGTTATGCAAAATCATCCATATCTAGTATTTTGAGAGAGATCTCAAAAACATAATTAATAATTCTCACTGAAAGCCATGAATAACTGAATGATGGATTTAACAACACATCTATGGAAATCTTTCCATCTCTCCTCAGTGTTTGTCACAATTGCTGCACTACTACTGAGCCATGCACACTTCATCCAGATGTCAGAAGTACCTTTATATCATTATGCTGGGTTTTTCAGTGATAAGATAACTGGAACCATCCCTTAAAACATAAAACTGTCAAACACTATTGAGATATCATAGTAAGCTTGAGTGCAATGTTTAAACAGAGAATGAACTGAAAAGTGACCAGAACCTTGGGTATTTGCTTAGCATTACCAGCATCAGAACAAAAATAAATCTCTCTGTAGGAGTTTTGATGTGACATTAAACATGACCTTTAAAGTAACTGATTGAAATGGGATTCTTTAGAAAAAGAAAGACATATATGAGTGTTGAGGTAAGTACTGCATTCATTAATGTTAGTCTCACTGAGTTTAAAAAACTTTTTTTAAAATAAATGCACTAGCAATAGTCAGAAATTAATTCTAACTCATCATTATCACATAGGCTACTTGGCAGCCAATATTCAAATAACTAATTTTAAAGGCATGCCAGTGCAAAATCAACTGAACATTTCAGATGGAGGTGGAAGCAAATGAAATCATGATCAGCCAGAGATTTCCTAGGGAAACAGAGGGAGGAACTAAGGAAAAGTCAGGTCTCCTGTTTTTCCACCTGGCACCCAGCATTCCTGCACCTTGAATCCTTGTTTCCCCAGCACCATGCCTGTCAGACCAGCGTTCTGTACAGCCCTGCTGAGCAAGTTTTGTTAAAGTACCCCCCTCTGTGCCAGGTCTTCACAAAACAACAGATTTGAAGGGAGCCCTAACCCTCCAGGTCATATTCAAAGAGCACCTCTGAGATTTAGAGAACCGAATTTTATCACTTGTAAACTGTACTCCAGAGTTTGAAATTTCAAAAGCTGTGCAGCAAAATCACAGGTGAAAGTCTCACTGAAGGTCTCAGTTCTCCTTTCAAATACCTCACTCTCTGTGCAGTCCATTTCAGTCTGTGAATTTGCCAGTAAGGTGGGCTTTTCTCCCACGTCCCAATTATGGCCATGGTTTGGTAGCATTTCCACAAAGTCAAAACTGAGGATGCAAATGCCTACCATGAGCAGTACCCAAAGTCTGTTCTTAATAGCAAATATCTTGGCTTCCAAAAAAAAAAATATATATCTGTAAGGGGTTGTGTCTGATATTTATTTATGTAATGCTAAAGACAGTGAGATCATAGCCTTGGCTAGGATTTCTTATGCTATAAAGCACTGTTTTCTGGGTTCAATACAGCTTTTGACAAAAGTCAGATAATTTTACCAATAAAATTTATTATATAGGTAAGGAAAAAGTAAGTAGAAGGTTGGGAAGATGTGTTCATGATCTAAAAATATGTTAAAAGTAATTCAGATTGTATTGTTTCCTTCTCAGTATAGATTGCTGTAAGAAGGGCAAGCTTATTTAGCAGAATAAGTGAGTGATTAAAGAGGAGAAAAAAAAGGCTGCCTGTATTTTTATACCCTGAAATTTTACCTTATTTCAATTCAGGAGAATAAACTGTTACACATCCCTAAAACTTTCATTTAAAAATGCGAATTACTATTTTTCTGAAGTCATATGACTTTATTCCATATACATTAGTGACAGATGACATTGCATGACCAGACGATTATTTTGTTCAGTTGTAAAACCAGGAATAGAGGACAAGAGCATTTTGAGGTTACCAAGCTGAAAAAATTGCTTAGAATAAGACTTGAAAGGAAGGGATTATTCTGTGACTGGTTTATGATCACAGCTTGTACTTCAGCAAGTATTATGTCATGCATTAAGTTGTAGGATTTTCTAGACAACTCTAACAAAACCAGTTAATACAAATGGCCTTCATATTTGGAGTTATAAGCTAACCTATTCCAGAATAGAAATATTTATAAATATTTGTTATTTTGTTACAGAGAATGAAGTACTTTGACATGTTTTTAGTTGTTCTCAAATAGGGGTTTGAGACGGCAATGGAAAAGTCATTTCAAAAGGCTTTTGGGACTGCAGTCTAAAAGGTGGTAGCCTATTGATTGACTAAGCTAGATCCTTATTGAAAATAAGTCAACTTTTGATCTGTGCAATCACTATTTCACCTTTATAAATCACAGAACAAAGAACAAACTCTAGGGGAAGGCTCCAAAGCATATTCACACTGTAAAATACCATTCAGTAGTTACTGCTGCAATCCCGTGGCAATGCTTCAGCAACTCCATGCAGTTAAATCAGACCCAGAAAATCCCCTGACCAAAAAAAGACAGAATAAGACAGAGGCAGCGACGCTATTTCCATCACAGCACATAAAAAACCCTCTCCAATTTCCTTCAAACATGGAACCAACCAGGTAATGTGCATCTTCACACAGGTATCATGAATGTTTTGGGTGTCTCACAGTATGATTCCATAAGCAAGAGACACATAAAGAGACCAGTTTCCATCCTATTTACAAGGAAGCCTCTTTCCACAATCTATAATGGACAATATAATGGAGGGGTTTAGGTGTGCCAGAGAAAGGATTCAGTGTGCTGAAATTTTCACAAATGATAAGAACAGTTAAGCTTCTCTAAGTACAGCTTCTAGAAAGCTTTTGTTAGAAAGCAAAAGGAAATCTGCTGTGTGATCTGTCAGGAAGGAAGAGCCTGGGAGAAACAGCGGTTCTCACTAAGTATGGTCTGAGTAAAACAAGCTGTTATCTCTAGAGTATGTGTGATGTCTTCCTCTACCCCAGGTACTGAAGCACAAACAAAACATATGAATCACAGATATAACACTGCTCCAGACCTCAAGCACAGGCTTAGCTAAAGCACCAGCATGCATACATAGTACATTTATCGCTTATAAAGTTCTCCAAAATTTAAAGTTCCCTGAAGAGTTGTATATGCAACAGGTAAGAGTCCTTATATCCATTCACTCCTAAGAAAAGGCATTACAGATTTCTTTCCTTTGTCATTTCTTTCCTAATGTCATATAAAAACTATATTCTTCAGTCCCTTGTTTTACTTCCATTCATGTTTTGAGTTGATTCATGGTGATAGGGTGTTTTTTTTTTCCTGGGGGTTGGGGAAGAATTTCCAGAAATCTGAAAACAGATTACAAGAGTAGAAAATTGAAGTTTCTCTGCTTTGGAAAAAGGTGGTGAGACATGGAAAGAGATAAGAAAGGAGGACATGCGTTAAGAGCAAACTATTCGTGGTGCCACTGGCTATCCTCAAGTAATCTACAGATGGAAATCTGTGTATCCATTTATATCCAGGATATAAGAAATGCAAGAGAATGGAACGAAAAAAACCCAAACAAACCAAAACACAGCACATTTGCTTTGTTTTAAACATATCCAGGATAAAAGTCATATATTCTGATTAATCTCTCCTCTGAATTACATCATTTGTTAATAAAGATACCCAGGAACCGTTTGGTATTCTTCTTCCATTGTAACTGCTTGAAAAATTCCCTTTATGTAGAAGGTATGTTTTCAAGAAATGCAAGTCAAATCTCCATGAGTACAAACCTAAAAGAAGCTGCCACATCACAAAAAGCTGCATCCAGGGGGAAGGCTGCAAGCATAAATAAATGCCCACACTTGCTTGAATGGCATCAGCTTTTCAGTGTTATCAGCTGTGTGTTCACGAGGGATTTTACACATCTTTCAGCAAAACTGGAGTTCCCAAAGCCAAGTGAGCAGCTCAGGAAGGTTACATGTGCTTCTCCCCAGTGGGGGCTAAAGGTCACAAACCAATGAACAGATTGAAATGAAGCACACAGAGCAAGATTTCAACGGGCTATGAAGACAATTTGTTAAGTACTGTTCCACGCTTCATATCATTCATTTCCTTCAGATCAGTATTCTGATAATTCATAAGACAAGAAGCTCTACTCACCATTAATACGTAGAGAATTCCACAGGGCAATTAATTCAAAAGGCAAAGCTGCAAGGGAGTCATAAATTAAGGATTTATTCAGTAAAAATATAACATCAGAGGGTATCACAAAGCAGAGAGAAGACTTCTCATCTTGAAGCACACTATACGTGGCCAGTGTGTTATGACAATGCAGTTGGCCTTGTCAGGTGAGACATTTCTGGAGATATGGACAAACTGGCTTTCCCAGACAGCTCTTTGCTTTGGGCTTCACTCACAGCTCAAAGGTCAGGAGTAGGAAGAAGAGGAGGTGTGTCCCCACAAGACACTGGACTTGGAACAGGGAGATTAAGTCTCTGTAGCTGACCTGAATTGTGAGTTTCGGTAAGACCTTCACTGAGGCTCAGCTTTACCAGTAGCTATCAGTTCTGGTTTGGTTGACAAGGTTGCAAAGGCCAAGAGCCATGGATAAACTTCACAACCAGATTGCCATTCCAGAGACGATTTAGTTGCATCAGTCTTACTCCCAACTCTACATCAGTGCTCAGAATTGTCTCTTTCCTTACATCTAAACAAACCTGAACTTTGATTCTGAATGAAAGTGCTCTTTGTTTGAAAATCAAGAGTTAAAACTTGTCTCTTTTGTTGCCCTCACTTTCATACCATTTAATTTGCTCATACCTTATTTATTTGTTTAAATTTTACAGTGGTTAAAGCAAACAAATAATTTTAAATCCAAAATCAGAGCAACCATCTTGAGA
This sequence comes from Lycocorax pyrrhopterus obiensis, assembly GCA_014706295.1. Classification (NCBI taxonomy): domain Eukaryota; kingdom Metazoa; phylum Chordata; class Aves; order Passeriformes; family Paradisaeidae; genus Lycocorax; species Lycocorax pyrrhopterus. The sequence continues at coordinate 67,505,053 of JACSVZ010000006.1, read as the reverse complement.
CAATGAAATATCAAAAATGTGATGAGGTCATTGATTGAAATGTTCCCTTCAGCAAACAGTAAATAAATGACAGCATGAATTCCCATTTGGCTCAGGAAGCGAAGCCACCACAACTCACTTCAATACCTGCCAAAGAATCATTGATTATGAGGGATCAAACTCTTTGCTAGCTCACTAATATCAAAGCAGAGAGATTAATCATGGACTGCAATTCAGAGGAAACTGCTGCACGACCCATCGCTGCTTTCGATCTATGCAGGTTAGGTTTACCTTTGGCAGATCCCTGTGATAAGGTTCGCAGACCAGCCTGGACACACCTATGTCCACTGCAGTTTTACTAACACCCCTTCAACAATCTTACTAATTCCACAAAACTTTTAAATGCTTTTGGGAATACAAAGCACTTTTCAACCCTTGTTTATCCCCATTCAGTTGTTGTGAGAGGTAGTCAATCACTGAAGTAGCTGTTAGCTGAAGAGCCTTGCAATATATTCTGCACACCAAGATGCATTTTTCATCTGACATACACAAGACCTCTCTCACATCTGCAACTTGCATGGTAAGTCTTTGTTATTGGTAATTTTCTACTGGAATAAGACATGTCTTAAAAATATTCACTCTCTGTGGCAAGAAACAAAAGATACAGCACAGCTAGTGCTCAATAGGGTTTTACTTGGAAAATAATTTGCTGTAGGTAACAACATGGTTAACTAAGTGGAAATAGGGAAAGAGATTCTGTATCTTCTCTTACCAAAAGCAGACCAAAACCTTAATCATGAAGTCAGTATTAAAATTCTCTTCTCAATTGGAACAGAGTATTTTTAAAAGAAGTAATTTACAGTGCATATTGTCATACAAACACTGAGCATACAAGGATATCATGGGGTTTTTCTTAATGCTCTTCTTTTTAAGAGCAACTTAACTAGCCTCTGTAATGAAACTAAAAATGAAGATTTACCAAGGTCATACTCCTATGCTCTTGACGAAGTCAACCAGAACTTTCCAGAACTCCATCCAAATTTCCTTGCACCTCTCAGCGACAAGCCTTCAGCACACTCGGGGGAAATTATTCCATTTGGTGCTTCTATACAAAGCAGAGGATACAACTCCTCAGCAGCAGATTGGCTCTGATTGCACATCTAATATTAGACAGTCCTAACTCTCAGTAGGATTTTCAGAGAGAGACTATTGACTTACTGTCCTTGTGTGTCAAACCAACAACCTGTAAATCATATCACAAAGTATATGGGGAGTTTATTTCTGAGGCCAGACAGGCAGATAAAGAATAAAGATGCACCTAAAAAAGATTGAAACTCAAATCATTGATTTCCTGAGGCAAAATTAATAAAGGTTTTTTCTCATACTTTACACATAAACCTGAATTTTCTCCTGCAGAAAAGCTTTCTGTTGGCTAGAATAATACCAAGTAATCCAAAAGTTAGTTTCTTCTGTTAAACCCATTAAACCCAGATCTAACTACTTATGGCAGTGCATTTTAGGTTTTTTGCTGTTTGTCCATAATGAAAACATGAAAAAAAATTTCTCAGACTAATGTAAGGATATAAAATGCATTTACTGAAGAAAAAGCAAAATTAAGAACACTCGATGCATGCCAAAATTTAAATGTGTGTTATTGGTAGGAGTTGTTTTGTGAAACAAGAGTAAATTTAAGCTTAGCAGAAATTCTACTTAAAAGGTTAAAAGTTCTCAATACTTCTTTATTCTAGAAGAAATTAAAGAACTTCCAAAATATAGTATCATAAGCCTTATTACAGCATTGGCTGCCTTGAGCTCTCCCCTATATTTTATGATCAACTATATATCTTCCTCTTGACAGATTGATGACTTTGGTCTTGCTGCTTACAAGCCCCAAATATGAACCAAACCAGCGAGGGCAGGGTGTGGTGTGCATAAAGAAATCTCTGTGGTATTTCATGCTAATATGGTCCAGTTTTCTCCTGTTACATCGTAAAAATGTCTGTTCTCAGTGCTGCTGCATGGAAACAGGGTAAAAATACCAAGAAGATGAAATGAAGGTGAGCAATGAGACAGAGGATAAGCTGCTCAGAACAGCTCAGTGCCAGTCTCATTCTAGCCTTTGAGAGCACTGTGATTGCTACTTTCCACTCAAGAGAAAAGTAGATTTAACCAATGTCAAGTTAACTGAACTAAACTAAAAATAAATAAAATAAAATAAAATAAAATAAATAAATTAAAATTAAAAAATACATTAAAGTAAAATAAAAGCGATAAGTAAAAATAAAATAAAAATAAATTAAAATAAAAGTAGCATAAAATAAATGAAAATAAAATATAAATAAAATATTTCAACTAATTTAATTTAATGTAATTTTTATTTTTATTTATTTTATTAAATTCCACTTTTTTAAAATTTTATTTTTATTTATTTTATTTTTTATTTAATTTATCCTATCCAACAACTAGCCTTACTTGTCCTTTTAAAATACTTTCAAATTAATTTGCAATCTTTATATTGCTTTTATCTTCAATATATTCTTCTCAGCTAAAGATGACATTAATTTAACATTTCCTTGCACCATATATACTTCACTCACTCCAGTAATTACTAAAAGTGGCAGAAAGAAAAATCTGAAATTCTAATTCCACTAGTTTGGTGTCATGAAGATAATTTTTAGGTTCATAAGACACCAAGGAGGATCTGTTTCCAAAGGCCTGCTATGCTTGCTGAGGTTCAAGACAAAGGCAGTTGTTATTCTGGGGGCCATCTGACAAGACCTGTTGGCTATAAAGAAACCTCATTATTGCCGTTGACTACAACATGGAAGATCTCCACTACTGAGGCAAAGGCAGCAGGACAAATGCTAGAACTGACAGCAAAAACATGACATGTCTTTCCTTTGGCTGAGCAGTTTGTATCCAACTGACTCTGTTGTAAAAAATGTTGGACAGTTTAAAAAAGTGAACAGCAAGAACAGCGTGTTAACGGTGTGGTGCTTCTGAAATCTCCGTTTCACACAAACTAATTGATGGCTCTGCAGATAGTCATCATTGGCCAGCCCCACCCCGATGTTATCAGTCAATAAAAGACCTCTTGTATCCCTATTTTAACACAAATTAATAAAGAAATCCTTGCCTACATAAGTTACTCAGATTTTCCTTTTTTAATGTTATTGTGCCACTGTGAGTCTTCTCAGGATATAGAAATCTGGACAGGGGCAAAACCTATCATTGAAAGCTACCAGAGCTTTTAATAGTGATTATGAACATTCTGCCTTGATTAAACAGTGTTTGTAGCAAGTATTCTATCTTATTCTGCATGAGGAAAAGTAACTTACAACACATGGAATACTTTGGTGATACAGCTTTGGGGGTTTTTTTGAGGAACTAAACAACTTTTTCTCCTGAGTGATATTAGCATCAGATGGAAAAAGGAGACATGGAGTTACATTGTTGAAGTGTGCTGCACCGTGCACACCTGACCCTTGCAAACTTCCCCAAATCCCTCTATAAAGCCCCAAAGTCTGACAAGCCCCAGAGAGAAGCATGAAGTTGCCTGCATGATGTTCAGATTTTGGTGAGTCTTTACAGCAAGGACCTGCTCTATCCTGATCGGATCACCCTTTGACTTCTGATTTAAGCAAAAACTGTTACAGACATTTTGGTAATTAATTTTATTTGCTGGGGAGAAATGCACAGCATAAGCAATAACCGCACGGAAATAGCACGTATCAAAGGTTTCTATCAATCATAGTGCTCATTTACTCCTTTTTTTCTGTCTTCTGAATGTAGATTAGCGCTTGATCTCAAGTTTAGACTCGTCTATTTATATACTTATTTATTTATTTCTTTTGGCCATTGTGCAGAACTGTGGCTAGGTGATACTGCCCCAAAACGTAAATACTGGCATAATTCTGTCATTTGATCCAGTGCCCAGTGTTTTATGAATTAAATTAATTATGTTTGTTTTTAATTTTTCTAATGTAAGCAGGATGCTAAAACAAGAATTATTATCTTTAAGAGATTGTTTTGAACATAGAATGTTCATGTTCTCAAAAGTTGCGTTACTTTACAGATTCTCCAAGGGGCAGTGTGGGAATATTTTAAGTGAATTTAGAATGTCTTTGCTGTTTTCAGCTAGTTTTGCTTATTTAAGTTATATCAGGTCACGATTTCATACTTCCCATTGGCCACAAATGTTTTATTGACTCGTTTTAAAGCCAATAATGCACCCAGCTACGTTAAAAAATCCCACTTCCAGTGTTCTGACTCTATCACCCCCCAGGGCAGCCCATTCCAATATCTAGTCACCTCTTTTCTGAAGAAATTCTTCCTAATGTTAAAGGCCAGTAATACCAACAAGTCTTCTTGGACAAAAATACTAAACACAACAAATAAACTAATTTTTTCCTGGTTTGTGAGGATGTGGAACATCAGCAACAGAAAAATCCTGTTACTTCTCCTGGAGTTGTTATCCACATCCAAGGTGAAAGTACCTAGGAATTACAGGAAATGGAGATTGACTGAGAGGTTTTTTTAATCAAAGAGAAACTTCTTACAGTAAAGGATTAAAATTTAGAAAAGGCTCAGATGAGGTCCAAAACTGTTCCTAATAGTAATGGAAGTGCTTAGTGTGGTATTACTGTTTCAGGAACATAGTCTCCTTTTTGAGGACAAAGAGCACATCTTTTTGGCTTTGAACTTTTCTGCTCAGCTTTTGTAGTTGTACAAGGACTTTCCTTTCAGGTCAAACAGTTCAGGCCTCTGTGTGCAGCACATCAATCATCTCTTGAATTAAAAACCTTAAGCCCAAGAACTCTTCCAGCCCCAACTTTTTTTTATCTAGTCCTTTGCTTTTATTAGGTCCTTTATGTAGAAGATGATTTTTGCAAAATTCCTTGCCTGTGGGGACAAGTTTGCTTGTCTTACTGCAGTATCTGAGGTGGAAAGGTCTAAGTATGAGCCAGCTGGGCTTGCTTATTTGACTGTCACATCAGCAGTGGCTTTTTGCATTAGGTGAACACCCACCTTTGGAATAATCAGGAAGCAGCTCTGCTCAGTCAGACCGTGATAGGGACCTGCAGTACGAGGGTATGTGGGAAGTATCACTGAAAAGCTGCTGCATTTATTACCTAGGAAAAAAAAATCAAGTATCTACTCTGAAGTAACAACAGTCTTCTGGAAAGATGAGAGGGAAATAGCAGTAAAAGAGGATTAATGGAGCAGTTAGTGTGGTATTGATTAGGCCTCTGGCTGGTGGGGCTCGTTCTGGATTTGGCTAAAAGTCAACTTTACCCAAATAATGACTGAATAGATTTTTTGCTGTGATAAGAAGACCAAATCCTGCATGCAAAAACAGTAGACAGTGAGTGGGGTGGCTGCAATGTTTTATGTAGTTCTCAGTCTCCCAGAATATTAGTTTTATACAGAATAATAGTCATGGAACTGCAAAAAATATTCATGCTATTTTCCCCACCTCTTTCTACCATTAACACAAACCACATTGGAGGTAAAAATCTTGTTCATTAGGCAAATGTTAAGAGTGGAAACTACCAGAAAAAAAAATATTCTGAATAAAAGTTATATGACATTTTCCCAGACAGAGAGAACACCTGAGTACCTCATATTCTGCTTTAAAAAAAGGCTTCAGGTTGTTTGTGGTTTTGCAGAGCAGAAAGGAAATCCACTCTCTGGAACTAGATTCTACATTGGCTTATAAACTCTAGGAATTGAGATGCTTTCCAACAGAGTGGGCATTCATGAAGGTACAAACTAAGCTGTGGCAGTGGACTTTTTCTTTTCTCAAAAGAGGAAGGCTTTTCCATGTTTTGCACTAGGAATGTTACAGTGTTAATAATGTTAATAATCTCTGATGTTACTTAATATAGTCATTTAAGACCTGGATATGGCATAAGAAACGAGCAGGAGGAACGTTAATGCAAAACTAAGGAAACTAGCTAAAAGTAATTAAAACAAGGAAGAATGTTATAAGGCTGAACGTGCCACCTGATGACAGGTGAAAGTAAGAGTTAATAATTTAAAAAACTATATTTATTATATATTGGATGCCCAAAATATGTTTGTTTGGTTGGGTTTTTTTCCACTCTTCATTTTCTTGTCATTAGAAGAAAAATTCTTAAAAGCAATATAACAGCAGCAACAGAGGAAGTGGCAAAATTCAAAATCAGACACTTGATTTCTGTCCTATTCAAATAGTGACTATGGAGTGAGAAATTGGAAAAAAAATCTGTACCAAGAGGGGAAAATACTGGAAAAGAGGGATACATTCATAAATCAGTGAGTTACAGTAGCATATTCTAGCTCTAGTGTAGAATAGGCTGCTTGCATGAAAAATATGTAGATTTAAAATGCAATAAAAGAGACCAACAAAAGAAATCAATAACGACACATTTTATTTCAAGCAGTCATAACAGTAGTGCCACATCCATCAGTCATATTTTCCTAGGCCCTGTATATAATAATCCCCCTGATCCCTATATAATTGCCAGCTTCACCTTTTGAATTATCAACAGCTCTCTTAGCTTATGGCTCCGCACTTTCTTAATAAGCGCCCGCAATCAATAACCTTCCTACTGAGTAAGCAGCAACCAGCCAGCCAAACACGGGGTGTAAATGTTTCAGAAGTGATCATTACAGGGATGTGAATGACAAGGTGACTGGGCTAATGCAATAGGCACGTAGTAAAGACATCATTTGGAAAATCCGCTTACTGGAACGTGTAGGTGCCTTGCCATGGCAAAATGCTCGCTCTGCAGAGGAGAATATTTACCCTTGAAAATGAAACCTCAAATCCTCCTGGAGGGCCTTTTTTTCCTGAGATGGCAGTCACCATTACCAGACTTTCATACCTTGCCATCAAAACAAACCATCCAGCATGTCTACAGCCAACCTATTTCATTTGGAAATGCAACAGCTCACCGTTTCACACAAACTCTGCAGTGATTGATAACAGGGATTTGCATACAAATTTGAGAATAGTGTCACTTTGCTGACAATGGTTTAAATAATAATGTGTATAACAAGGGCCCCCACAATTCTTTCTACTACAACTCACTCACTAAACACCAACACACAAAACATCCTCCTATGCTTGAGAATGATTTCTTAAATTTGACAAACAGAACAAAGAAACATCGATCCAGACTCACATAAATTAAATAGAACTTTGAACAGAGACAGTTTTTCCAGAGTGCTCAGTACTCACAATGGACATATTTCCAAAGCTTACTTTGTCAACAAAAAAAAGGTGAAATGTTTTCAAAATGTCCTGATTAAGTAAGTGGTCATTTTCTTGAGTTCTTCATAGAGGCTGCAGGCACTGAGCTCAGTCCATGTATTTAGGCACATGAGTGAATTCCGTAGGAAATACTCAGAACTTTTGAAAATAGAACTGTTTATATAAATGTCTAAATGAATGGTTTTGGGGTGGTTTTTTTTGTTATGCAGTCTGAAGAGTCCTTGGGATAGTGGGTGAATTGTGGCTACTCAGTGGCAAAATGTTTTCCTTCAGAGGTAATATCAAGAGCTCATTAAACTTGGTCATTCTTACCATCTTACAACCACTGTTCTTCAGAGATGACAGTACATAGGAAGATGAAAATCCTGGGAATTTGTTGAAATTCACCAGAGACAACAAGAAAAAATATATTTATCCATATTTTTAATGTTATTTTTGAACTCACAAAAGCCTTGTGGTAAATCCAGAGTTTAATCAAGAGCACGACAGAAACTGATATGGAAAGCACTACCAAAATAGAAACAGACTTTTACCTTTATCATATTAACTATGAGTTAGCATTTGTCTTTGTTGACAGGTGGTTTATTTAAACATTTTTTCTTGATCAATTTTTTTTTACGCATTATTGATTTTTCATACTGCCTTGTAAGATATTTGAAATAAAAACAAAAAGCATATTCATTTCACAATGAAAGCTAAACTAAACTGTAGGTAAGAAGAAAATGAAAAAGAAAGTTAAAATCCACAGTGGCCTGTTCTTCAAGAAACCATCAGTGCCAAGACTCCAAACAATTGCTTATTTCCTGACAATCCTGTTTGCAGCTAAATCAGGGTTCAGTGCCTGTTTACTTTATTTTGTTTCTTTTTATTTTCTCTGAGGTTTCGTTCTCCAGAGGCCTCATAGTACTTACTGACTTTCGTTTTTCTTTAAGCAGTGAATGACTAGTGAGCTTTCCCTATGAAGGATGTGCTGAAACTGTATACCTAAAAGTCCTGCAAAGTACCCAGCCTTCTAAATTAGCTACAAAAATTCATTGCTGGCATTCTGACATGCACATTACCACAAAACCCAGTAAAAAGACCTTTAGGCAAGACTGCTGGTGAGCCATTAGATGAGATGATGATGATAGGAAGCTGATCATTAAACAGCATACTCTTAAGGGACCACTTCTGCCACTTTTAATTGTCCCGCATTTCTGTCTTAGAGCTTTATATATTGTCCTGCACAGCAGCACCATCTAAGTGCTACAGTCTGTCAATAGACCCAGCAAGGTGTGCAGTGCATGGCCTGGCCTGTCTCTTTTTTAAGAGGGAAAAATGCATTAGAGATGAATTTTCACATTGTTTCCCACTGGTTTGCTTCTGTTGTTAGGACAATGATGTACAGGAGAGTTAGATGCTTATTAATTTCATATACTTCAGTGAATTGCTTAGGGATTGAAGTGTCACACACTATATGAATATGGACATGACGGTATGGCCTGCAAATGGGTTCTGCCAGTATCATAAAAGAGTAGGTTTCTGCCTTTAAGAGCGCTTCTTTTAAAGGAAGGTTGGAGCTGTGTGTTTGTAGCTAGAGCAGGGGCAGCCTCCACTGTTTTTCAGGCATATCTTCAGGTTCGTCTCCCCCTTCTGACCTAAACAACACTAAAAAGCCTTACCTTTTGTGAAAAAATATCATGAACACTATCTGTTGACCTAAAGAACTATAGGCTTTCCAGTCCTCCCCCTCGCTTTTCACCATAAAGCAGCTATTGACAGAGAAACTACTAAATTGCTCTCGCTTTTTCATTCCCTGCTCCTAAGTGATGCTAACAAACCTCCTCATGTTCCTCGCTCCCTCATTGATTTCTCTGCTTCAGGAAGATGATAACATCCTGCAGTTTCCCAGAACTTCAAAACCACCATTGTGCTCCTGGCAGGGACTACCAAGAGTCCTGTCAAGAAAGGTCAAAGACATGGCTCAGTTCTGGAGACTCTCAGGCCCTGATCCAAAGCTTACAATTATTGCACAGAGTCTTTCAACATCCTTTAAGAAAGTTTAGATATTTCTCATGCCATTCATGAGCGGGAAAGCCTCTACTGGTGACAACAGGCCTCAACAGAACCACCAACCATGGACTGGCTGAAAAGTAATCTCACTACACTTAAAACCAAAAGCTCTGCCTTACTATCCTTATAAGCAGTCTTGGACATCTGGACTCAAAAATGGATCCTCTAAGACTTCTACTACAGACTGTGTAAGCAATTCAGCCACATAATCCATCAGCAGTGGACGGACCAAGTGCACAAGTGCTTCAGAACAGCAGCAATGTCCAGTGTGACTGTATATACAACTTTGTCACTGCTCAGGTATGCTCACATGACAAATTACCAGCTGGCCTTTTTGAGGTAAGCATGCAAACAGGTAACATCTGCATTCCAGAGCTTGCAATAGCAAATCTAAATAAATATGAACAGAAAGGTTGAAAATGAATAATAAAAACGCTATTTGGTTAGCAATGCATAGTCGCCAATTCATCAATTAATAAAACCAAAATTAATTGCCAACTTTGAAATTACCTCATCTATTTTCAAAAGAAGCTGACAGTTTGATGTATTAAAATAAGAATGATCACTTATTGTAAACAAATTTCAGTTTACCACCCCCCCCCCCCCCCCAGCTCTTTAATTTCAAGAAGGATGGTGCACCTCGTTTTTGTGTCTGCTGGACAACCTTCAGCTCTGCATTAGCTAATTAATTCGAAGAAGGAAGAAGGTCTTTTCCACAGAATCATCAGTATAGCTAATATTATTTATATCTAACCATAAATAATACAGGGGAAAATATCTTTGAGTTCCTGGGAATGCTGCTCTCATTTTAACCCTATATCAGTCCTTAGAGGATTAAGAAAGCAGTGGTAATACGTGGCATCACTGGTAACAAGAGCACCTCTGTAGCGTGGAGGTGAAGGTAATAAAGCATGGCTTCAGAAACAGGAGCAGAGAAAGCACATGCATGCAAAATAAGGGAAGGAAATGCTGTGCAAACCTATATTAGAAGGACAGGGGACAAAGGTGCATTGCTTTAATTCAAAATAAGGGGGCTGAGGTGATGTGTTGTCAAGGAATAGAAAAATTATTGATGAAAGTTTGAAAAAAGAAAAGAGGAAGAAGTGATATAGGTAAATAAAACCACTGAAAGGGCAACACTTGTTGGTATATGGAAGGACAGGTTTTCTTCAGTCTGTGGTGACAACTTCATGAAGAACTCTTCATAAACTTGAAAAGATCACTTCAACAGATCTTTTCTGAGTGGATGCCACAGGGCTCAACAGGAAAGCACAGAAACCCAAGGCAGAAATGTTGAACAGCAGGAAGAGTGAGGAGAAAGAGAGCAGCCCAGAGCAAGCTCTGTTTGTACAGCGGTGTTAACTCTGAATTGTGAGCATATTTTAAGCAGCAGACAATGTGATTCCTGAGGAAGTCAGGATGCTGCAATGGGAAGCACAGTGAAGTGATTCAGGAAAAAGCAGGACTGATGTCAAACTTAAGTTAATGTTTCAACTATTAAAAGGCTTTAAGTGCCTACCTCTAATCTTCTAAATGTGCACATGCACAAGTTGCTGAACTATATGTCTGGAATACTGTCATGCGAAGCACACTATTTCCCAACAAATGGACATGACTGAATTTTATTTAGATAAAATGGCAGTGTACACCAGGGCTGGCAAACATTTTTCTTCTTTCAAAAGGTCTAGCTATAAGTGCAGGTTTGTTTGTTGGGGTTTTTTTGTTTCTTGTTTTAATTATTGCTTTCATTCCCTAATAATTTTCCTTTTATTAATTTTTTTTTCATTTTGCTTAAGCAGTTTTGAAAGCACAACTAGAAATTTGGAATCATGTGTACTGTTTGTGTATTTCATTTGAAGTGCTAAATTTAATTTCTACTCCATCATTTCAGGAAATCCTCTCTATCTTTTCATCTCAGGGACTTTAATGTTTGCTGTCTATCTGATACCTGCTAATTTAAGTACATGAATACTTATTTAAGTATTTGAATACTTAAATGCATTATCAGTAAATTGGCATATGCCATGGTAAAGTCTTACTCTACTAATTCATGTGTGGATTCCTACCACAGAGTAAATAAAATGTTCTTCTGTATGAAAATCATGCTTGAAAACAAACACACAAAAAATCTACCTGCAAAATGTTCTAATACTATAAAAGACCAAAATCAAGCTGGAGTGTTGACAGGTTCTCTTGTCCTTCAGCATGGCACTACAGTAATTATGGCCTCAATCTTCAAAAAAAAAATCAAAACAAAGAAGTAAAAACAACCAACCAAAATAAATGTAAGCTGTTCCAGTCCTGAGGCAGCTCACACATTCATGGATGACTGAAGAACAGCATTTAAAGCAGCTTTTTAACATAAAATAGAATTTCTTTTTGCCCCATGCCTTTATTTATCTCATGGGTTGTTCCAAACTCAATAACAGTGGCTTATGCCACTGAAGTCAGCCCAGACAGACAAGAACAGTGTCCATGTCAGGTCACAGTTAGGTCCTTTACTCCCACTCTACTTTTTCCAGTCCTGCTGAAAAGTTGTGCTGTGGTTACTCCATTCCACACTATTACAGCGCCAACTCTGATGTCTCACAACCGGCAACAATTTCTGCTATTTTTTTCTCAAACCTCCAGCTCCTAAAGTCCTGCAAGAGGAGGTGCAACAGGTTGTGGTACGGAGCATTAGGACAGGAGCAACTGAGAGAGATATGGACTTACTGAAGTGAAGAAACCAAAATGATTAAGGGACTGGAATATCTCTCCTGTGAGGAAAGGCTGAAATAGGACTGTTCTTTGTGGAGAAGGGAACTTTTGGAGGGGGGATTATTATTATATGATTCATCTAGTTAATCTTATTAAATCTCATTAAATCTTATTAACCTTATAATCTAATTAATCTTATTAAATCTAAATAATACCTGAAGGCAAGTTGTAAGGGTGACATAGCCAGGCTCTTTTCAGTGGTTCCCAGCGACAGGATCAGAAGTGATGGACACAAACTGAAACACAGGAGGTTACTCCAGAACATCAAGAAACACTTTTTCACTTTGAGGGTGGAGACCAAGCAAACAGCAGCTTACAGTGTATCACAACTTCTTTTCTTATGTGGAAAGAGCAGCACTCTAAAGTCCTGAGATATCTGAATCATAAATCAAGCCAGAAGTTGCTCAGAAGTTCCCCTCCCAGCCGCATCCCCAAGCCTCAGTTCCCAACTTAGCTTGTGATATTTGACAGATTAATATGAATCCTGACAGTTACATTAAAGATGGAGGAAAGGAAGGCAATTAGTTATCAAGCACTGAAAATTGACACAAATATAGCATAAACTGGCAAAAATTAGTCCTGAAGAGAGAGAAACAGCGTCCCTGGTTTTCTGATCCTCTCTTCACCATTCACAGGTTTTATTGTTTGCCAAGAAAAGTGGGAGAAGGGAAGCACAAAAATAGGCCATTGGAAGTCAGGAAATGAAGAGAGAAGAGACAAAACTGAAGTACAGAAATCACAAGCCTCACTTTCAGAATCTCAAGTTCAAAGAGACTTTCCACTCTGTCACAAGACTCCATAGATTTAACTTTTTCCACTAACCCTTACATTGGCTTGCATAATAAAAGTGATAGCAGAGCAAAAACTTTGTATTTTGGTCCTAACTTGAACTGCAGTCAATTTGTGGCAACCTGTTTACCTCTGATTAAAGTGGCAAAGTTCTGTCCCTTGTCCTTACTGTCCTTCAGATTTAAAATGTCTTGTGTCACTGGAATGCTCTGAGGATAAGCATATGAAAGGCCATTAAATACTCAGATTCTACCATAATAAAGATAAAAATAGATTTGCAGGCATCATATTCTGTCTTCTGTTGTACATTTTTTTAGTAGGGATAGAGTTAATTTTCTCCATAGTAGCTCTTATGGGGCCATGTGCTGGATTTTTTTTTTGCTTTGCTTGTGCGTATAACTTTTGCTTTACCTCTTAAACACCACCTCAAACCATTTTTTACACTTTTACCATGCTGATCCTCTCCTCTGTGTGGAGGAGAGGCTGAACCAGTGTCTGTGTGAGGCCAAACTGCCTGCTGGGGTTAAATCACAATCAAAACCAATTATGTAATCTTTTTCAATTAGGTATTGATGTTCTGCCAATAAATAAAAAACTGCTCTTGACCATGGACTGTAATTTTTTCTGATTTCATATGGCTTGCTTAATTAAATTAGCAACATAATTTGCATTTGTTGGATACAGTCGGTTCCAAAGTCCTGCCAGAAGGAAAAATAGTAGCAAGTTGTACCTCTCACAGTAGGGACAGCAAAGATTTCTTATTTTTATTTCACCTTGACCCAGTGTGAGCAGCATTCCCCAGCAAGCCTACCATTACAGCAAGGTTTAGAGGTGAGAAAACATTAGCAGTTGCAAATTCTATCCAAAAGGCACTTAGCACTTTCTGCACAAATTTGGCGATGTTCTTCCTTCACTTGCATCCTGCAATAAAATTCCCTGAAATCAATGGAAAGGCTTCTTCCTGTATCCTGAAATGTATCCTTCCAGTCAGCTGAAATCTATTCATAGAAGATACATTACATTTTGTGAGCTTCCCTAAAAGTCCCTGCAACTGTAGCAACCTCTTTGCCCTAGACAATTTTAAAATTATCTGCTGCATGATAACAAAACAAAACCCATGAATGCTTCCATATCATTGCAGCATCTCAATATCCATTCACCATCTGGCATTTTCTCCTGGAAAAACAGACTTCAAGGAACCCACACTGTGTCCCCCAGCTAGGCCAACACGGCCAAGGATGCCCTCCAACCCCACAAAGCATAAGATTCATTTATGCTTTGTAGCCTTTTTGCATCTTCAAGGCACTGATAGGAAATAGCGGTGTGTGTTAGCACGGCCCAGGGGAGCCCAGCTGTGGATACCTTCCCTGCTGCTGCACAATTGGAATGGCTTTGACGACAGGAAAGCGTCAGTACTATCACTAGCAGCCAATACAAAGCCAATCCAGAACCAGCACACCCTGATTTTGCACTATATTTGCCTTACTGTTAATTGTAGTCTCAATCTGAGTGTGGGGTGAGAAGTGAATTTCAAAGCCTCTGCCCTGCACGTTCCTGTCTCTGCCTCAGACTTGCCTATTTGTTGTGCAAATTATTCTCTTTCCCAACATTTTTAGAGTTCTCTCAGCCAATGCATCTGAGCACTGTGTAACCTGTAATGTATTTACCCTCACAGCACCCCTGAGGGCGGTAGAGCGCAATTATCCCCGTTTTACTGATGGAAAACTGCAGTATAAAACAGATTAAGCCATTCACACGTGGATCAAGAGCTCTTTGCTCTACTTATTGTGAGCAGGTCATCTTGCTGCTAGTTTTCCATTTGGCTTGAATCCCAGTGAGCAGCTGAGCACCACGTGCAGCCGACAAAACTCTGCTCCAAGAAATCACCACGAAACCCCAACCCTTAATAAAATAATGAAGGTGTAAGTAAAAGCTTTCTCTTGGGAATACTTCTAGCTCATGAATACCACGGAAGGAAGTGCCAGTTGCAACTCAATCTCTCAACCACGGCAAAGACACTGTGGATGAGCCGTCCTAGGACATGCAGTTGCTGTCCCGCCCTCCATTCCCAGCTCACACTGCTGGCCCTGCTTCCAAGAGGGCCCAGTTCTGGTGCTGGTTATGGGATTTGCTTCAAGCAGAAAGCACTCATCACTGAGAGCGAACACCAGCGACCTGGTCACCACACACAGACCTGACTGAAGCAGGAAACATCACAGAGCTGCTCCATGGTCTGTCTCCCAGAGCTATGAACTTTATATATTGGGGATATAAATTAAATCTTGTGGTGGAAGGACAAAGCCCACCACACATGAACAACCAAGAGTCAGTGTGACACGGGGTACACATTCTGCTCTAGTATTTCCCTCTAAAGCATTTGTTATGGGCCTTTGGGAAAGTTTGCCTTTCTAGAAAGTTTACTGCTGAGCCACTTTAAAAGTTTTGGAGTTTCTCCTGCTTACTATGAGCATTTTGATTCGAACTCCCTGGAAGACCACCAGCAAGAACCTCATGGATCAGGAATCAGGAGAGAAGGAAAAGCAGATTTTGTACTGAGGAGAAAAGCCCCCCAGTGCTACGCTCCAGTGACCTCACAGTGCCATCCACCACTGCAAACACAAGGTCAAACAACATCCACTGGAGACTTTAGGGAACACCAGCTCATGAGCCAGACACAGTAAAAACTGGAATGTCCCAAAAAGAAGGCATAATTATGCTTACCAGCATGACCTGCTACTAGAGGCTGCATGGAAAAAAGAGCTATATTTTATTTTATTTTATTTTATTTTATTTTATTTTATTTTATTTTATTTTATTTTGTTTTGTTTTGTTTTGTTTTATTTTATTTTATTTTATTTTATTTTATTTTATTTTATTATTTACTTTATTTCTGCTTCATTTTATTTTATTTTCATTTAATTTATTTTCAATTTATTTTTATTTTATTTTGTTTTATTTTTAATTTGTCTTTATTTTTATTTGTTGTATTTAAATTTTATTTTATTTTCAGTTATTTGATTTAATTATTTTATTGTTTTATTTTTATTTTATTTCATTTTTATTTAATTCTTAATTTAATTTAATTTAATTAATTATTTTTTATTGTTTTCTACTTTATTTTGATTTTATTTTCCATTTTCTATTTTACTTTTTAATTTATTTTCTATTTTTTAATTTATTATCTATTCTAATTCGTTTTTTATTTTTATTTTGTTTTCTATTTTCTATTTTAGTTTATTTTTTATTTTAATTTATTTTTATTTTTATTTTTCTATTTTTATTAAAAAATAAATGAAAATTAAAATAAAATGGAATATATAAAAATAAAAGTAAAATAAAATACATGAAAATGAAATAAAATAAAATAAAATAAAATAAATAAAATAAGAATAAAAGTAGAATAATTTTTTTAAAATTAGATGAATTAAACTAAACTAAACTAAACTAAACTAAAAAGATAAAGAAAGGAACGTGTAATAGGTGCAGGAATTCAGCCCTTTCAGGGGAAGAGGTGCTGTGCAGGATCTGTCCCTGCTGCAGAGCCCTCTGTACCTCAGGGCCGGCGCCTGAATTTTCCATCAGTCAAATGACTTCTTCCCCCAAACAATGCATGGTCACGGAAAAC
This sequence comes from Lycocorax pyrrhopterus obiensis, assembly GCA_014706295.1. NCBI lineage: Eukaryota > Metazoa > Chordata > Aves > Passeriformes > Paradisaeidae > Lycocorax > Lycocorax pyrrhopterus. Next base: position 67,488,590 of record JACSVZ010000006.1, on the reverse strand, counting down.
TCAACCTTTAAAAATGAAGCTTTTCCTGCTAGGGTTTCTCATATGACTGTGACTAAACAGTAAATTGTCCAGAAGCAGACCATACATTTATTAATTTTATTTATCAGTACCATAGACAGAAGAATAAAATATTCACGTAAAGCAAAGACAAACCTATTCTTCGTTGTTTTTGGTTTTTTTCTGTTTTCCCTTATTTTCTCTTTTAACCTAGTGCTGCTTAGCACAACGACATGAACCTGTGACTGATTTTTGTTGGTCTAAATCAGCAAAGAAAGGACAGTTTAGATGTGTTAGTAAAATCTTCATCTCAGTCTGCTTCAGTGCATAATTATAATAGGAGTTGTGACATTGTTTATATCATAGAGATTAAATTTTGCTTTCACATCCCAGACATTTCATGTTGTAAATCTTTTCACACTGTAAATCTCTTCACAGCTTGCTTCGTATCCTGGTCTCAGTCACTCAGGATCTGCCATTCTGGGTTAGACCATGGTATCACTGTGTGACAAATACTGATAAAGGGGTTTGTTGTTAGCACTCCCTCTACAGAAAATAAAAGGGGAAAAAAAAAAAGAGGCAGTTTTTACCCTTCCAAACCATGTGTTCCAATCTAGCATAAAGGACAGGAATTTTTTTATGACAGAAAGCATCTGTGGCCCACAACCTTATTCTGATTCCGCTTCCTCCCTCTGTTCACTTTTATCACTTCCTCTATTTCTTGACAACAATTTCACAACCAGAAGTAGTAAACTGTAGTACAAAGCCTGTTATAGACATGAGGTGTGTGTGGTCTTGCTGGGGCAAGATTGCCTTAGAAGTCTTAAAATATTTGCCACCTTTTCCAGAAAGGAAAATGTGTAATCAAGTTTAAAGACTAAGTTTGTTCTTAAGTGCTTTCCTCACTAAGGTGGATTTATGAAGTACCCAATTGCTTCCCTGGTTTAAGGACTTAAATGACAGTAACACCTGCATATCCACGCTAAAAAAATACACAAAAATTTCACAGAAGAGTTTTCCTGTGAAATTCACCGCATGCTTTTGGCTAGCATCAAATTCCACACCTGACAAAGAGCTGATTCCTTTTCCTTTGGGAATTGTATGGATCAATATTTGCTGTATGAGTTTCTTGGCGTCAGGCTGGCAGCAAGTGTTCTAGTTAACTGTACCCAAGCACAAATAGATTTCAGACACACTCTAATGCTATTCCTTTTTTCAGGTCAGTGATCAAAGGTGGCAGAATGAGTTGAAAGGCAGCACATCCAAGTCTTATTCTCTAACTCAAGATTGGCATCTATTCTCTTGCCCTGCTGCGAAATTACGTACATAAATTTTTTTTTTTGGTGGCCATTAATTCAGTTACAATTGCTACTTCAGTAGCCATAGGAATGACCTTTTCCTCATTCTCCCATTCAAATAAAAACTGTTTTTTCTGCAAAAGGGTCTTCCTCACTTCTTCATGTGTGACGTGCTTTTTCTGTTCTAATCACTGTGAAGAACAGTATAATAATGCCTGTACTTCTCTCCCAGCATGACAAGAACACTGATTTGCTTCATAAGAGGCATTTATGTGATTATTTAGGACCTTGCCCAAGGGTTTTGTATTTTGTACCACCGAGAGAAAGGGGAAACATGCATGTGAGTTTATACATGTATCCAAGTGGAGAGCTGTCCCCTTCTTTTTTAACCTCCAGTACCACAGAATCATTTAATTTGAAACTAATTTCTGACCTCTGCTGCATCTCTACTTAAACACATGAACACCTACTGCTATCTTGTGCCAACAGATGCTCATGTTCTCTTAAATGCTTATGCATTGCAAAATTAGAACTGCATTTGTAATCATTAGACTTGATGCTAATTTAAATCTCAGTTTCTGTAACAGTCCAAGGAGTTGTAGAAGGAACAGATTAATGAGCAAAATCACAAGCAAATGTGCAAAACCAGAAAATCTGAAACAAAACACAATTCTGAAAAGGGAATATACACACTATCAGGCAATAAGCCACAAACTGAACAAAGAAATATCACTGCTAACCACAGTGTACTAAAGGTGACATTGTTCATGCTTTCAGATATGCAGTGCATTTCCTGCACATTTCAGACCTATAAAACAGAGCAGGTTTGTCCAGTAGGCCTCCAGCTATGTTTCTTTCAGTAATTTATAAGCACAGGATGGATTGAAAAAAAAAATCATTATTTTAAAAAGTTTTAACAAAACTCAATCATTAGCATTAATTCATTCCAGAAAAGGAGCTGTGCACAAAGAGAATCAATTTGATGTTCTGAAAGAAATATTCAAGACAGACACTTCGGAATTGAAAATACATTTTAGTCCCAGTAAATATACCAACAGATAAGTCACTTAAAAGGCCTTCTCATACTTCTGAAAGTCCAGTGAGTTTTGTCACTTCCGAGCTTCTGTTGAATTCTAGAGTTAGTTCTTGAATTATCTTGATTCTGCTTCAGAAGATGCAAATAAAGAGGGCAAACAAAACCAAACTGACCAAACGAAACATTTTATTTCAATTGAAATTTTATTTTGTTTTTTATTTTTATATTTTTTATTTTATTTTAATCTAATTTAATTTAATTTTTATTATTTATTTTATGTATTTTTATTATATTTTATTTTTATTTTATTTTAAATGATTTTATTTTGTTTTATTTTATTGTATCGTATTTTTATTTTTATTTATTTTAAATTTTAGGTTATTTATTTGAAATTATTCTTATTTTATTTTATCTTATTTTAATTTTATTTTCTTTTTTTTTACAAAATAAATATTTTATAAAATTTCATAAAATAAAAATAATTTTGAATTAATGAAAAAATGAAATAAAAAGAAAAAAGAAAAGACAAATAAAATAAAAGATCATAAATTAAAAATAAAATAAAATTAATGAAATTGAATAAAATATCAAATAAAATAGAGAAACAACTTTGGGATGCAATTGCTGTCATCCTTCTCAGTCTCTTCCCTTCTCTTCTTTTAATTGTTCGTCTGTTAATCTTCCACTCAATGAACATCAAATATTGTTTTCCCTCATTTATTTTCAGTCAGCTTTCTCTTTCAACATCCCACTCCTCAAAATTCAAATCTATTTAAGAGCCATTTGCTCAGTTTCTCGCCAATATTAGCAAGTCTTTCCAAGACATGGAAATCAAAAATATTTCGTTTTTTCTTTCCTCTTCACACTGCAATAAGTGAGACTGAAAGACTTGGTTACTCAATCACTAATTCCCAAAGTCCAAATCCGTCTGATTTGACCAAAGTCAAACCAATCTGCCACAGACTTATTAGCAATATGACCATGATGAGTGAAAGGATGATGATTTATCTAGGAGGGCAGAACACGGCATTCCAGTACACTGGAATGTAGTTTACATCTTGGCAGATAATAAAAACTGTAGATGAAATGCATGCATCAAGTTTGCAAATCACATCAGCCTGACGAGATTTTAAAGGCTGATCAGCAAAAAACCACTCCATTAGCTCTAATAACAAGTCCAGAGTGAGAAGATGCCCAAACGGCCTCCTGAAGGAGTTCAGAAGAACCTGAAATGTATTTAAAAATAAGTACATCAGTACCACTACTTTCAATGCAAGCTACAAAACTCATGGCAGAAGAGAAAAACCAATTCCTATTACTTGGGTTAGCTGAAGACACTTTTGGAAGAGCAGAATAGTCATAACCACAGTTGAAATAAAAAGCAACTCGGTTTGCACTGTGGCTCCTTTATAGTCAAGTAATATTGAAATGCACATAACAGACTTAAAAAACTTTAAGGCTTCACTGCACAGAGAGTGAGAGAGTACAAGAACGAAAGGAACTCCAGCAGAAATGGGATTTAGTTCCAGCAGCTTGGAACTGCCAAAACAGCTCTCAGCTGTGGAATTCCGAAGTTCTCACAGACATGGATCCATACTAACTGGAAACTGCGTGTACAAAACCAAGGACACAGAAGCAGCTGTGGCAAACACGTGAAGTTAAGGATTGTTTTTTAGAAGAAGGGTGAGGGAGAGGGGGTGATGTGTGTGTGTAGGGCCCAGAGGAGGAAGTTCAATCTGATCCTCTGCATGCAATATTAACACCCTTTTGCACTCTGTCAGGTGTCATCACTTATGTCAGATAAAAATTATTAACTTCGTGGCTTTTTCTGCTTTGGGTTTTTCTTTTTTTCTGAAAGAATACATCATGCATGCCTGGCAGCAGCCTTAGTTTTGACACAACCTTTTCATCCCACTGCAACGAAGTGAAAAATACATGGGTTCCCAATGTCCAGAGCTTCCCAATGTTTAAGTGATGATAAAGACTGAAAAATTCATCACATCTCTCCTTCACTATGATTGTCAGCTTCTGCAAGTGAATAAATTAATTATTTCATTCAATTCATAATTTAGTCTAGCCCTTTATGTCTTCTTTTTGATCCCTCTTGAGCTAGGATTTTGTTTTGCTGTAGTACACTTCTGTTGGTTTGAAGATGACACTGAAGCCACAAGCAACATTAAAAGCTCCAACTATAGCAGGCTTGCTCTTTTCATGTTTGCCGCAACATGTTTCATATTAAAAGGCCATTTGGGCATTACTGTCTCAAATAAAACGAAAATGCTTCAGAATCCCCGAGCATTCTGCAAGGTAATATTATATTCCACACGAAAATCCCTTTCTTTTTCTTTTCCCCAGGCTTTTTCTATAAATCTCAAAGAAAACATTTGGCTTCTCTCAAAGTAGTTAAAACCTATAAAGATTCCCTTTAAATTATTTATCTACCACACTCCCATCTTAAAAACTTCCTCTGTATGAAGGGTTCTGTGAGGTCTTAAGGGACGATATATAAATATATTGATCTGGCACGGCCTGGTTTTCGGTAGCAGGGGGGCCACAGAGGTGGCTCCTGTGAGGAAGCTGCTGGAAGCTTCCACCATGTCCGGCAGAGGCAGTGGCTGATGGCTCCAGAGATCGACGTGCTGCTGGCCGAAACGGGGCCAATGAGAGAGGTTGGTAACACTTCCATGGTGACAGATTTAAGAAGAAAATCAAAACAAAGTCACAAGGCTTTGGATTGTAGTCAGAGAAGAGGAGGACGTGAGAACATGTGAGGGAAACAACATGGAACACCAAGGTCAGTGGAGAAGGAGGGGCAGGAGGCGCTCCAGGCGCCGGAGCCGAGGTTCCTCTGCAGGCTGTGGTGAGGACCATGGTGGAGCAGTTGTTCCCTGCAGCCCATGGGGATCCGCGGGGGATGCAGAGATCCACCCACAGCCCGTGGGGATCCACGGGGGATGCAAAGATCCATCCACAGCCCATGGGGATCCATGGGGGATGCAGAGATCCACCCCGGGACCCACAGCCCGTGGGGATCCACGGGGGATGCAGAGATCCACCCGCAGCCCGTGGGGAGGTGCCCGTGCCGGAGCGGGTGGATGCCTGGAGGAGGCTGTGATCCAGTGGGAGTCCCGGTGGAGAGAGAGGGCCCTGCTTCCAGGCTGGAGCAGCCTGGCCCTGGAGCACTGCATCCCGTGGAAAGAGAGACCCACGGCGCAGCAGCTTTGGGAGGGCTGTGTGCCCGTGGGAGGGGCTCACATTGCCGCAGCAGGTGCGGTGTGGCTGCTGCTCATGAGGGCGGACCCACGCCAGGGAAGTTCAGGAGAAGTGTCTCCCATGGGAGGGACCCCACGGCCTCACAGGGGAAGACTCCTCTCCTGGACCAGCGGAAGGAAATCTCGGCGATGAACTGACCAAACTCCCATGCCCTGTCTGCCTGCACTGTTGGTGGGAAGGAGGGAGGGGCTGAGGTGTGGAAGGTGTTCTAAGGGCTTATTTTACTTCTCATTATCCTCCTCTGATTCTGGTAGTAATAAATTCACTTCACAACTGAAGTGGAGCCTGTTTCGCCCCTGAAGCATTTCTCCCGGTCCTTATCTCACTCATGAAGCCTTCGTTAATTCTTTTTGTTTCCTTCTCCCTCCTCTGCCCAGCTGTGGCAGGGGAGGGTGAGTGAGCAGCTCTCGTGAGTGCCTGGTGTTGGGCCAATGTCAAACCATGACAATAAATTACCCAGCAGCAAGAATTTCAAAAACTCAGATTTAAAAGCTGGGGAAAGCATGGCTTCTGTTCTATCCAGTTTCTATGTGATAAAATAGAAAATTAAGACATAAAACAGTTGGAAATCCTTTAAAAGGATTCTAGAGCTGTAAGTGGTGGCTCTGGATTGGAATTCTAGAGCTGATTCCCATCAACAGAAGTATTTTCATCAGCAACCTTTGCATATCCACTGACTCTAATTGTCATAACAAGATCGTGTAAGAAGCAAATATGTACAGATGGTAGTGGAGCCTTGGGAGGTTGGCATCATGGATTAAAATGCAGATTTATGAGTTAGAAGAAATTCCAAGTGATGCTTGCAGGCTTTTGACCTGGTCAATCAGGCTTTTTACTCCTATGCCTATACAGCAACAGAGTGGCACCTACCCACAACAGAGGTTTCCCACCATCTGTGACGTTGTTCATGATTAACAGCACCAGTTCCAAGAGTTGTTCAGGCAAATCTCTTTTTCATATGACCATGCCTTAAATACGCACACATGTAGCACAGAAAAAAAGAAGTTATCAGGTTGGAGAGGAGGAGAGGGATTGTTCTCTACGTTAGAGTGACATTTTCACAGTGACATGGGTCAAAACAAAAAACAGATGGAGAAATGAAGTTTTTTAGAATGACAATGGGTTTTTTGTACTTCAGAGCTGTCATTAAGTTTGTCATTGGCAGCTCAGAGCAGTTTCAGATGCAAAGGAAACCGGTTTAGGCAAAGTGAATCCTAAAACATTATTTCATGCTTCCTATCATACGCTGCTCCTTCTTCCATAAGTCCCTGTCCCAGTGCTGACTCAGAGTAAGCTGTTCCCTCACTCCACCTTGCCCTTTTGGCATGAGAAGGAATAGTTGTGGATGGCAGGCACTTAAAAACTTCAGTCCAAGACCATATCACTGAAGCATGATAAATAAAGCGTGCCATAACAACAGTAAAGCACGATCAACACAATCTCTTGCACCTAAATCTTAAGCTTAGATACTCTGCAGCCAATCAAAACCGGTAACAATGCTGTAGAATCACAGCCCCACACGTTTACCTGTACAGCATCGCATAATTGCGTACATGAAATCGCCTTATAGAACCTACTCATCTCCTTTGATTGTGACAGTGCATTATTTGTAGGGATAAGAAATGTTATGGAGATTTTCCTGAATGATTAAGTAGAACTGGAACTAAATGTAATCATGCATTTATAGGAATGAATTTCTTGTTTTGTTCACACTGGGAGTTTTCATCTGAATATCAACACTTAATTTTAAGCATGCCCTGTGTATTATGCATTACACAAGTCACAGATGAGAAAGACCTGGATAATACCGATTTCAACAGACATAAACTTTTAAATTCTTTCCAGGCACATAGAAAATCAAACACTAAAGAACACAGAAAACATATCCATAACTTTCTTATTATGCGTAGTTGTTCCTGTGCCACCTGCTGCAGGTGACCCTGCCTTAGCAAGGGGTTGGATGAGATGATCTCCAGAGGTCCCTTCCAACCCTAATGATTCTATGATTCTGTAAACAACAAACTTAAAACATCAGAAGATAGCTTGAAAAAAATCATCTAATATGGAAAAACTAAAGCTTTATATATTAATATATTATCATGTTCTACAATGTACCACTTCAATTTTGAATAGAAAACTGATCATAAAATATTGAAAATACTTCATATTATGCTTTAGATTTTAAATAGCACAGGCAAAATTCAAATGTAATTATCTCATGTTAGGCCAGCTGATACAGCAACCAAAACCAGACAAAATTTTGCAATTAGTGTTCTGTCATAAATTCATGCAAGGAATAGAACAATACAGTTTAAATGCAGGTTAATGATTATAGCTCTTAATGTAATCTAATTACATAAATCAATTGCACCACAAGAGAGGGAGAAGTAGTTAACCTCTGTCAATAAAGAGGAGGGGAATCTGTTAGCATCTGTGCAAAAGAAAGGAGACAGCATAAAAATTTCTGTGAGCAATAAAACCAATATCTCTGTCTTGTTCACAATTTTAGTATCTTTGTTATGAATTCATATCCTAAAATTCTAAAATGCTTTTCAAAACATTTTATATGACCCCTCCCCAGTTTTCCTGATTTATATCCTTAGACTATTGGGGAGTTAGTGAAATGATAGCATTGTTATTTTAAACTCGCAGTTCTGGAATAAGACACTTAACACTCACCTTTAGTCCAGACAGATTATTGAAAGACCAAAACCCTCATGGACAAAAGAATGGATGCTACCCAATGCTATGATGAAAACAAGAGAAAAAATGGTAAATCATTTTGTTAGCCAAAAAGGGAAGCAAGCCTAAACACCACTTATCAAAAAAAGGCCAGGAAAAACCGAAGTGTAAAATCAGAGCAATGGTTCCCATCATAATTTCCTTGAAGTTTCGCTTTGTCTTCCTTATCTAAATGGATTTGTATGCTCAAGAGCTTGTCTGCTTTCCCTGCAATCATATCAAATACTGCTTTTCCAGCAAAGCTTCATCTTGCTTATGTTCCCACATTACCACAACCACAACAGCCTTACTATCCTGAACTTGATTTTTTTCCTGAACCATTAAGATTATATGAGAAATTAGCGCAGATTCTATCAAAAAATGTTTTGCAAATGTGACTGCAAATGACAGTGTGTATGAACAGTACCACTCCACTTCCTAAAAATGCCTTTTTGCATGACATCTGCTGGCACTAAAACCCTAGGATGCTACACATGCTCCAGGCTCAGGAACTATGACACATTTGATACTTAAGGAAGTTTTCCAAGGAACCTGACTGTGAACTTCAGACCAGCTTCTACAAACAGCTTCTCTGCTAAAGCTGTACAAGAAAGATACCAAAAAGTATAAAAAGGTCCTAATGGCTATGAAGTATTCAGGGTTTATACTTCACACAGCAGTGTATAGAAACACAGAGAAATCATGATGCCTTTGCTAATCCTCACTAAACATTCTGTCGGTTTTCACAGCAGCCATAAAGAGGACTAGACTTTGGACATGAGTAAAAAGTACACAGAGCTTTCCTCACATTAGACAAGACCACCATATTCCCCTGAGTAAGAACAACCATGCTTGTAGTGCATTTATAACCTGGTTTGAGACACTTGCAAACACAGCAATAAATACTGAAGTATTAGATATAGTTGTGTGACTCTACTGAGGTCTGATTGCATTTTTCAAGGTATCCTTAAGGAATTTCATACTTAATAAGAACAGTGACAGAAGCACTGCTCAGAGGAACAGAGTACACCTATCACAGGAGTACAAAATGAGTACACACAGTTCATATACGAGCATTACATAAATTAGGGATCGAGAGAAACTGTATTCCAGATGGCACTGTCAGCACCTTCTCACCACTTTCTAATTCTCTACTTCATTGTAAATCTAAAAAGCTTTAACATAAAGTTACTGCTAGAAAAATTACTTCTTAATTAATAAAGCCTTAAACTAAGGCATTGATTATAAGTGGACTTATAAGCTTATCTACTAGAACAAGTTATCACTTGAAACATCATTTATGAAGACTTGATGGAACAAGCTAAAGTTAATAACAAACACTTTGCAAGCAATATATCCAGAGTGCCCAATATACAGAAGATCACATCCTACTATCAAGGTTCACTGGCTGACACATCTTCAAGACTCTGCAGCTAAGTCAAAACGAAAATACAGTAGAAATTCAGAAATTATCCTCTAAGGATCTGCATCAGACAGAATGCATTTGTGCACTTGATATGAATTCTGCATAGAAAAAACATTATTCCATTTCAAAATAAAAACTGAATACTTTTTAGTGAATAGAATGTCAATTCTGCACGTAAAACAGAATCTTTACTTGTCAAATTTAACTTCTTTTGAAAAGCCGATTAATTTGTCAGCTTTATTCTCTAGTCTTTTCATAAAGTATTTTTCAAAATCCAAAGACATGTAAAAGCAGATGAAACGAACAGGTACATGTTGTGTTTAAAAAAAATATTTCACCCTCCAAAAATAAACTTTTGTGCCTAAACACCCACTTGAGCACTCAAATACAGGTAATGTAGGAATCAAGGTCTCTTGGTGTCATACTCAGGGCTGTCTGGGTCTCCTAGGGCAGTGAAATTCCCTATCTAGCAGCAGGCTATACAAATTTTCAGTTTAACCCAGACAAAAGTGAACTCACAACTTTTATATCACATTGAGTCAATTTATTCCAACAGGCCTTTTCTAACCAGCTCCACTTTGGAAGTCAACCTATACCTGTTGAAGAAAACATGTGCTCCTAAGTGTCATTTTTGGATATATTTTTCTCTTTATATGGCAGTCCCCAGTACATAAATTGGAACAAACATCCTTCATTCCTCTGTCTTGTCAACTAAGATTTTAATTTCCCGAGTGCAGTAACTTATGGGCATTCCCAAGTCTCCCTGCAGAGAGCTTTGAATTCAGCTGGGGCTCCACGGTGGGTGCCAGGCACACAAAAGCACGGTGCAGGATCCAAAGCAGGAGTGATTCATACTGAATTAGAGCTCATAAGACCTCCTCATTAAAAAATTCCACAGTGGCTTTACTTACCATGCATGTCATCCCCTAAAGTACTTGCATAGCATCTGCTACCCAAAAATAATGAACTGCCTAAGAGTGAGGAAAGGTGCGTGCAGCAAGTCAGATTGTCTGTTCCCCCATGTTCTGCCATTAAAGGGATGTGAAAAGGGTAAAAACACCAAGACAGAGCAGCAATTGCTTCACCACACAAAAGCACAAGGCAGCAAAGAACGTTTACACTTCAGCACTGACAGAGCAGATGAACACAGCTACCACAGAGCAACACTATAAGCTCTGAAAAGATTTGCATTTAAGCGTGTATTAAACTCCCTCAGAGCTTTCCTGCCAACACAAATTGTGCTGGCTTGACTACAGTGGAACTGTCAGAATTCAGCAGCCCAGTCCACGCGTACGTGTGGTTACAGGAGCACAAAGATGCTCACACAAGCTGACACAAAGTCACACGAGGATAAAGGACCATTACAGCAATGTAAATGCATCCAGCCTAGCAAAAAACTGTGCTGCTGGAACAGAAAGATCACAACTAGGAGCAGCATATTTTCATATAAGCAACCTGCCTTTCAGAGAACAGATTTGCACAGCCAACACAATGCAAAGGTTCAGAGAAACAAGAAGCAAGGGGATTCTGAAATAGATGAAAACGGGGAGGCACTGAGTGCAGCTGTTATGACAAAGTCACCATATTACTGACCAAATATTATTGCATTAAAGCTACAGGGTATCGCAGAGACTTTTTTTCAGCTTATTAGCTGCCAAGAAAAATATAGAAGAAAATTATAAAATTTATGCACAGACCAGATCCTTACAGAGAGAAAGAACACATGAAACATTCCCTTTACCGTGGCAAATACCTTGCTTACATATTGGGGGAAGCAAAACTGGAAAACCAAGATAGAGAGTGAAAGAACAGTTCTTGTGTGTAATATATTGGGAGCACCAGGCCCTAGCACTTCAGTAAACACGATCAAAGCAGCACAGCTGGAATTTGTAGCCCACTGTGCTATCAGTTTATGAAGAGCTGCTTAATAGAGACAGTGCCATCTGGGCCTATTACAGACAACATGTCTTAGGCACGATGGAAATGATTCCAAGTCACTGTGTTCAACATAGTCTTCTATTCAACAAAAGAAAAAAAATCAACATTTTCTTCTTTTGTCTTGCTTTCCTTTTGGTGCCTACAAAACAACGACCAGCAGCAATGACTTTGGCTTAGACTAAACAAGCTATAATGCTAGGGTAATTTCCTGTCTACTTAATAGAAGGGATTTGGATGCAAAGATTTATGAGGGGAGAAATCAACATAATTTTATAAAAGTTTCAATATAAAAAAGTAAATCTCAGTTTTGGACTTGTCTACTCCTTTCCACGTTATTTACAAAGTACTCGTCTGGGAATACGCAGACCCCTTTTCACTTCTTTAGTATATTCAGATCACATGGAAGAAATAAAAAGAACACATGCTGTAATGCCACCAGCACACCACTACAATAAAGCCTATGCAATAAACCAGAATAAAACAGAACTATAAGGATATGAATATTATTACACTCCTGATGCCCAATCTGCCAACATTTTGCATCAGCACAACTGACGCATATTTTATGCCTTTTTGTTTGCTTTTCTTCTAACAAATTCTGCTTGGCAAAATGAAATCATTCATGGGACCTGTCCTTTGCACTCCCAGCAGGACTGTAATAAGCAGTTAGTCCAGTATAAAACCTATCTCTATTTGAGAAAAACATTAATAGATATAGCCACCAAGTGACATGTCAGGGCATTTATTCTGGAAAAAAATCCTATGTTTAAGGTGTCCCATTGGTTGTAAATAACATACTGAATATTCAGCAGTAAAAATTTCACTGAGCTACATAAAGCTACTTAATGTCCTAGGGGTGAGTTATCCTCTCTGTGGAGAATACTGGGATCTTGTTCATTCCTGTGAGGAACACTGCAAAAAGAAAATTTAATCCACAGAATTTGGCCTTTTAGCCCTGCCATGCAGCTGCTCTTGAGGGCTGCTCCTTTTTCACCCTTAGCAGAAGAGACAGCAATGACACATGTGGTAGACATGCTCAGTACATATTCAAATAGGTACCAAAAATCACAGTGAGTAACTCTGAGCCTTCCTGTTATAAAATTGCTTCAAAAAAGTGCTTCATTCCAGTACTTCTGCTGAAATTCATAGGAACTCACCTGGCAAACGTAAAAACAGAACTGCTCAGTAGGGAGCTGTTACCATCTACCTTCAGTGATTGGCTTTATAAAATAATTGCTTCTTTCATTACTCTCCAGGAAAAAAAAAAAGCTAAAAAATCATGAACACTTCTGTCTTGCAGTAACTTATATGACAAGAATTAAAATCTATTTTTATTATACTGAGTAAAGTTTGTGTTGTTTAAATCTATAAGCAAACAGGCACAAGGACAGTGTGGGAAAATGGCAGAGGGTAAAATTAGAGAAAACTGGGAAGTCACGTTCACATTCCAACAGAAATTATAATAGTCAGGGAATTCTATGGTGAAATGCAGAGGCTAAGTGCAGTGCCCCAAACCTCTGTGACACTACCCACACAATACATGCTAAGGGAGATGAAACAAAGGGTGAAGATGAATGAAGACACCATGGTCAGGCTCTGTTATAATCCCTGCAGGAATGGGAACTTGATGTTCTCGTGTAGGTGATAAACCACACAGCAGTTGTCAGCCAAGGGAGGGAGGAGATGTCCTGCTGCTGAACAGACAACTGTGGCAAAATCGCTCTCCTCAGGTGAACTTTGCTCATTATAATGTCATTGTCATAACTAACTCACACCTGCATCCCAAAGCTACCCTCTTCCAAGGTACAACCACGCCTCACTGGGAATGTGATCTTTATTTTATTGACTGTACATCTGAAAGCCAAGAGAGAGAATTTTACACCTCTAGGCTGCTCAGTGCAGAGTCCCCATGATGGGATGCTGACAGACTGGATGGACACAAAGGTTTCAGCTTTCCTGAGGCACTGACAGACCAACCAAATACAGAGGGTTTGAGGAAATCCTCCCTTTCTCATGACACAGGGCTCCTGTTAAGAAGACAAAAATCATTCAAAATAACTTGGAGAAGTTTTAGGACGTGCTGATCATTGACTGGGTAACAGAACGACAGAGAAGTAAAATCTCAAAACACACTGATGGAAACATTTCCGGAAGCGAACATGTATACAGAAAGACACTGGTTTATGGTAGCAAGATATTTTCATCATCAGAACCATTAGATATAATCTTTCATTCTGAAATGAATATTCTAGTTGGATGTTGGCACAAAGCTGAACCCAATGAAGCATGAAATTACAGGAAGGTATTCTCATACTATTTGCTGCTTAAGTGCATCTGCATTTTTTCACAGAGAGTACTCAAATTACTTTATAAATACCAAGATGTTATTTTACAGATGGGGAGACTGAGATGCTGAATGGTGATGTTTGCTGCACAGGAATAACAAGCAGTTTAGCAACAGAGGTTTCACACCTAGTGGGGCTTAATTCAAACAGTGCTACCTCATGAGTCACACTCCCAAGGCATGACAATGCAAATAACTTCTGTATGTTTTTGTTTCTCTGACAAATCCTCTCTCTAGTCAAGAGACTTCTAGGTTGTCAGACAAAGAGCATCGAATTCCCTGTGTCGCAATAAGCAAGAGAAATGTTTTTTTCAGAGTTCAAGCTAACCAAAAGGAGGTGGTTTTGGTTGGAGTTTTTTGCTTTTATGGCAGGGCATTGAAGCAACTTAACCATGGCAAGAAATAAAAAAGGATTTAAGAAATTAGTTTATTGGAGAGCAAACTGCAACCGTATCCCAAACCTCTTAATTTGGTAGCTAGACACCCAGAGAGCTGGGGAAGATGGAGAGAGTCACATTCAGAGTCCTTGCCCAGGGACTATTTTCACTGATTAATCATTTACTGTAAAATACAGAAATAGCCCCAGGTACATAGAGCAGAATAAAACATTGATTCTAAGTTTCTGAATGTTTTTTGCTTTTGAGCTTTTTTTATGCTTTTTGAGGTCTGTAAACATATATATATAAAACAGCAAAAGATCTAAACAAATAATCTGCTACATCTTAAGACAGAAAAAAACCCTACCTAGAATTTTCCCAGTCTAAATCAGTACTTTTCAGAGCTGCATCTTTGCAGTTTATTTTATAATAAACTTAAAAGGTGAGGTATCCAATAGCGTAGCATAATGAAAGAGATACCTTTTTGCTGGTTGTTAATTTGCAGAATAATTCATAATCGTGGAAGAAACTATGTTTCCTAAGAAAATTTCGTGTCAAAAACATGTTAAATAAGAAGAATGTCTGGAGAGATGGAACTGCAGTGCCTGCAGAGTGAGTGAGAAGACTTTGGGATTAATTAAAAAATACTAGCTACTTTTACCAGTGTGCATTCTCAGACATTGCAAAAATTCACCAGATATTATGAAGTGCCAACAGTAACCAAGAACAAACAAAACAAAAACTTAAAAAAAAAACCTAACCACAAAACAAACCCTTTCCAAAGCAAACATTTGCATTTAAAAAAAGTGTAAAAGCTCAAAGTATGAGAGAATAGACTGAAAAGACATAGAAATTTTTTATCATGAAATCAATTGAATATCAAATAATTTTTGACCAAAAAAAAAAGGTATCAGTAATGTTTGCAATTGTCATTTTAGTGGAAAAAATTGATTCCAAGAATGTGAGTTTAGGATAGCTATTTCTCTTTACTTGCGTTATTGTTGATTCACAATATGAAAAAAAAAATCTACTACTACTTTTTTTTTGTTTAACGTAAATTTCCACCAACTAGAAAATGAATGAATCTCCAGTGCAAGTGAAAGTCTTCAATCCATTCTATTTCAATCTACAGGTATTCTAATTCCTGCACTTTTCCGTCATTTCTTCATATGAATATATTCATATTAATGATGATGATATTCACATTCCTCCATCAGCACTTTTTCATATTATTTCTAGCTGTTCCATCACCTTTGGTAGAGAACAAGTAAAACATCAGAACAGGCAAAGAACTCTTTACAAAATCTTCAATCCAGTACTTTAAAATCTGGGATGTCCAACTAAAGAGACACTCTACAGCTTCAAGATGTGTTGGGGCCTGCATGATAAAAAGAGTGAAAAACCCCCCTGAGTAAATTCTTATACTATCCTGAATTTATATAAGCAGGATTTTTGGATCAGGAGAATAACTGGCAACTAAAATGTTTAAGATCCATGAATCTGTCCCTAAACCTCTGCACCCTTTCATCTACTCTTCTGTGCATTGTCAGTTACAAAATATCATATTTATTAATGATTCCTTGTGAATACAATGTAAAATTCCTACATAAAAGTAAGAAAAGAATCTATGCAAAAAAAAATTACCATTTTTTTAAACTCAGAAAACAATAATTTATCTCTTATGAATCCAAATACTCGCTTTTCAAAATATGGTGACGCATTAAAAATTAGCTTAAATTTGTTACCTTTTGGGGGTTTTTTGTTTCTGGGGTTTTTTTAAGCAGCAGGAGTAGGCAAATTAATATAGATTTGTTTACACTCTTCAGAATGGATATACCACAGAGGAGGGAGAACTGAGGCATGAGATAAAATGACAAATTTTATATACAAATAGCAGCCAGGCAGTAAGATATTCTGTGTTAAACAAAGACAAAACAATAAACCTATAGAAAAGTACTATAGCTGTGGGGCACAGGGGTCACTTTATGAATTCCTGAGACCAGACTGAGGAGCTTAAGCAGCTTCGAAGACAGTCTGGCATTGTTTTCTCAGTCAGTCTTTTCACACACGGTCTTCAGTAGGAGGCCGCCCATGAAATACAAGTTTTATCTGGGAGCTGGACACAAAGATCCTTACTGGTCACTTCCATCTCAAGATATTCTATGATTTATAAAATTATTGCCTTTTTCGGTATCTACTTCAGCAGGCTACCCTGGAGATTTATGACACCAATATCTCTCAATATAATACTTACATTTACACTATGGCAAGCCCATTACCATGCAAAGGAAGAAAATCCCAGATTTTTTTTCCAGACAAAGTTCTTAAATCAAAACAACCCTGAGCAGACTTAGATCTCCAGGGTGCAACAGAAGAAAAAAAATTAAATTAAATGAAATTAATTCTTTTAAATAATTCTTTAAATTCTTTGATGTAGTGGTCAACCACATTTGATTAAGCAAGACGACAGGTTCATATGAAGGAATCATTTCCTTGAAGAGTGCTACTCAGCACCAGCATGCCCATGTCCAGCCTGGAGCGGCAGAACACTTGAGAAACGGCAAGAACATCTTCAGTGCTGTTCTCCTACAAATCCCGAGTTGTCCCTTTAAGGAAAGATGCTGCAGCACATGGCAGGACCGTGCCTCTCACAGCATTGTCCTTGCCTTACTGGTGCATATTTTGCAGCAGTTTAGAGGCTGGAGACACAGGCTGAAATAAAAAGCCTGCACATTCGCCTGCTGGAGCAGGCAGGTTTTTGATCTCTAACCAGAATGTATTTGGTAAAAGGAGCACACCACAGATGCCCCCTCAAGGCAGCCCAGAATTCCTATCTGCCAATAGCACATAAGGTTTAATCAACATGTGAGAAAGAAGGAGAGAAAGCATCTGCTGACCTGCTCTAGCCAAAACACAGACAATTTCATTCTTCTTAAGATGAAGTAACTCAGCAAGCAATCCCCTATTTTATTTTGGGGGAAATGCAAGGCAGCCAACCATCCCTACTAAATCAAACTATCCTGAACTGCCCTCTGAAGCTGCAATCCTCAGGATTGGAGTCTGGGATCAGCCAAATTAAAATATTGAAACATTACTTAAGTAATCACCATTTTATAAATAGGAGAACAACTTCCCCTGTAGCCAAATCTCCATATGTGAGGCAACAAGCAAATGTTTCCGTGTTTTAAATGTTAGCTCTTCTGTAGACACACCTCACTTAAGATGGTATCTTGTTAACGTGCCAAGTCTCAAATAGCTGTACTATAGGAATACTGGGTCATATCCTCAGCTCTGTAAATCACTGACTTCAACAGAAATAGCTCAGTGCACATCAGCTACAGATCCAGCACACTGTTTATTGCTGGACTTGCATAGATAGAAGTGCTTTGAAAAATATAATGCCCCTGTCAATCATTTCAGGGACGTATTTTCATGATGACTGGTCAAAGTTGGCTTTTCCCTTGCATTTTCCCTGCTTTACTGGCAGCTATTTTGGGAAATTTTATTTAAAAATGTTTGTCCTCATCCTTCTTATAGGCCCCCTTTGAGCATGGAAAGGCCACGATAAGGATTCCCCAGAGGTCCCTCCTAGTCTTTCCAGGCTGAGCATGTGACAACCCAAGATACAGCTGGTATCCAGATATGACAGTAAGTCAATCATGTTACTCCATAAATAGGGAACAGCCTGTGGAACTCTCCAGCATGGCAGTGGGCTGCACACTGGGGTCTCCCCACGACTGGGGAAGCCTCTCAAAATTTCTCCTTGAGGCAGAGAAGTTCCTTGCAACAGATTTGCAGTGTGAGTAATAGCAGGTTAAACTTTGAAGTCTTGGTTAGGTGATATAAAGGAAAAATTGTAGACATACAATCCTTTAGACACAAACTTTTGGCCAAGTCTCACACTAAGTCTGGATCCAGCTGCACGCAAACTCCCCTCAGAAGGGAGTTTAGGAAGATAGGGAGTCCTTTGTGAAACTCATGGCTCAGTGGGAGGGTGTCTCTGCCAGTTTTATCTGACCCTGTCCTCTAGGCAGTAAACCATCAAGTGCACCTTGATATCAGATCTTGTCAAAACCCTGCCACATTTACTATCAAACTTTGTTAAATCACTGTTTTATATCAATTGATAAATCTATATTTCTCTGTTACAAGAGAAGGCACAGCATCACCCATGACATCTGGGTGTAATATTTCAATTACAATGCCTATTTTCAACAGATTACCTCCTGAGCAATAAATTTGCTAAAAATGTTTTGCCCAGCCAGATGGATGTCTTAAAAAAATTTCTTTCAAGCACCTACAATGAAAATGCGGTCATGTGAATGTGTGAATTAGGAATAGGTGTAAAAACAATACCACCAAAAAAAGAGGCATTGAGTGGAACTTCCATCTATAAACTATGGATAAGCACACCTAGTTTTGACATTTAATTCAGTTTCTTTTGGTTAAGCTCTCATGGGGACCTTTCAGCTGGAGCAGATGTTCAGACCAATGGTTTTGAGAGTAACTGGTTGGGACAAATAAATGTTGAACCTGAGTTTGGCTAATGCAGGGATATCGGAAACTGTGCCTGAGAAAGAAGATCTGGGAAAGTTTATGCGAAGGTGTTTATGTGTAAAAATAATACAAAAACAACACATGGGCAGTTTTACTTCAAAGACCAATGTAAAAAATGAAGAGCCAGCATACAGTAGAAAGTTATTTTGTGTCTTCTTTAGTTTTCTTTGGGTTTTTTAAAGTAAAATTAATCTAGGGACAGGGAACAAAACAAAGCATAAGCAATAAGTTCAACACAAAAGTGCTATTCTAAATAAAAGGAGTAGTCTCCCAGTAACCAACCTTTTATTATTTAGACTGCATAAAATTACAAATGACTTCCATCCAAGAAGCTGCAAAAAAGAATAAATCAATGTACCTTTTTAAGGCAAGCATTGTTACCTTTATTCTGGTGGAGGACAAAACACTGCATAGCGTGATGAAGGGACTATTCATATGCAGTCAGTATTTACATAATATCTGACAATGATGAGTTCTATCAGATTTCAATGTGTGCCTAATTTACATAGTCATAAAAAATATCTGAAAATACAGCCCTAGTTTATGGCCTGTCTATGGACACCTTATTTCCTTGCTACACACAAACAAGGCCTCGCTTGAGCACATGCAACATGCACCAAAGGTGGATAGAGAAACAAGCCACACTTGATTCTCCAGGCTTTTCTGTATGCAAGTGATAATATCTTTTAATTCATAACCCAAAACACAGGAAAACATTGCCAATGTGCAGACACAAAGCTGATTAAAGAGCCAGACTGTCAGTGGAGCAATTAGTTACCTGAATAAAAAGAAGACGGTCACAACAGAGCAGCCTCCTATGAGTTTTAGTCACCTTTGTACTTGGACTAAATTTGCCAAAAGCACAGAAATATTTCACAGTTTGTAAGAAGAACTTGCAAGAATTCAGGGGCTACATTTAAAGAGAGAAAAATCATGAATTCACCACCAAGAGTAGACACTTAAAAGCTTAAAGGCAATGAACACAGAAGGCAAAAGAACCTCAGGAAGTTTGTGTGGAAAAAAGTAATATAGAGATATAGATATACATATAGATGATATAGATATATTTTCTCAAATAATAGCCCCGAAGTTTAAGAAACAATTCACTGAAGAATGCTAGTTGCTATTAGCCCTATGGAGTTTGTGAAAAAAAGGGCCAGTGGAGTTAAATTGCATATTTCGTACAGCAGGCAAACAACGCTAACAAACAGAATATGAACGGTTGACTATTTTGACAGAGAAAACAGAAATATACAAGAAGAACAAACATTCAAGTCCCCAAAAGATCATGTATTCATTACTGGTGAAGTAGCAAGTCCACTTACTTAAGCTTCCTTAAGCTGCTTAATATAATTCATACTGAGACTAAATCTGAACTCTCACAGCCTGACTGCAGAACTACCATGAGGTGATGGGAATGACAGATTCTGATGACATGACATCACATCTTAGAAGAAAAGGGGAAAAAAGAGTTTGCAAATTAGGCCAAAATATTCCCACCTGTGTGCCTTAGGTTGCCACCAGCAGAAATCTGTACTTTGGCACCTAAGTCCAAGTGGCTTTATTTAATCACTCACAGCTATTAAATAAAGCCTTTGATGTGAGACCAATAGAAGATTCACCACCTCTATAAATCTCAACATTTTTATTTGCACGCCTATTTTCAGTATAAAACCTTAACAAAAAAAATCTCCTGAAAAAGGAAAGTGCAATTGTCCTCACTCAAGTTTGTCCCCAAACATATGATGCAGTTAAAAACATAACAAAACCCCATGCATGAAGGTATTTTGTAGTACTTATGAAATTGCTTCAGAGACAAATATGGAAGTCAAGTCAGGCCTCTAGGTGAAAAATCACACTGAATTAAATAAATTTGAAATGTTAATACGTAAACATGTAGAATATATAGGCTCTTAAGGATTAAAATAGTCTAAATATTTCAAGACAGATCACAATGCATGAGATGTAAAATAATCTCTTAGTTATCCATTACACAGATGGAGTTTTCTTGCTGGAAGAGCTGAAAGTATAGTAAAAATCAACCAAAATATATCACTCCAGAGAAAATCCATTTTTCAGCAATAAAAAAGCGCTTAGCTAAATAGGGATTCATCTAGATATACACTGATATTTCCTTAATATTGAATAAAACATTGGATATCTCCATATGAGAAAGATTATACATTTTGTTTCAAAGTGTTGTGTCTATGTACAGATCCGTGCTGGTCACAGCAGACAAGTTTCCAGCTTCCACACACGCTTCCTTTCTGCTTTGAATAAATCACAAACACAGTTAACTTTTACAGGATTACTTCTCTATGCATTGTGTATTATCAGATGCAGAAGCAGTGACATCTCTCAGGGTGCTTTTGGCTGCACAGGAAAGAGGAAACAAGAGAAGATTTTTTTGACTGGTTTTGCATTCCAAGGAGGAATAGATACCTGTCTATTCAAATAGGCAGGTGTTTAGCCAACCTTGCCCTAAGAATGGCTGGTACATCTCCCTACAGTAATCAGAATGCAGAGTCTAGCACTCATTTGCAAGGAACATAATTAATACAGTAGAAATCTTTGTTTAAAAGTTGCCTTGGCTGAGCATGTTCAAAATTAATGTCACATTGAATTCTTGCAGTTGATGCTTTCATTTACATTTGATATGGGACTCAGATCCCTTGTAAGAATTTTGGAAAGCAGTGTGTGCATCTTTATTTTTTAAAAAAGCTCTTAGTGTTCAAGGGTGTTTTCCACCAAGTTTCAGACTTGGCAGGCAGTTGCAGGCCTCTCAGTGATTTCCATTTCAACATTTGATTTATTAAAAGTACCCTAGATATAGTTTAATTTACTTGCAAATTTTTATTATTTTTTTTTCACCTGCCTTTAAATGGAAAACCTGTGCACTTGAAAATTGTTTATTTCCACATCAGCATCTGCAAATATCTGTGTAATGTCTGTTGAAATTCTATTCTATAATTTCTTGCAGCAGTATTTCTTCAGGAACCATAGCTGATATGCTTGTAACTTCTTTAGTAGCTGCTTTAAAGGAATAATTTTTCTTTGCCTCTCCCAGCTCTGGATAAAAAAAAACCCCAATGTCACTAAGTTTTCCTAGATCAATTTCATTGTGTATTTATCGATAAATTGGAGAGAGAGCAATTGTAAAAAGAAGGTAGCTTGAGTTGAGTCTCTGGTACATGTTATTTGTGTAGCAGAGACATGCATCGTCACAAAACATTTCTTAATTTACAGTACTTGAAATTCTCTGGTATATTCAATCCACAATCATAAGGATCTTGCAACCAAGAATCAGTAAAGCCAGTCTAACAGGAGTTCAGTTTTTTGGATGATAAGGTCCTCATGAGATCACACCTTTCTAGACTTACTCAAAGTACTAGCTTCTCCTGGCTTGGAACACAACTTGAACCCAAAACCCTGTGGCATGTTCAGATCCATGTCATTTAGCAGCTTCCTAAAAGGAAGGTTTCATGAGTAACTTGGAACAGTGATTCGTTCCTGCAATGCACAATCAAAATACTTCAGTAACTGCGGGAAATGTAAATTTCAGATTCTGTTTTCATGTGGTCCTGGTAATCTGGGTAGCCAAAATTTAAAGTTAAAAAATGCTCATTCTTCAAGCTATGCCTTTTTAATGATAAGTGCTATAACTGGATGGAAAACCTCTTAACCTGTGTGTTGTAAAGTTCACAATATTTGGTGTTTATAAGCTTACAAATAAATTTCTGTCTGCATTTGTACATACATGCAAGTTAGGCTATGACAAACAAGATTAATTCTATCTGATGAAAAGTAGTTTGGACTGAAAGTTATGCTCCAGATATTTTCCATGTGAAAATACTTACCAAGAAAAACTTATGTTTCATGAAATGTACCTTAAATTAAATCCGAAATATAGTATAAGAAGTTGCTCTGATAACTCCAGCTGAGAAATATCTTCTTAATGATTTTTCATATGTAACATCAGGAAGTATTATAAAGTACATTTTCTGTATATGTTACTGATTTGCCACATTTTTTTAAATTGCTGATTAAGAAAAGTATTCTAATTTACTAAGTTGCAGGTTAGTAGTACTCTGAGTTTAAAACACATTTTTAAGATAATTAATTCTGATTAATAAATTAAATAAATTTCTATCAAATGATTAATCTCTTGATTATTTTAATAAGGATTTGCCAAATGTACATTATTTCGACTACTAGAGTAGGCAATAAATTACGTATGCACTTAGTTTTATATGGCTTACAGGCTTGACAAATTGCTTATTCAGAATGACTAACTAATCTATCACTTTTTTAGCAAAGAGTACAAAGTCTAAAAAGAATCCTAATAAATTTACTAAACACCGTCTATGTACAGAATGAAATTAAACAAATTAAATTAAAATTTCATTTGCACACATGGTTAAGCAGGAGAATGTTCTCAGGTACTAGAAGTTAACAATTAAATGCAATGAGCCTAATAACTAATTGTTTCCACCTTCTAGAAATTTCTGCATTTTCAAGCAATTACCAGCACAAGCTCTTTTGCTTTTCTGGGACATTTGTTCAATAAAAGCAGCACAAAGGATAGAAGCTACTCCACCCTAAGCCTACGGTGCAGGACAGTTTTAAGGTTTCTGGAGAAAATGAATTTATAACTTCCTGAAAATGAAGCACAAGCACTGTAAAGTTAACTCATTCAGTGGCTGCTCTGGGGGGGCAGTGCCATCCTGCCACAACCTGACCTGATGTGACAGCCTTCAGGCCACCGAGCAAGCTGGGCTTAGTGGGCTCTAAACTCACACTACACCAGGTGCACACCCAAACGCCAACTCAGTGTCTGCCAGCAGTCACTGATACCACATCTTCTAAGAAACTTCCAGAGATTTTCCTCTCTCCATTTCGTTTTCCAATGCGCAGCCCAAATTTAGCTGAGCTCTTCTTTCTGGGGGTCTGACTGTGTAGCCATATTGGTGAGAAAGAAGGATTTGGATATGCTCTAACTCACAACTAAACCTGTTTTTATTACAGCTTGTGGGTCTCCTAATGGCATTCTCAGAAACCTGGTGAAAAGTGTTCCACAGCCAAGTCATCTGTACAGCAGGGGAAGCAGAAGACTTCTGCAGTATTTAATTCTCACCCAAAGGCCTGGGTTCACATTTCCTGTGAGGTCCCTGCATTAATACCCACCTATGCAAACTGATTCTGCAAGGGAAATATAAAAATGCCCCTCCATCACAGATGTTTTTTCCTTTGTGCCACCACTGGATGGGAATTATCCTTCAAAACATACCATATTTTAACTATGTAGTTACAAAAAGGGTTCTTAAAAAGAGATCCTTGCTGGTGCAGTAATGTGTGCCCCCAGAACTGTGGTCAAGTAGGAGAAAAGTTCTCAGAGACTTCTCTTTTGCAGCTTACCCCAACCTGGTTTTAAACAAGCCTATTTTGTATTACAGTGCTTTGGTTAGTTTCTAGCAGTTCTAGAAGTCTGAAACAATAAGGGAAGGCCTGCCCTTCTGTTCAAGGCCTGTTCAAGGCAGCGGAGGCAGTTAAGTGCTAGCAAAAACACAATCAGTGGATCAGTTGTTCTTGCATAAAAAAAAAAAAAAGTCTTTTGAACCTCAATCAAAACTTGCAGTTTGGTGTCTGTCAATGGTTCTGGACTAAAATGTGCAAAGATTTTTATTTAGCTATAAACATCTTGTTAAAACTAAACCAATATTGACACATAAAAACCTTTTATTATACAGATTCCTTAAAATCAGAAGTGAGGGTGAATACATCTACATGTTTCATCTCCCGTGTTAGCACTTTCTTTGTTGTGCAGCCTCAACAATTAAAGTCTTTGAGGCAGGCAGCAGTTCAATCCCTGCAAAGCATGTAAGCTGTGAGCCCCAGATCCCAGGCTAAAGAATAAAGGACCATGACACAGCTGTCATCGCTGGAGTCTACAGCATTTTTAATCTTGTAAGAGTCTGCCTAATCGCTGTTGTCTGCTTCATTGTCTCAGAGCTGTAATTTGGCCAAGCATATGAGTGCAATTTTGACATCCACCCCTTAAAAACCCATTATCTCTTTGCAACAGTGTACAAAACACTCAAACAGTCAAAGCAAGGGGAAAATCAATAACAGCCCTATAATGATATTATCCCAAGCATCTATATTAAGTCTGCACATATCCTTTTCCATCCTCAATTTGCTATCAGCTGTTATCAACAGCCTGCTGAATACAACAGGAAGTGGGAGAGTAAAGATGATAAATGCATACAGCTTTCTCTGTAAGCAGGCAATATTGTGAACATCCCGATGGAATAACACTGAGATCAGCAGGCCTCTCTATTGCTGAAGATTTTTTTGCCTGTTTACAGCACAAGAACGGATGGCAGTGAGTGTTTTCCACATTCTGTAACAGGAGTCCATCACAGTATGTATTTAGGTAACTAGAAAAATGTATGTATATATGTAACTAGAAATAAAAAAAGCTAAAAGTGTTTAGCAAGTTTTGAAACTTGCCTGTAGCTTTGTGGGAAACAGGTTGATGAAACAGTTCAGAACTGAAATAAACAAGCTTTGCATAAAAAAAGAAAGTATAATTGCACAATTTTAAGGGCAGAAATCCTGTTTTAATGACAGATGCGGAACCTGAAGTTACAAGGGGAAACTTCAGCTTTGTGCTTATTCTTTTTTATCTGTAGAGATAGACAGCTGTTGACATGGTTTGACCAAAATATTAGCAAAAGCACTTGCAAGCTAATTGCCAGGATTGTCCAGATATCTGCCTTTTACAGAAACAATTTATTTTCTTTTTATTTGCACACCTCAACAGTGTCTTTGCTATTGAAGCTTCTCTATTTAGAGGACATGGTCTTTTAGACCAAAACTTTGCCTCTCACAACTAACCAGAGAGCCATTTCTTCAGCATTTCCTTTGTACTCCTGCCAATCTTCAGCCTACAGCAGGAGCTTCAGTATTCACCTCCCCAAAGTGCCTTTCCGCAGTGTTTTCCTCTAAAGCTTGGTGACAGAAAGAACAGCTTTCTTGTTAGCAGCTCAGTCATCAACTGCCAGAGTTCAGCCACATTCCTGCTACCTCACTTCTTTCTTCTTCTTTTCTTTCTTAGGCACAAGCTTCTGCAGCACCTGGATGCCTCCTTACAGCTTAGGCTCTCCTGCTCATCATTAGTGTGGTTCCCGTGTTCAGACAGCTCTCTTTAATCTTTGCTGTGCAAAAGCACCACAATTATCCTTCCCACTGCATTTCTCTTCTCAGCCTTCGGCTCCCCTCTGCCACTTCTTTTCTCTTTTTTATCTTTACTTCCCTTGTCCATTGATGTTCAGCGTTTCTTGACACATTTCTGATGCACGGAAATTGCACGTTCCCTCTTAATATCCCTGTTTTGTGAAAATAAATTAATATGCATAGAGTTGGACGACTGATACATTTGAAGCTAATAAAGGCATTTAAACAAGGGGCAGAAGGGTAAGAAGAAATTGCTTGCTAGTGTCAATTTTTTGACTGCTGTCTCCATGGAAAAGAGGAAAGGCTCCAACACAGTGATTTTATCATCCAAAAGTGTTTTATGTTTTACCGTCCTTAGAAGATGGATTTAAGATACATTCTGTTGCACAGCATAATGTGTTATCAGTATGTACCCCTTTTACTAGGGAGAGTGATATTCTGTTATATTCCACTGGTGAATATGCATGAAAATTTTCCTTTTCCTGGGTTGCACAGGCCACGACCTGGAAATCCTAATTTGTTTGTTTATGCAGATAAATACCATCCATGTTGTCTGGAAATTCCCAATTCAGTCTTTGGGGTTTTGGCCATCTTTTCACTCTCACACAGTTCACCCAACCTGTGCACGATTCCTTGTTTAAAGACAGCAATGTTCATAAGGAGCTGTGGTATTATTTGTCAGACCAATTGATACATCCACAAAACACAGATCATCTTTCAGGGAAAATCTTTAGATTTTATCTTAAATTTTATCTTCAACTTTATTTTTCACAATTTATCTCAAGTAGGATATCCTTTCAGATGCTGTCTTGGTTGTATCTTTAGGGCATCCTGTCTGCCCGACTTGTACCACACCAAACACAAACCTTCACGCCTAGAGGAGTATGGACAGGATAAAAAACCCTACTGTTTAAAGTGAAAGTGCATTTTTTTCATGCTTGTGTTCAAAGAAGAAGAAAGCACCAGCTGGAAAACAAAATTTTGCTAAGCCAGCTTGAAACATTTGTACTTTGTTCTTTAAAAGTATGCTGTCTTGGAAACACTGACTTAAGGGGTATAGGAAGGAAAGAAAAGAGCATTGGAAACTAGATGAGAGGAAAGATGTACACATCAGTAATTTATAGAAGTGTTTTGTTTGGTCAGCTAGCTCGGGTTCAAAATTTCTGCATGACAATTATTCCATGGAGGGCCTGTGGTACTCTGAAATCTGAATGCAGAAAGGAGAATATTCACTGCTCCATAAAATTGCTGTGGCCTCAAAACTGAGTGTCTCTTCATATGGCACAAATGTGAGAGCAGGTAGGAAGGATCAACTTCTGGGGGCAAAAACCAGTGCTGAGTCCGAGCAGGTTTGTGTCTGGTCCCCTCCCGCCATACTTTTGAATATTCCTATCCAGAGGTTATCAGTCAGTCCTTCAATTGGTTTTACTTTGATACTGTTGTGACATCTGCATATCTCCCAGACTTTCATGTTCCTCTCAGTGATACAGGAAAGAACAATCTCCAGCTCCTAGCAGCATGGGCAGGTTTAAGTGACTTCCCAAGGATCAAGAAGCTCTGTGGCAGAATAGGGATAGTTACAACTGGAGCTTTCCAGATGAGAAAGCAGAAAACATCAATCCCTGCTTGTAGGATTTTGAGGCACTTCCGTGTCGCTTAGGGTAATTGCTTCAGGAATTCTGTAACCACAGAACCCCATAAAAACTCTCCAATCAATTATTATCAAATGGACCCTCTTCAGGATTCAGCACCAGATGCCAGTATATACTCTCTGAAACATAAAATTGTTTGAAAATATTTGGATTTTTTTTCATTGATGAAACAGGATCTGCCTAATAAAACTCATGAGGGTACCAGTGGGGAGTACATTGTTGGGGGAGACTGGATCATGAGACCCTTTCACAAAAGACTCCTTATCCTTTCAAAAACCATATTGAATTAATACCCACTATTTCAGAAATGCTCAGTATCAAGCAACCTTTGTCCTTGACTCTATATAACAGGGATCTCATCACTGCAGAGAACTCGCTGGCTAACATCCAGGGAAACAGAACTCTGAAAATCTATTTAAATATTTGGTGTGTTGTTTGTTGGTTGGTTTTCCTGCTCATAAAAAATTCCAGGATAATCGTTGCTTTTTCATAACTGTGCAAATGAAATAACTCCCTTGAGATATTTTTTTAGTTTAACACATATATGATTCCCTTGCCCACTGTGCCCTTCCTCAAAAACTTCCAGTCCCTAAGGAAATGCTGTGTTGCAGTGTCAAAAGAGGTGTGAAAAGTACACTGTCTCTAATGAAACATTTGATTTTGAAGTATATTTAAAAACGCAAAATCCCTCTTGAAATGGAATTATGACCCTTTTTGAAGCAGTGGTAGATTGGACAGATTCAGCTAAAAATTAAATTACCCACCATAAAGCAATCTTTCTGCTGAATGCATGGCTTAAAGCAACTCTGAAAGAGCATAACAAAGAAATAAATGCATCTCTTGCTTCAGAAGGAGGTGATTTAAAGCCTGTTTCACTCCTTCGAAGCTCGGCTGCATCTAGAGTTGAACAGTTCTACAATGTGTGGAGGGAGCATCCTTGAGATCTACCAAGTTTTAAAGAGAGCAAGGGAGATCCCTGGCATTTCAGAAATGAGCACACCCTTTCTAAGCAGAGGCTTCAAAGAGGACAAGACAGAAAGCTTTCTCTTTGAAATATTCAACTGCTAAAAGAAACTGTTTCTTATTGATTTTCCTCAACTGCACTCAGCTTACAGCTCAAACCTTGTGCATACAGGCTATTTTGAAAGCAATAATTAAAAATAATATTCCCCTGGAGTGTAAGAGTGCATTTTAAATTCTTGTGGTTATTTATTTCTTTGTTACTGTGTCTCATTTTGCTTTCTGTGAGGTCTTTCACAACTTTATCAGCTCTTGCCTTACTGTAATTTTGCGCTTTTTCCAAAATTTGAATGAATGATTGTTGGAATGTTTGAACATTTGTTGAACATTTGAATCTTCTCAAGTCCCGTTCCTGCACTCCTGTATTTAGTGGCACTTTGAGTTTCATCCAAACTCTGAAAACAATGTTCTGTTGTTCATGGCTGTGACTGGTGGAAGAAGGTTCAGAAGAGATGGCCAAGGGAGATGTGCCTGTGAAACTCAGTTCACTGAAAGAATGTGACTGCCCTGACTTACCCAGGCCACAAGCAGGGAGTCAGTTTGTGGCTTCACACAGCACTGAGTATAAAATCAGACCAAAAAAAAAGTTTGGAAAAGAGCAATGGCTTCAACCCACATATGCACAGCACCATAAAGATGGACAGTTGGGATCACAGTGATATTGTGTTTAAACTGTATATTGTGATTACTATGTATTTTTCTAAGCGTAACTTACATTAATATTGTTTTATGCAATATGTTCTGTCTTTAAATAAGTTAATGTGGTATGAAACATTACACCCTCCATGTATGAAATGCCTAAAATGAGCTGGTCATAGGTATTGAAGTCTAAAGATGAATCTGAATAAACAGCAGATGAAAACCCCAAAGGGTTTAAAAACAGTTTGAAGGAGTTAAAGCCTAGAAGAAACACATTTTTGAATCCTTTGTTTAAGATTTTATGGTAATTAAGTTAATAATTAACACAATTATTAAGTTAATAATAACACAATTTTTGAGGTATGAATGATAGTCCTGGGAAATAATTTTATGCCTGGTGGAGGCTGACTTATAGACTTATAGGCTGACTCATTCTCCCCCCACCATCTGAAGCAAACTGGACAACAGTACATGTCACTTTTTTAATAGATTCTAAGTTATATTTTCAGAAGCACTCATTACCCCCTTTATGCTTACTAAATTTTATATATTATGTGATTAATAGTTATTATAGTCCATATTGCATTATTAATATATAATACATTATTATATTTTAATAGATTATATTTTTATATAATCAGAGTATTATTGCTTAAATAACAGATGAGACTGTAACTTCAGGCATAAATATATTACCTAGCTAATTTAAGCTGTTTATTTTATTCCTTGGATAAGTAGACTAATCTGGACAGATCTAGGCAGAAATTTTTGTGCCCAGGGTCTGAAGCAAGTTCTTAAGCAAATGCCACCACATTTCAAAAGAAGTAATTTATGGGAAAAATGTCTCTGCATGGCCTAAAGTTGTTGTTTATTCATTTGATTTCTTGCCAAGTAACGCATAATTAAAGTAAGTTCTAGCTTGTTCTATGGGAGGCGGAGAGTTTGTGAACTTTGGACTTGATTTATTTATCACAAGCCTGATAATTAATTCAATATCTAATGTAGGTCTTCCAAAAAAAAAAAATTAAAAAAAAGTTCAAAGTCTGTTAGACGGTTGAACAAGGTCCTCAGCATCATTCCACTGAAGTCAATGCAGAAGAGCATCAAAGAGGATTTGCTATCTGTGACTCAGTTTTCATGTACATTACCACCTCTGTAACTAGCAGCATATACTGCTCAGGGCTTTTTTGCTTACTTGATTATTTATAACAATTAAATAGAATGAAACTAGAGTACTTTTGCATTGTTTTGAGAGTGGAACATGACCTCATTCTGCCAAGACCTTTGATTTTGTGTTAGTCCAAATTAATTTTGTGGTGTGACTAAAATTGATTTCTAGAAAAGAACATGAAAGAGGTGAAGAAAAGTGACTCTGACTCCTCAAAATTCTAGTTTTTGAGACAGCATCCCAGACATTTGGACAGTGTTAACTGGCTATTCCTGTCACTGCTGCCAGCTACTTGCAAATAAATCCTGACACAGAGAGACTGCGATAAGGAAGCACCATGCACACATCTCTTGCCAATATGGTTGCCCAGGGGAGCTGGGCTGCCTAAACATTTGTGGAAGCAGGACTTTATGTTGCTGACCATTTGTGAATGGTCATGCCTTAAAAGAAAGTAAAAGGAAACCAAAGCTTGTCATTATAGTCTACTTTCTGCCTTGTCTATTTATCTGCAAGACAAAACAAACAACATTAAACCTGAGAACTTGTCTAGTTTAATTTAAGGAAATCAAATACCCAGCACTGCTTTTAGTAAGTAGGTCAGAAAATTCCCCGGGGCATCCAACATGCATTTTGTGAGTTGTTAGGCAAATGAACTTAAAAAAAGGGACACAGGAGATTTTAGCATTTACATCATGATCTCTTCTTGGGATTAAAAGGAAACAAAAGAAGCTGTAAGAGTCTTACTACTATCTTGGCTCAATATTCCTCTTCCATGATGTGAAAGAGTGTCTCAGAAATCTTGGGCTTTGTAAGCTTAGGTGTAATACCAGTGTACATTTATTAAAGCTTCGGCTCTGTCACACCTTACCCCAAGTGACACAGACTTTGGATATTAGCAGACCATTTGAAAAGGGATTGAGCTCAGCTTTCGCACCCAAAGCACAAGGACAGTTTGTGTTCCTCCAGATTCTCTGGGTTGTTAGCTCAGGAGACAGGGTATAAATCCTCAGGCTTCCATATCCCAAAACAGGACTCATCAGTCAAACTTCTCAGTCTCTCATCCATTATAGCTGTTGCCACTGGCTGGTAGATACAGGGGGGTTGATACTTTTTCCTACAGCTGGGTTAAACTGATCTCCCTTTTTACTCCAGAAGAGGTTAATGGAAAGTGTTTATTGAGGTGAATTTCAAACTATGACCCTCCCCTCAAAATGTTCCTTCTGATTTGCATGGTCTTTGGGGTGATCCAAACCAAGTCCAGCTCTCTTTGGATTTGGGTGTTGTCGGAAGTTGTGAATTTTCACCAGGAAGCAGGACTGCTGTGGGAAAGGGTGTGCAGAACTAAGCAAAAAACAACAAAAAAATTCTTCCTACTCTGTAAAGATATGTAATGTAGCTCTTTTTGCTGACATGCAAATTTCAGTTTTGGTGGTGGGCTTTTCAGATAAGAAAACACCCTTTTCCCATGATTCTTCATAGCATTTATATACTTGTTGCTCCTATTTCTCTGAATTTTTATTTTGACTTCATGGACAGTCCATCCTGACCTAGCTGGACTGAGACCTACAACTTAATTACTGGAATGAATCGAGCAATTCATCGTCACCAAAAATCTAACTTTTTCTTGGTAAGTGTGTTATCAACAACCAAGTTTCAGTTCTCCTAGCTGTATTTGGTATTAAGCATAATTCAGTAAACAGTTTTTATGGATAATTCTGGCTTTATTATAGGTGACTCCCAAGCACTTCCTAGTGAATATTCAATAATTGGAAGCAAAGATGTTTTGCAGTGGATACCCAGAGAATATGTCTTTCTGAGCAGATGAGTGCAGTTCTTGAAGTTGATTTTCAGTGTGTCTACTCCTTTTCACTTTCTTTTCTTGTGGATGCACAAGACTCAAATGTCATATCCTTTCCCAACCACATGACATCAATAGCTACTGATGTCAGCCATTTATTAGACTGGTTCTACCAGCATTCTTACTTTCTGGCCATCTAGAAGTGGTGCATATAAACACAGTTTAAAGTTCTCCAGGATTTTTAGGCATCCACAGTTCCTTCGGCACCATTTCATAGGTCCGCAACAGAATAGGATGTCAATAATTACCCCACAATATTGCCAGCAACAAACCATCTGTGTGATGGATTAGAAATTCATTACATGGTTCCTTAAAAATTAAGTAAAGCTTCTTCTAATGGAGCTTTATCTCATCAAACCTGGGGAGAACTATTGCCCTAATAAACCAGATCAATTGAAGTTCTGCTCTCTAGCATGGAACTCCCTCCTCAGCATTATAGTAGGTAGGTTTGCACTGTCATTCATTAGCTCTACTGTCATTGACCTGCTAATTGAACCCTTTGCCAAGTGGGAATAATCCATAAAATACTAAATGTTCAGGAAGACAATAGGATAAAATACATTTTGTCTCAGTAATGAAGCTGTAATTAGGCACATTACAATTCCATATCTATTCATAATAACGGCAAGCAAGCTGGGAAATAGATAGACTTTAATTTCCAGACAAGTGTTATCAACCAGACATTTTTAAGGATGTACAGAGAAAGCAGAAAGACATTTTATAAGTATACAACCTGGGGCATTGCTGTGCCCTTCCACCTCTTCCATGTTTACATCCAGAATTTGGCTTTCAGAGGAAAAAGGGTACCCATTATTTTAGGGTAGAGATTCAATCCTGTTTGTAATACGCTTTTGAGATACTTGGAGGAAAGCCAGCTTATAAATGCTAAGTATTCTTATTTGTTTTCTTTGTTATTGTAATATTTTCCCATCACTTTAGAAAACCAGCCACCTTTACCCTCTGAAACAAAAGCTTCCATATTAAATTTATCTATTCTACGGTTTAAAAGCAGCTAACATTCTGGGAAGAACAGAATAGAAATGTCACAGCATAAAACACAATCTCTTCTTTGTGGAAATTTCTGTCGTATTTTATCTGCATCCTACATCTACATATGAATGGACAAGTATTCATCGTGAAACCATTAGGCCTTCACAGGATGAAAGGAAATATAAATAGTTTGAAAAATGAATACAAATACACATGCAGTATGTGTGCTTTTTTCCAGCATGATGTATGGTATTTTTCCGCTCTGCATTAGACCAAAATGTGAGCACATTAAGGGCTTAAAGAGTTGGAAGTGTTCAAAAATATTCTGATTGGAACCAGAACCAGATCAGAAATACGAGCAGGCTTTGAGCTACTGCACCTTAACTCCAGCCAAACTCAATGAGCCCTTTGTGAGATCATTTAAAGTGCATGTGTAAATCCCTGCTTGCCCAAGGCAGTCCTAAGTAGCCAGAATTATGGATCCCCTATCTGCTTATCATCTCACCCAGACCAATTCTTTAACCCTCTCTTAAAGAAAAAAAATAATATTTTTCTTATCCCAGATCTTCAGAGCATGATTTAACAAGTGTCTCCCCTTCTTTAAGCTGTATCCCCATAGTCATACCATACTTGCTATGCAGATGTGGTTCTACCAAAATATCAGCACCCCATCTTATCTAAAAAAGGACATCAGTCTTATCTTGTTCTGAACTCTAAACAAAGTGTGTCAAACCTGCCAAAAAGTTTAGGTCAGTTCTTCTGTTAGAAAAGCCTTTTAAAAGTATTGATGTTGGTGGACAGGTGTAGGGAATTCAGGAGGATGAGAATCCCACCCTTTAATTGCCATTACATTTATGTCCATTGCTCTGGTCAAATGCTCACAGTCCTACTGATCTGGAATGGATACACAGCAGTTTATTTTACCTTAGAGATTTTATTTCCCATATTTGAATATTGAACACACAGGAAGCAATCTACCACCTACTAGGAAAAAAATAGTTCAGTCATCCACAACATCTGCAAAATGTAAGAAATGTGAAGATTATTCTCTAAAATATACTTCCAGGTGTATGAAACCGGGATTCACTGTGACCTTTTTACAGCTTAAAGTTTTAACTACCTACAGTAATGTGTCATGTGATCTTACAAAAGAATTCATGGCAATGGTAATTTCTGGTGCCTGTGTTAAGATTTTTAAATTATTACTTTATAATTAAAAAAAAATTAAAAAGTATTAAAAAGTATTAAGTATTAAAAAAATATTTTCTTAAGGTGCATTTGAAATATGACCTTGGAATTAACTTGACCTTTAGTGTAAACAAGCTGAATTTTCTGGCTGAAAAGTGCTTGTCTGCTCTCAATCCACACTTTATGCTCTTCCTACACTTACTTTTTCTATGGGAAGCAATACATCTATGAGATAATGATCAAGAAATCAAAGCTCCTTGGGTTTGGTGTTCTTAAGCCTGCATCACTGAAAATATAAACTGAAACCCCTTTTTTAGGGTGATGCTGGGTGTCCATTTTAAGAGATCTCTAAGATTCCTATTTTGTGGACAATGTGAGCCCAGAACTTAAAACAAATGAAGCCAGGTCTGCAAGAACACAGACATCAGACAACTTATCCAGTAAAGAATTACAGGTGCTAAATACAGCAAACTCTTATTTCACCCAGGTCATGAGACAAAGGTTGGCTCTTTACATCTTTATCTGTTAGCAGCAGAAAGCAAGTTGTTTTTCAAATGTAGTATTTTGCTTATGTTTCCTTGTGGATGGAGGAAGTCAAGTACTGGAAGATACCTCCTTTGTCCACAACCCTAGGCTTCTTATTAGGCATCCCTTGAAATGTGTTCGTGCTTTGTCTCATTGTTGCTCCTTCTCTCAGACATAGTTCTCAAAGCTGTGCAATTCCCTCCTCAGCATCTGGGGTTTGGGTAGAGCCTTTTCCTGTTTTGAGCAACTGGCTACACAGCTGAGGATTGTTATTCCTTAGTGGAAAAGAGGTCTTAGGCTTCCCAGACCACAAGCTCTGCCTCAACCCTTGCACATAAAGAATAAAGAACAAGTTTCTAGGGTGACCAAGCACTGGAATAGGTCACCCAGAGAGCTTGTGGAGTCTCCTTCTCTGGAGATATCCAAAACCTGCCTGTTTGTGATCCTGTGCAACCTTCTCTGGGTGAACTGGCTTTAGCCGGGGAGTTGTACCAGATGATGTCCACAGATCCCCTCCAACTCCAACTGTTTTGGGCTGACTGATTCTGTCTTAAAAGGCTCATGTTAGGACTTGAGTCCTGTCTGAAGAGCGTCACTTGGGACTTTCACAGACACTCTCTTCCCCCAGACCTTTGATGTCTGTATAGGTACAGTTCCTGGACTCTGAGCCTGGTCTGAGCTTTGCTGTAGGTGGCTCTATGCCTGCTCTTGCCCTCTACTGAGCGTGGCTTGCTCCCTACTCTTTCTGAGCTGTTTTCAGAGCAGCTTTTTCACCTCGTATTTTTCCAAAGGTCACTGCCTGTTGCTGTCCCTGACTCTGCATAGGAACTATGGGGTGGTGTCTTTGCTACCGAGGCAACTACACTGGCACGTCAGGTCTCCTAGGATGCCTTGCTTGGTGGAGTAAGCAGAGATCTCCAATGACAGGATTATCTTGTATCAGCAAATACAGCAGGCAGTGGCAAAAATATGTATTTTTAAGCTAGGGGGTTCTTGCAGTATTTCATATCAGCAGCTCTCTAATGATAATGGTGTTTAATTTCAGGTCAGCATAATCTCACTGAATCAGTCTGTGAACCACCTGCTCCCTTTTACCAGCTGAAATGGGTTGAAAGCATTTGTACAATTTCTGTTCAGTGGTAGCTTTACTCATTAACTACTCTGCTTTCACGTTTCATACTGTAGATGCAAGATTACGTTTGTAGTATTTCTTTCTCAATATTTGAGTGAGATTTCCAATTAACAAAGACCTTTTCCCCTGAATGGGCTCTCTAGAAAGGAGAAAGCTCTCCAGATCCAGAAAAGCAACAACTGTGTCTTGGTGAAAAAAAACTTGCAGCATAACCTGGCATGTGGTTCTTGTGCTAGATAGGTAGTCGTTGGTATCTTTAGAGTAACATCTTTTTTGTTCACTCTGTTTAAAAGCACTGCAAAACTCAGGACTTAACTCTACACTTCATTATTTTTATGGCATTAAAAGCCCTTGCTTGATTTGACATCTGCCACCCTTTCACTATCTCAGGTGTCACAACAGCTACAAAGCTGTCCTCACGTCTTTTCTGCATTTCCTTCTGATTTTGCTCTGAGCGACTAACAAGGCAATTTTAAAAGGGTTGTACTGAATGGTGTTGTCCTTTCAGCTGCAAGAAGGGTCACTGCGTGGTGTAAAAGCACATTATAAAGTTACGAGTCTTGGTTTGAAAACAGATGAGGGAGGGAAGCAAGGTAATGTAAGTAAAATCATAAAATGAATTTTATGTATCATTAATTCTGATAACTGATTTTATTACTTTAGAAAATTATTATGGCAATCTGCTACAAAATACTTAACCTAATTTAAATTTCAGAACAAAATTTTTTTGGCAAATCACTGTAAGCAATATTTTTAATCAACAGAGTGAAGCTAATTTAGGCTCCAAATGCTTCAAAAATTATGAGTTTGCTAAGATAAGCTTTCTTCTATTTTCTTGCTTCTGTATTTCAATGCTATTATTAGAAGAAGAACTAACAACTATATTCTCACTCTGTATGTACAAAAAAAGAAACCAAAACCCTGAACACAGATTATAGCAATGTTTTTACAGAAAATGCTTTATTTATGTGGTGGCAGTGACTCAAGCTCAAGATCTAATTACTTACCCACTAAATGAGTTGGCAGTAGGTTTAGATCATTTCGGGCCTGCCTGCTTTTTCCTATCAGGGCTGGCTTATGTCCTAAACTGGAGTAAAGTTTAGGAAACTAACCCCGCCTCCCCACTCCACCCCTCACCCCACCCCCTTCCATCCTAGAAGTGTTTGTCTTCTCCAATTTTCCACCAGAATTGTTCTGGCCAGCATAAACCAGAAGAAAACAATAGAGGCAACTTTGGGTCTTCAATCTTCTCTACTGGTCTTCTAAAAATGAAAATATACCCCTTGATACAAGGCAACAAAGCTGCTTCTCTTAAACACGTCATATCTTCCTTCACCTATATATTGCCATTTAACCTGGGATTATGCTGTATGTGCTAACACAGTCCATACAAATGGCTCCAAGACCCTTTGTGCTCTTGTGAAATATGAGGGCATTTTGGTTTTGTCCCAGGATGGCAGTGTTTTCCTATGTTTTCACTGCCTGTATGGCATCTAGTAAAAAAGCAGATTATATTTCTGCATGCTCAGCTGAAGTCTGTTGCTACCATTCTGCTTGTATTCATCTCCTTTCAAATACTTGGGATATTTCCTTTGTCAGTTCTCTGCCCAAATGCCTGGTACTTGTGTCTAGGACTCTTCAACCTTGATTTAAATGCTTGTATGAAGAACTGAGTTCCCATACTCCAGAATATATTTCTTAGTAGTACTGCTTTCTGACTTATTTCTTTTGAATGGTCTTTGAATCTTGCAAACACAGGGCATATCTTACCTTTCTTTTAAGGCCAGTAGGAAATCTTGCAGATACCCTAAGGATATTAACTGTGCTTTTAATAGTTTTCTTTGCATTCAAGATCAGAACTACTTTTACTTTATTCCCTATAGCATTTAAAATATAGAGACCCTCCTTTTTTGGGGCCTTTGAGAAATGACCTTAATAAATTCCCTATTGCCCCTGAGATGAAGTTGTACAGCCCATAAGAAGAATCTCCTATTTCCCACATCTCTAAACAAACAGTAACTCTTTTGTATGTTTTTAACTCATTCAAGGAGCAAGTTCCTACCTGCAGTTAAAGCTGAAATATTGATTTAAAACAGGGTTCAACTTTGCCTGGCATAAAGATACTTGGTTTATCCAGGAACTTTGATGCTGTAAGCCAGAGAGCTCTGCAACCTACCTATTATAGTTTAATTTTGTTCAAGGATTTTGGAGGATATGTGGGGAGGAGGGTGAGAGTGCTGCAGTTTTTTCTGCCTTTCTCAGGGTGTCAAAAGCACGTAAGGTCAGCCCTCCTTGCCACAGTAAATGAAGATAATGAATGGAAAGTGCATGTGTGTGTGAAAAGAAAAGGAAAAAAAAGCTACACTGAGATAGTTATGGGAAAAACTTCAGGAAAATTATCTCCTCTCATACTGTCTGTTCTGATAAAATGTAAAGCATTCTGTTATGTGGGTTTTCTGCTTGTTAACGAGAGTGCTCAGATTGCCCAACACAACCAAGGCATAGATGAAATGTCAGCTGTAAGAAAGAAATGAAAATTTTCCCTTCATAAAAAGTCACTGGTCTCACACTCTTGTCTCACTCAATTACCATTTCTTGTTGAAGCTCTGACCTGTCAATCCCACACTTTCAATGAGGTAAGTAGTAACACTTAGTATGCTTCCATACTTCCATAGTATGCTTCCATAGCATACTTCTGCCTAGCGGATTTATGTTCCTCTACCTTTTATATTTCTATATTAGCTTTGGGGTTTTTTAGGCGAGTGTTAATGTGTGATGAGAAAACGTGCATTTTCCCCACTGTGGTGATTTTCTATATGCGATGCCCTTTTTGCCTCAAAGCTTTTGGAGGTGGAGAGTCCTCAGTCTACTGAGGAAGGGCTGGAACCAGCTTCACAGCACGCACAGAAATCAGTGAAGGAGAAAGGTGGTTCTGGACACTGAAGTGCCTTGAGTTCCCATGCTGAATGCCCTTGGGTACAATGTTGAATTTTGCCACCAGTTTGCTCTGTTTCTGTCTGCCTTCCACCCAGATGTCTCAAGGGTCATGAGGGATCACAAGGAATAGTCATTTTGTGCCTAAGGGCGTTCAAGGGCATAAGAATCAAGCATGGTCCTTGTTCATTTAGATGCATGGTCTTACCACTCACTGGATTAATCTTGCTGAACTACTAAACCTAGGAGCAGGTGGATTTGATGGGTGCCACATTTGAAGTTTATTTCAGAGCATTATTGCTCTTTGCTCTCTTCGCTTTCAGTTAGCTTACTGTTAGAAAGCTAGAAGAGTACAACAGTGTGAGACCTCCAATTCCCAATAAACAGAAATTCTTTCCTCCCTTGAGACTGAACGAATCCAAAGGCTCTGTAGCCTTCAAAGAGCCTGAATTCTGAATCTGTATTCAGATAATTCCATCTTGCCTGCTTCCTCTTCCTGGGATAAGTGTAGCCGCATGGGAGGAGTGGTGGTAGTAAAGACATGCATCTTACTGTGCCACATATGCTTGAAGAATACTCTTGGTTGCCTGTGGGGATGAATCTGAAATTAGACTGTTTAGACATATTTAATGCACTAGACTGTTTTCTGAAATGCTGGAAGAGACTTAGGCATGTCATTTCACCTCTCTGTGCCTCTGAGGCACCTCATGCTGTCAGATTTTTTTAGACAAATGGGATGCATTTCAGGCCAGGGCTAGACTTGACTTTATCCTGTTACAGCTAACCTGCAGGAATCCCTTTCTTTCTGAAGAATTACAGGAGCAGAAAAACGTTAAACTATTCATGGACTAAAAAGAAGGCACTGGAAAATCACACAGAAGGCATTGTTGTCTATATATCAGCTCGTTCACTGCTGAAATCATTCCTAGTGCTAGCTGGTCACCTCTGCATCCTGAGCTGCTCCGTAGTGCTCCAGTGTGTCTCTACCCCAAGTAATGAGCTGATAACATTTGAGGTCTCAAGACACTGACAACTTGTCTTTGGAAAGCTGTAAGTGTCTAAACTTATTCATCTTTCAGGTAATCTGATCTGGCTAGCATAATTTTGTTCCCTTGGTCTTTTTGTCCATATGTCTCTGTATTCAGCCCCCTGGCTTGGTTTCCTGTCTCGCTGTCGCTTTGAATTAAATGTATTCCCTCCCATTAAATCAGTCATGTTTGTGCTGTCATTCTCCTGCGTGTCTCACGATCCTAGTCTTCACTTAACTTGATTTGCCATCCACTGGCTTTTATAGATGAGCTTTCCTGCCTTCATCTGCAATAATGCTCGTACAGGTGAGAGCACATGTAACTGCTTAATGGCACTTCTTCATTAATGTAAAGCCTGGAGGGTTGTGTAAATTCCATATTTTCACCACATTTCCATCAGCTTATGTCAGATGAAGAAATAGTCAAGAATTTTTCTTCCCACCTCTCTCCTAAAAGCCTCTGGAAAATCTCTTGTGTGCAAGTCATGAAGAAACGTCTCACATTGTTACTCTTGAAATTGCTGTTTAGCATAGACAGGTGACACAAAAAGGGAAAGTTTAATTCCCACTCCTAAAATGATGCAAGAGAAATACTGCTTCCATATGCAAGCTGACTCAGAAAGAAACTTAAAGGTGAATTTTAGTTAAATCTTGAGCCAGAAACCCCAAAATCTGGAAACTAAGCCTTGATGAAAATCTATGGGACTGTGGCTCTCAGCACTGGGGTTTGTGAGTATTGAGTAAGTGAGAATTAAGCCTGAGTTCTGCTTTGTTTCAGTAGTGTCTGGGCTTCTCTTCTATGCAGATCCTCTCTAACTGAAGTAGAAAATCCTCTTAAAAAAACCCAGAAATTATTTAAAAAAAATGTTTACTTTATTCAGAGCACTAAAATTTGGATGCAGCCAATTAAATCACTCGCAAGCTCTACAAGTATTGTCTATGTACCTCTGAAAATCTGTGCCTCAGTACCTGTAGAACAGATTTTTGTCTGACTTAAAAATCATGGTAAATACAATCATGAAGTGGTGTAGCTGTGTGGATTGACACCTATGTGTTCCAAAACCACTTTCAAACCATCATGCTTCAATCAAAATTGACAGAATAAATGATGTAATAATGTTGTATTTGACAGCTTTCATGAAATTGTGGGCTTAGGTACTCAAGAAAGAGCCTCCTAAAACATGCAGGATGGAAATACAGCAGTGCCTTTTCTTTTCTGTTTTAAGATACTTAGAGAATACTCCAGAGAGGAGGGCCGCTGGAGACATGAGACTTCACTAGAAACTAAACTTTACTCTTTCTGCAGTCAGAAATCTTCTGGTAAAATTGGGCATTTAAAAGTTCAGGCACAGGCCTCTCCAAACACTTAATTTGCATTATTCCTGAGCTCCGCTGAATACCTTGGGGAAAGAGTTGCTAGATCTTTCTGGAAGAAGAAAAGTGCTTCTGCAAGCACTTAAATATTTACCCACTGAAAAGTGATTAATTAACTTTCTGGGATGTTTTCTATTTGTGTAATTTACTGTAATGCATCCATCAGGACAGTTAATTTAGTGACACAAGCACAACATGAAGAAATGCCATGTCAGCCAAAGTTAATGTCTTTCCCTACCTTATGCTGGAGATCACTACTATTTACAAGATTGATACTATTTACAAGAGGATGTAGTGTCAGGACAAGGGGAAATGGCTTCAAACTGAAAGAGAATAAGTTCAGACTAGATATTAGGGAGAATTTTTTTTTACTGTGAGGGTGATGAGGCAGTGGAACAAGTTGTCCAGAGAAGCTGTGGCTGACTGGCTGACCCATCCCTGAAAGTGTTCAAGGCCAGGCTGGATGAAGCCTGGGGCAACCTGGTCTAGTGGAAGGTGTCCCTGCCTAGGGAAGGGGGGTTGGAACTAGGTGATCTTTAAGGTCCCTTCCAACCCAATTCATTCTAAAATTCATTCCATAATCCATTCTATGATTACTGGCTGTTGTGGTCCCCAGTGGCACCATAGTTCATTGAGGAAGCAGAGGTGCTCACCAAGCAATGCTTGTGAGCTGCTTGACTGGTACCTTTTTTGGATGAACTGCCTCTTCCCTCTAGGAAGCCAGGCAAAAAGAGCTGTTTCACCTTCTTGATGCATCCCACAAATTTTCCACATTAGGAGAGGGCAAACTCTGTTCACTCAGCTGATAGTCAGCAAAGCATGACAGATCTTAAGCTCAATTTTTCTTTTTGTAGATGGTGGTGGATATACAACAGGGGAACATACAGCTGGCTCAGGAGCCTGGTGCTGTCTTGAGTCTTCTTAAGTTTCGATTTTGTCCATCAGTGGCAGTGTTTCCGCTCGTGTTGGCTGGTTCATCACGATATACAGGGAGGGAGTGAGACACCCTCAGGCAACATGCCACCTCACCAGCATATTTGGAGGTTTGCAGTGGGACCTTGAGGCTGAATGTGTGGATGAACTATAGCGTGAAGTGTTAGGAGAGCAATTCTAATTCCTTTGCTCGTGATGGTTGTTAGAAAATCACTTCCTTTTCTGTGTCTGTTTTGCAGCTGAAAGGCTGGGGAGGAGGGAAGTCCTGCACAGAATTCCACATGGGACTGGCAGAGGTCATGGCAGGGGAGCATATTCATGACAGGTCCATCCCTTAGTGCAATACAGTGTGTTGGAGATCATCGAGGTGGCTGTGAGCTAATCAGAAGAGCTTTGTGGCACAACAGAGCCCAGCAGCTTCTTGTTACAATCCCAGAGCAGCTGCAGAAGAGGAGCACTGCCCAAAGTCATTTTCCCTGGTAGGTGGGCTGTGGAACATAAAGCAAAGCAGAAGTGGAGTGTCTAAAGGCTGCTGGTTCCAGCACACTTGAGGCAATATGTGGAAGAGATTGCAGTGATTTTTTAGCTTTCCCTTGCCTAGACCTGCACAGTCAGCTGCTTTA
This sequence comes from Lycocorax pyrrhopterus obiensis, assembly GCA_014706295.1. Lineage (NCBI taxonomy): Eukaryota > Metazoa > Chordata > Aves > Passeriformes > Paradisaeidae > Lycocorax > Lycocorax pyrrhopterus. The sequence goes on along the minus strand of JACSVZ010000006.1, from coordinate 67,445,324 downwards.
AGTAGTCTAACAACAACTTGGTTCCCTTCACAGACTTTGTCATGCTTCCATCTATTGCCATGAGTCAGTTCAGAACCTTGGCTTAACTCTGTGCTGCATCTGTGCTTCAATTTATGTATCTAGGTGTTATTTACCGCACATACAGTTTTATTGTTCTCAAAGTCATTTGGTTTCTATTTGATTTTGGTTTCATCTTGTTCATAATAGCAAACTCTGTTGCTTTCCTCCTTCAACACCCCATTAATATCATTTTTCCAGAAAAGAATTTTGCCTTCTGCAATTTTTTTTTCAGTTGTTGAGAGGAAGTACAATTTGTCTCTAAAGGCATCATCTTACACTCCTCTTAATTACTGAAAGTACTACAGATTTGAACTGCCTTCCTGAACAGTTCATTTTAGCCTTTAGTTCCTACACTGTCTGAGGAATTTTGTAGAACGATGAACATGAAATCAAAAATAGGACGAAAGTTGGACTGTTATCACATCCCTTTGCTTATAAATAAAAATTGACAAGGCGGCCACTAGACATTTTAAACCAATTCACATTTTGGAAGTGTTCTTATAGTTGGAAAATTCGGTTTCCTTTTGTTTAGTTCAAGTGCAACGTTTTCAGAGAGCTGAGTACAGACTGAAATGCTTTGTGTAGCCATTCTGAGTGGAGACAGCCAGCACTGAAGTCCTTCAGTTGTTTTCCATTGCCTCTCTCTTCTGAAGAATGATACCGGCCTCACAGTTCTCCAGGGTTCTTGCCTTAGTGCATGCCATGACAAGACCTCCTTCCTCTCTAAGCAATGTCTTTTAAATGGACTGAAAATCACCCACAGTGACAGCTCCTTTATTGCCTCTAGAAACTATGAAAATATATACCCTTAAAAAAGTGTTCTCCTGTGGTGGTTTGAATAATGAGCTTCTCTTTACAAATGGTTTCCAGATAATGTACCACGGGGGAAACCCTTTATGCCCTTGAAGGCATATCCCTTGCATGCTGTATATCAGCCCTGAGATACATAAAATTTTTAACAGTATCCCTTGTGTTTAAACTTTCTTCCATTCACACAGCATTTCCTTTTTACTTACTTTTACGGGCAGTGAATCTGTGGTGTCCATTACACAGATCAGTGTTTACTATCCCTCTTAATGTGTTTCATTTAGACTTCAGCTTTACAGTGCATCTTCTTTTTTTTTCTCCACTGTCTTACTATTAAATACTGTTGGCCTTTGTTCATGCATGCATTTTTTTTTGTTTAGAAAAAGCTTTCTTCCAGCTGTAATGCCCTGCTTTTTTAAAATATTTCCAACACTGTAAGTCAGTTTTTGCCAGAATTTACTGAAAGGGTACGTGAGAGTACAGCTAAATGCAATCCATGATGCAATGGCTGAATAACAAGTGTTTTGTACTGTGCTAGAAATAGTTTTCAGGACTTAAGACCAAAAGAACTTACAACCCTAATGTAAAGAAGCTGAAAAAGTGAATTGCAGCACAAAACCCTCCCTGTGTTTGGGCTGATGTTCCATCTCACCAAATGCTGCTATCTTTGTATTCGTAACCCACTAATCTGGTTGGCTGAGAGATGGATTTGAGTGTTAATATTTACCAAAGGAAAGTAATTATTTGTCCTTATTTACTTCCTTTTAAATAAAGAATGGCACAAAGTTTGAGATATGAATGCTTGTCTTCTGTCTGGTTTGAATCAATTTGCCTAGAACAGGTAGATTTTTCCAGAACAGGAACTCTCTCTCACCACACAGCTGTGCTGTTTTTCTGCTCCATGTTATCTTACCCCGGGGTAGAACATCTTGTTCTGCGCTAAATCTCTCCTGAATGGCTCAAAAACAAGTCTGCACTTTGACACAAGGTATCTCAGGATATTGCTGTATTTATGTTGCAACTGTGAAAATTCAAAGCCAAAGCATTTTCTACAGAGAAACAACTTTTCTCCCAGTTACTGGTGTGGACACAAAAAAAAAAAAAAAAGGGTGTTACAGATTAAAAGAAATCCCAAAACAACCCTACCTAGCTGTAGTCAGAACACTTATGTGAGGACTGGACATGGAATACATAAAAACAGTCTAGAGCAATATATCTGGCAGAGTGAGTTCATCGCTGAAAGTTGTACTGCACGTTTCCTAGTAGCAAAGAGCAGAGTGGGTTAAGAAATGCCAATTTTTCTATTCATCCAAAGGAAGAATTTCAAGGAAGTGTTTCATCCCCCACTTTGTCTGAGGGACTAGGAAGTGCAGGGTTAACATTGTAGTATAGGAGAATCCCAAGGAGATGATGTCAAGCACAGCTCTGTTGTTCCATGTAAGCAAGAAGGTGTAAGAACAGGGACTTAAGGAGAAAAGCCATCTTCTGTCAAGCATTACTCTCGCTAAAGGACTGTGTGTAGGCCTAGTCTGTTGGTATAAAACTGGAAGGTATGTCCTGTTAGATATTTGCCAGCAGAAGGAGAAGATGACTGGTGCCATTGCAGCTCCCAAGGCTTTTCCAGATGCTGCTTCTGCAGTGGCAGCAATAGAATCAGTCTAAACTCGTGTTTTTTTTTTTTTGCCTTCTGCAATGGAACAAGGAGCAATTATTAACACCTTTAATTATTTCATTTAGTTTCCCAATAAGACTGAAGTTTTAGAGTATTCCCATCTTTTCATTGGAAAGTTTTCTTTTGGAAAGTTTTACGACCGGCTCCATTGCCTACCAGCCCTAAAGTTTTTAGCACCATTATAAATGAGGTTGAGAGCTTCTTCTAAAGGGAAAGACATATAAATCTTGTCAGTCTAAGCAGTCTTGGTTTTGGGTTTACCAGATTCTCAGCAGCTCATCAACAGCTTTTTCAAATAATCTCTGAGATCAAGATCAAAAGATCTGAAACTGTAATGTAGACTCTAATTAGGCTGTCAGAAGTTATGCAACCGGGAAGATAATTCAGCAGTTAATCAGGGCATATCTAATACTAAGAAAAATATATTTATTCAAACTCAGATCTTAGTACATTTCCATTGAAGTTTTCTCCACATTGTCATTTTCAGTAAAATGTTCATAGCAAAACCAAGTAATTTTATAGTTAATGGTTCTCATTCCTTAAGTAGGACTTAAAGGATCCTTTAATACTGTAATTTTTCAGTTTTGAAGAACTGTACGTTTCAGTTCTGTTTCAGAAGAGAAAATCAAGGTAAAAACTATCTATATGAAATGAAATTTTAAAGATGAGAACAAAAAAGTTTATATAAAAGACTAATATTACACTCTAAAGCAATTATTTTGGAATGTCTACACAAAAGAGAGTTTTATGTTTCAGTTCTCTTTAATGGACAATGAGTTATCAGATTTCTACATAATTATTCATGTAAAAAGCCCCACTTTAACTGCCCAAAATTGCAATTAGTATTAGGCTTGAATTCATCCACTGGTTTATGCACCAAGCTGAGATATTGAAAGCAGAGGACCAGTCATTTGAGGCTGATTCCATCAGTGCAAAGAGATGGACACATGCAGACCATTCACATATTCGTTTTCATTTTCCCTCTGTACAGCCAGGCTCTCTCAACTCAGTTTGTAGGGAGCTGAGGACAGGTATGTTTTATGAACTGCCTAAGCCTATGTCAGATATGTCTAGTCCTTGGACACCTCCTTGGTCTTGGACTAGATTTTTCAAGAGACCCTTCACATGAATACCCAATTCCTATTGCTTTTGCTGTCTTCTGTTCTCAACCTCTGGTTTTTGCTGGGGCAGGATTTCAGCAAACAAGTTGGTGGGTGAATTAATGCCTTTTGTGTTTCAGGTTAGGTGAAGATGCTCTTGTCAACAGCTTCCAGGCAGAGTCCAATCCATTTGCTAGGCTGGAGAGTGTTGAGAAGGGTTTACAACAGTCCACTTCTTATCTCAGTGTTGTCATTAAATTTGGCTTTCACGTATTTGTTTTAAGACTGTCCAAGCAGCCTTAAAGCATAACCTGAGAGCATGGAGAAAAGGCAAGAAGGTCTCCTGGCTGACGAAGGAGGGTTGCATCCCTTGGTATGTAGATATGCTGTCATGCTCCCTGCCTTTGGAAGAAAACAGGAAAACAGCCTGACTACCAACTTTACTGCACATTATTTGCTTGTTTAGTGGTATCCAGGTTCAGCTGGCATCTGCTGTGTGAGCAACCAAGGTCTCTAGTGTCCATCTGCTGTTCAACTATTTTATTTGGTAACAGCTGATGCCAAGCTCTGGTGCACCTCTCTGGCATACTCAGCCTTTGAGCATAGAGAGTTTCGTATAAAGAAAAGAACTGAAACTGGGGCTGGCTGATGAAAGCAGATACAGTGAATCAACATCATCCTCACAGAGCAAGCAAAAGGTAAACCACAACTTGCTACAGATTGCAGGTGGGCCAGAATCCAGTGATCTGTGCCAAATGATAACAACAGAGATTTGGAGCCAGCTTGTGCTTTTTTATTTCTTTTAAGACGTGCTGAATGCTTCATAGAGTCTGAAAAATATTCCATGAGAATGCAATTCAGCTAACATATCGCTTTGTAATTAATGGCTCTCACTTGCTCTTTTTTTTCCTCTTAAATGGACACATTTGCATGCAGACAGCATCTCTCTTTATATGAACCCTTCTGTTCCTACCAATCACTCAGCTGAAGTCGTAGCCCTTTTTTTGTGACACCAGCATGGGTTGCTATGTGATTATGATGTTAAGGAGAGTACATTATGGCTCCAGGTGAGGAATGAACAGCAGGGGCAGACAAAATTGCAACTCAAAAATATACTGCTTGCATGCAAATACTGACATTGTCATATCATAAACTTTACAGTGTAAGATTTGCAGAATGTGGAACATGCAAATAATTGTAAGCAGAGCGGTTCTCCAGGCTCTCCAAAGTTCTCTAGCAACCATTACTTCAAAAAAAAAAAAGTGAATGTGCGTGATTTCTTTGTGAGCATTAATTCTTAGGGTTTACTGATTTCTTTTTCTCTTCTATGAGGAAATATCTGTTCTGCTCAACTTTTTTAATTTCCCATGTGTTCCCACTTTTACAGTTTCCAGTTCTTAGCTGTGTGCCTCAGCCAGCAGGCAGTTCTGTCTGAACACAGCCTGGATGCTCAGAGTCGGTGCTACCAGCCAGAGTTCTTTCTCAGAAATGAAACTTCAGAAACTAAGCCCAACTTCAAACAGGAGTACGTCAGTTTTATTGGGCATTTGGGCATTCTTGCACACAGAAAGTGCAGGAAAACTGTCAAAATTACTTCAAATGTGCGCTTTTTAAAATGTATGACAGGGATTTTTTTGCAACTGTGATGTTCTGATTAACAATCATACACCATCTTTAAGTTAGGTAACACAAAAGGATCTCTGATGATCACTTAGCTGTCATACACTTTTGGTCTTTTTCATGATATTTTCTTGCTATTAGTAATAACAGTTGGTAGAAAAAATTGTGACTAGAAAGAACAAGGCCTCACTTCCCTAGATACAGAGAAAAGAATAAATTGTTGCCTTAAATAATTTAGGATTCTTAGGATACCAGAGTAGCATTTTAGTAAGAATTTACAACAAAAATACCATCCATTAAGACTGAGGTTTTCATTAAAGCATTCCTGCTGTTTCAAATGGGAAATGTTTTAACTCTATGAAAAAGCAGAAATTAATTTGTTCAGCAAGGATGAAGGTAAATGAAACCTCTTCAGCACATGTACCATATCTGGATTTGTATTGCAGCAGGCTGACAACTGTGTTTATTACCTGTATTGATTCCTTACTACTTCTTTTTTTTCCAGTGTTCACTAGGAGACATTTCTGATTTTCTTACTATAAAACAGTCCTCAAAGTGAAAAGAAAGTTGAAAGTATTCAGAATCAAGCTTTTCAGCACTGATTAGAGACAGGTGGAATTCAAATACTGTTCTATTCCTCGACCTTAAATTAAGGCCAGTCTGAAGCCTACACAGCTAGAAAATACTTCTGGTGAGAAAGTCAAAAGAGGTAGGGTCCGTTCCCTGTCCACTAGTGAAAGAGCAAAGAGTTTTGCCACTTCATGGTATTTGGAAAGCTTGCAAAAAAATATTGCAAAAAAACTGAAAAAAAACCCCATGAAAATGTCAGCATTTTTCATGTATACTAGCAATCCCAAAAGTTGACTGGAGTAAAACACTTCTACCTTCATCCTGCCCCCTACTTCAGATTAACTGCAAGTGTCCTCTAGATTTATATATTGTGAAGGGACTCTCTTTTTGCAGCAGTACTCCCTACTGAGTTGAGAAGCTCGACATGAGCCGGGACTGTGTTCTTGCAGCCCAGAAATCCACCCCTGTCCTGGTGTCATGGTTTAAGCCCAGCTGGAAATTAGGCAGCACACAACTGCTTGCTGAACCCTCCTTCCCCCCACCCCCCTCCACCCCAGTGGAAAGGGGAGGATAATCAAAGTAAAACGTGTAGGTTTAGATGCGAACAATTTAATAGCTTAAAGTAAGGTAAAATACAGTAATAATAGTAAATAATGATAATAATGATGATAATAAAAAGGGTGAAATAAGTGATGCACAACGCAATTGTTCACCGCCCACTGACCAATTCCAGAGTCCCCTTCCTGAACCCAGATCAGCCCTTCCTTCTGGGTAGCTCCCCCCAGTTAATGTACTGGGCATGACATTCTATGGTGTGGAACATCCCTTTGGTCAGTTTGGGTCACCCGTCCCAGCTGTGCTCCATCCCAGTTTCTTTTGCAAACCTCCTCACTGGCAGAACATGAGACAAGGGGGGAGAAAACATCTTTAACTTAGGATAAACGTGACTTAGCAAAAACCAAACCATCAGTGTGTTATCAACAACATCCTCATTCAGAATCCAAAACATAGCACTGCAACAGCTCCTGAGCAGAAATTAACTTTACCCTGGCTGAAACCAGGGCACCTGGGCTGCATCAAAAGACATATGACCAACAGGTTGAGGCAGGTGATTAACCCCCTCTATTCTGCTCTCATAAGACCCCACCTGCAGTTCAGGTCTGGGGCCCCCGACAGAAAGAGGTCATGGACTTGGTGGAATGAGTTCAAAGGAAGGCTACAAAGATGATCAGAGGGATGGACCATCTGCTACAAAGAAAGGCTGAGAGAGCTGGGGTTGTTTTGCCTGGAGGAAGGAAACCTCTGGGTAGACATTCTGTCAGACGTTTAGTACCTACAAGAAAGCTGGAATCTCTGTACGAGGGCTTGTAGTAATACAACACAGGGTAATGGCTTTAAACTTGAAGGGTGTGGGTTAATTTAGATATTTTTCACATCAGGGTGGTGTGGCACTAAAACAGATTGCCCATAGAAGTTATAATACCATCACTGGATGTGATTTAGGTCATGTTGGACAGGGCTGAGCAACTTGGTCTAGTAGAAGGTGTCCCTGCCTATGTCCAGGGGGTTGGTCTAGATGGTCTTTAAGGTCCTTTCTAACTCAAACTATTCTATGATTCTATAACTCTAGGTTTGCTTAAACTAGGAATGTTCCCCTGATTCCTAGAGACTTTCCTTAGACAAATAAGAAGTTGTGTGGAGACCATTTTCTGGTGAGCCTGGCCATGATTTGTAATCTCAGTACTGCTCCACACACTGCAAGACCAAGATTTTATCTAAGTCATAAATAGCTTCCTCTTTGGAAGAAAATGCATAATGCCTTGGATCCCTTTACCCATAAAGTCTCCAGTGTTAATATAACTGGACCTATGATACAAAGTATGCTATTGGTTCCTCCTGCTGTTAAGATATCTTTAATCTCTTTATCCATGTGTTAGACACCCACCATATATCCCAACAAAGACCTGGGAAGTAGGACCTTGTGGGAAATACAGTCCAGGGATCATTAGGTGGTTGAACTATAGCAGACAGGAGGTACCACAGCAGCATTTCAGAATCAGCTCAGGTACAGTTACACAGCAGAATATATATTTGTATTCAGATGTATTCATTATTATATAGAGAATATTCATTACCCAGGGTTAGTGGCTTTTTATAATCTACCAAAAAACCTATCACTAAAACCTGATTTGCAAATGACCTACCAGCAGGACTGGACATAGGGCAAAAATATTTGCATTTAAAATATATTCAGAGGTGGTGAGCTCATGCTTTCTTTAGCTATGTAGTATTCTCTTCTTGTACAAATATTTGTTAGCCATGGATGGTGGGGATTAATATATGCAGATGTGTTGCACCAATAGATTAAATGTTAAATAGACCTCTTCAAGAGTATGCTCAAACTAGTTTCAGAACTGAATAGTATCTACATTTTTCATTTCGTTTGGTGAGGGTGTTGGGGGGACCAGTGTGGAGATGAGAAGAATGAGATGGTTATGGCAATGCTAGTTATTTTTCAGTTGGAAGGAAAGGAAAGCAAAGGAAGATTGTTGTTGAGACTGCAAGGAAAACTTCACCCAGTTTGACTGAGCTGTAATGCTAAGATCACAAAGGAGACAGGACTTAATTAATGAATAGCAATATTCTTTCTTATTATTCTCTGCTACTTCTGGCCTTGAATAGCTCCATTATTTTATGATGCCCCTCGAATTGTGTAATAGAGAAAAGAATGAGCAACTTTCAACTTAAACAGAGCAGAACTCCATTCAGCTATACTTTGACTGTTGCTAAGTCACAGTGAATGGGGTGAAAACCTTTTCAAAGACTTCCTGGGAGAATCTTGTACCCCTAGTTCTCCAGTGGAGAGAAAATATTTTTCCTCTAAAAGAAGTGAAGATATCTACAAGCTAAATGAAAAAGTTCCATAGAAGACCAAAAAAAAAAATTTATGTTTTTTCAAACTGGACCAGTTATTTCAGTGTCTAAGCACAGACTGTTGAAACATATCTCTTGGCGTTTCCTTTGGCCTCCTATGGCTAGGCAGAAAAGCAAGCCTAACCAAGCAGAGCTGTGGGATGGTTGGGCAGCTCTATAAAGTGAAATCTCTTGAAATTTCTGGATATAACCTAATCAGTGCACCAGTGCTGAACATTGAAGACCTTCTGGGCAGCTTTAAAAAACATTTTCTTTTGTTGTTACTTGGCATTTTTTTACGAGACTTTATATCCTGATTTTAGTTGGGATCAGTAAGCTCTATAAGTCTGGACAACTTAGAAAACACTGGAAGATGAGACATGTTGTGTGAATCAAGAGGCTCGACATTTCAAAACTAGGTTTTGATCCACTAGGTTTACATCCTAACTTCCTGTCTACCAGCTGTCCTGGTTAACTGGAGATGTCCCAGTTGACTGGAAGTTAGCAAAGGTAATGCCCACCTACAAGAACGATTGGAAGGAGGGTCCTGGGAATTGAGGCATGTCAGCCTGACCTTGGTGCCAGGGAGGGTTATAGAGCTGATCATCTTGAGTGTCATCATGCAGAGCATGCAGGATAACCAGGGAAACAGGGGCACTCAGCATGGGTTTAGAAAAGGCAGATCCTGATTATTTTTTTTTCTGTTTATTATTCTATTTATTTTTCTATTTTCTGTAAACTGCTGCTGTAGACTGCTGCTTTTGCCCCTGAGGGCCATGGAAGCTGACACAAAGCAGTTCTGTTTAACTAACCTGCTTTTCTGCCTCTTTTCCTGCCTAAAAGACTCAATTTTTTGTCTGTCTGAAGTTGCCCAGAGGAGCTGCCGGTACAGCTCTCATTAGTTTCCATAGAATCATTGAATCATTAAGGTTGGAAAAGACCTCTGAGATCATTGAGTTAAGCTAGCTCCACCTTGTTCACCACTGAATCATATCCCAAGTCACACTAGGTTTCTGAACAGTTCCAGGGTTGGTGATCCACTGCTTCCATGGACAGCCTGTTCTGAGGCCTGACCACGCTTTCAGCGAAAATATTCTCCCTATTATCTGATCTAAACCTCCCCTGTAGATAATTGCAGTACTGCTTTTTGTCACCTGAGACGAACACGTTCACCACATGGCTTGAAAAATCAGTGCAATTGTCAGTGTACCCTGCCATGTTAGCTATAGTTGCAAATTGTCCTTTTTCTTTTTCCTAGTTGTAATATATTTGGATAAGCAAAAGGTGTGAGAAATGGTTATAGTGCAAGCAAAATACATGTTTTCTCATAATTCAAGCCAGCTCTGTGATCATGACAATTGGTTTTGTGGTCAATTGACAGCGAGAGAGTTTGGATCTGCTGAGAGGGAAAATTAATCTTTTGAAGGAGAGCAAGAAGAAATGCAAGTGGCATTTCAGGATTAACCTTTAAAGGACTTGTAATAGATCAGTATAATTAAAATTTCGGTAACCAGTAAATAAAATTATTGCTATGCCCTAGACTTTCTCAGTCCTGAGAAACACAAAGAATTTCTCTAAAAAATAGACACTACTTATTCTGACTTCCTCCACCTCATCTATTTGGACTGATAATTTAATTTCAAAATAAGACAAGAAATACTTTAAACTAGATCATTAATTTAATACTTATCAGATCTCAGTAACTAGCAAATACCTACAGAAAACATGATATACTCAGTGCCAAGCAAATAAAAGGGAGCTGTGGAGCCAAACACTGCCAATCTAATTACTTAAATCTCTCTACCCAGGGAAGAGTCTTCCCGTCCCTCATTAGGATTCTGAGCCACGTCTGTAGCCTGAGGAGAACAAAGACATGAGATGAAGGGGCAATGAAAGGAAAGTAGGGAAGCATAGACAGGTTCTTATTTTGCTGAAGGAAAGGAGGATAAATGACATAGCCAGGAGCCACAGAAGTCCAGGTGAAAGTCGTGTTCTGTCCTTTCTGTGCCACTGCCGCTGCGTGCTGCTCGCTGTTCAGCACTTCTCTTTGCTGGAAGCCCTGCACATTTCCTAATGACACCTGCTTTGCAGCCTGGCTAGGCAAGGATGTCACGCTGGAAAACTGCCTGCTAGGAAGTAGGATTGTGACAATTCTTGTGTCTTCCTCCCAAATCTTGTATCATCCTCGCATGACCCCTTTTTGGGTACCTACCATGCTGTCCAGGAAATCCTGTTCCCCCTCTTTCTCTTGACAAAGAGGAGGTGCATGCCCTCTGCTCAACCAGAATCCACACACTGCATCTTGCTGCCTGATTGTAAGGTTGTTGTTAGCACAAAATTCCTGTCCCTTTTTGAATGCATCTGTGCAAAGGAAGACCCACAACTTGATAACAAGGCCCCGAGTTCAGAGAGGACAGACAGATGTCCACCGTACTGATTTCACTCCTACTAACAGATGAGACACCAAGGGGGCTGCTTAGACATGTAAGAAAACAGGTCTTCAATCTTCCTTGCAGAGGAGGAGAATGGCTAAGTGAGATTTAGGAAACTGGAAATTTAAGAAGTTAAAACAAAGGGGGACATGACCCAGGGTATGGAAAACAGGTGCCATCTGTCCTGGGATCCAGAACTGGCTGGACTATGTGCATCTATTCCATAAAGAAAGTGCATGGAAAGGACTTTAAATTCCTAAAATTGTCTTGCTGGATAAGAAATAGGGAAAATTCAGATGTGCAGTGTGAGATAAACAAACCTATCCAAAGTTCCTTACAGAAACACAGTTCAAGTCCAGCACAGCAACTTCCTGAGCAGAGCAAATTCCATGAAGTGGGCTCAGGCAAATCTGAGGCAAATAGACAAACATGTTAGTTTCAATCGCATAAAGGTCTTCGGGAATATGAAATGTTTTTATAGGCCTATATTAAGCCACAGGTTCTTGTCATTCAAGCAGTAGTCACTGGAATAAATAATTGTACAAGTACAGAGGGTAGTCCTGAGGGTGATTTTCTGAATGGAGAGCCTACCTTGACCTGCAGGAGACTCAATCTATATCTGTTAAAATGTGTAATTTAGTGACCTTGAATGATTGATCCAGACTCCCACATTTTTGGTGTGACTTGTTTGGTGTATGACCTGGTTTGTTTCATGAGGATGGTTCTCCAGGCCAGGAAACCTGGACACTGAGCCAGAAGGATCATATTTCACCATCAACACAGAAACAGAGAGATCAGGATCTTGATCCCAAAGTCTAGCACACGCATCAAGAGTACAGAATGTCAGATAAGGGGTTCTGGGGCATCCTCCAAGTGTGAGAGATGGAAAGTAAGAAACTCATGAAAGATTGAGGTTGAATTTGGCTGTTTTTTCAAGAGGGTTACGATTTGATGATTCCTGTTCATGGGTTCTGAATGACATGAGAGAGTGGTACCCCATGGACTGTGAGAATCCTCCGTCCTTGATGCTGTTGTGAGTCTTCTCTAATGTAAGACAAAAGAGTGGTAGCTCTATGGCATGTGACTCTTGAAAGGATTTAGGCAAGTAAATAACTTCCTGTAGTTAAATCAGTGTATTTCCACGTGTTGGAGCTAGGATTTTCTTTTCCTAGTCAAGTCTTTAACAAAGGGAACATGAAACAGCAGGAAAGCTAGCTTGCCTCCAAGAGCAGGGCTATATAAAGTTCAATATATTTGCAACTTTGTTGCTATTCTTGAATGACAGCAGTTTTTCATCTCTATTACTTCCCTTTAAATAAATAACCTTTTCTTTACATCCTACTTAATTCTGTATGTAAAGTTCTGAATAACATATTATGTCGAATATTTATTAATACCAAAGTTAATTTTAATAAGTAGATGAAAAGACCACCTGGTTTCCTTTCTTAATGCTTTGCCAGCGGTAAGGATTTTTAAAAATATTTTTGTTTACAGAAGGACTTGACATTGAATATAAGTGCTTGAAATTTATTGCTCGTAGGTTCTGAAATCATTACAATTTTATTGGCAATTGTGCAAAATGCAGAACACGCCCTTGCTGAAGGGTTAACAAATCATCATGGACAAAATGACTGAACAAGCTATTCATTGTGATAGCAGGGATGCATGGAATTGCTCCACCATCCTTGAAGGGTCCATTTCATTTATCTCTGTGACTACTGGGAGCACAGAAAGTGCCAAGCCTGCTCTGCTCCTCTTCTTGGCAGTGTTTGGTAGCAGTGGATTCAGACAACAGCTCCCAAAACCTCACAGTAGGGATTTGTGTGATATCAGGTAGTTAATTGATGGCCTCTGGGACTTACACTGTTCAAGACTTGGAAAAATCATATTGTAAAGCCACAAGGTGATTATCCACATGCACGTGTCTGCCCTTTTTTATAGGAATCATGGAAAAGATAATAAACATGTCCTTTCAATATAATACTTGTCTCTGAATAGTATTCTTCATAGCTAGTTCTTCATTTAAGTTGTCTTTTTGACAGCAATGGTGAGCCAAATGATGAGCAATGATGTTGCCTTTGATGTATATAATGGAATCTGTGGCATTCAGATGATTAAAATCTCGTATTAATACCATGGAAATATCTCAAGACTGTCACTTTCTCTGCTTGAAAGTCTGAAATATGCAAAAATGAAATATTGCAATTTGGTTACTCAGTTGTCTGTTTGGTCTCTTCAGGGTTTGGCAGTGTGATTGAAGTACTCCTTGGGTCAAAGTGCCACTGGCAAGATGCTTTCATGTCAAAGGCTGAAAGAAACTTACCTAAACTCAAACTGTTCCTGCTAGATCCTTGAAAGGTGTCAGAATCCATCTTCTTAGCACTAATGGAAGCATCTGGTGATGCTGTTTGGCTGCTTCCTTTTGGCTTCCCACATGGGAGTCGTGCCCTTTCAGGAATCTGCTCCCTGCTGTGTTGAAAGGCAGGTATGAAGAATAGCAAGTCTGTGTTATAATGTGAGCCAGGCCATACAGCTGGACAAGTTAACAGTGTTTGTGCTGGCAGCAGTCAGCTCCCCTTAAAACATTTTTTAATCTTGTGGTGAAGATACAAAAACACTGATGAGTTTCTGAAGAGCTTGGTGGTTTGTACAGCTGCAACATCTCTTACTGGTTTTGACTGTTGATTAGGCTGATTTTCCCCCCTAATATTCCCATATTATTTCACTCATTTCCTTTTCTCCTTTTCCTTTACTAGTTGTCTTAACAGATTCCTTGAATAATGTAGCAAAGATTTTTATCTGGTTTGTTCCAGAAAGGATGTTTTCCTCTGCTATATTTCTTAATACTGTTCTTGGTGGCTGTAATATTTGAACTTGTCCTTCCTGCAAGAAACTATCAGAATAGTGGTTCATCCCACCAGAATGTACAGAGAAAAACCTTTCCATAAACTTTAGAGTCCTTCATAGATAGATGTCCCAAAATTGAGGGTGATGGGTCAAGGAGTCCTTTTGGATTCTTGCTGCTTCTCGACAATCCTACTTTAAATATCACAATCTCATTGCCATCTCTCATTTCTAAAAATCAGAACCAAGTCTGATAAGCTAAGGATCTCCTTTTACCTTTCTTCTTCTCTCTGCTTTAGCTACTTGTCTGTCTTGGGTTTAGCTCTGAAGACTTTGCCTGTATATGTTCGTCTCCAGCCCCTAAAGACTCCTAAATTGAGAGATGTTTTGTCCATTGAACCTCAGTTTATTGCTTTCACTCAAAAGTCGTATTTCTCACACTTCAGTTCCTGACATGCTTCTCCCTGCGTACCTTCCTCATGGACTGAAAAAAAAAAAAGGAAATGTGGCCTCTTTTCAAGACATTTCTACTAACACTGTGACAGAACCTTTCTTGAATGGAACAGAAGCTTAGGGCTCATGAATGTCTGACACTGATATCCCATGGGATCTGGATATGTTTGTATCCTGAATTTTCCTTGCTCGGATTAGGGCTAGGGGTTAGTGGTAGGGGTTAGGGTCAGAGTTAGTCAGTGTTAGGATAAATATTAGGTTTAGGGATTAGGTTTAGAGTTAGGGTTGAGTTAGTTTTAGGGTTGGGAGTTAGGATTTAGGGTTAGGGTTAGGGATTAAGTTTAGGGTTAGTTTCAAGGTCAGGATCAGTGTTAGGGTCTGGATTAGAGTTAGGGTTATGGTCAGGGTCACTGTTGAATTAGGGTTTAGACTTAGGATTTTGTCTTCCTTTCATTTAGCAGGGAAAACTATCTTTTACTTTAAATTCACATTTCTAAATAATGACCTTTATGCCATAACCATTCCTATGTGGGGTCAGCTTCAGCCTGTAAGCATCAAAAGTGTTTGTCTGCTAGGTACCAGGGAATGTGGAATTACTGTGTAATAGCATATACTGTGAGCAAGTCGTATGTACCATAAGTAAATTTATCTATAAATCCTTGTCCAGCTCAGATCAAGGAATGTTTGAGCACAAATGTTGAGTAAAAGGTACCAGTCAAGCCTGTGTAGACAGTATGGTGGTCTAGTTTGCTTGCCAGTGCTTGTCTGGACTTGTTAATACAAGACATTAAGAAAATTACTGGAAAAAAGGACTTTTATGAATGCACTTCTTGAAAAAAGAAGAAGGGAGACCCCAGTGGTTCCATTTGGCATGTCTGCCTTTTTTTGTTCATTCTTGTCCCTAGGATTTTATCAGTCCATATATGCTGATGTTGCAGAAAGTAGTAGTGTATATATATATGATCAAAATATCACTGAGACATAATCTAAACACTTTAAAACAAGTGGCAAATTACCTGCACTTCATTTGGTATTGATTGCAAAAACATTAATCATGTTGAATTCTTTTGCTATTATGCATTTGGATGTAAGAGATACTTCCATCTTAAGCACTGAGTAATTCTAAGGGTAAATAATCTAAATCCCATCCTGATTGTGCCTCAGAGCTCTATACTCAGAACACAAGTATACAGTAAAGGAGGAAAAATGAACTTTAATTTATCGGTGTTTAGTGGAACAGCCAAAATTGTTTTTGCTATAGGTTCAGACGAATCAGACTAAACTGTTCATCTGCTCTGCTGATACACAGGCTGAACACTGTTTTCCTTTCCTGGAGTCTGTTTTTGTTGTAATGGGATGCACTTTCATGTAGATGACAGGAGAGAGGTGTTAAGATGTTATACATGACTGTGCAGCATGCTCGTATTCCCTCCTGTTAGCCAAGAACAACTAATTGGCAAAGCTGTTTTGGCAGAAGTGACTTACTCAGAAGTGATTTCAAATAAAAGGAAAGGAGCAACACAGCCCACTTACAGCTCAGGGTCCTTCTAGTTAATCAAGAACATCCCCTTCCCCTCAAAATAATCACCCCTTTCCTGAAAAGCATGGGATTCTGAGGATGGTACATGAGCTGCAATGTAAATGCAATGTATATCCAATGTATATGCTTGCCTACAAGAGCAAATTCCTGAATGGCTCATTCCTAGATCTCATGCTGGTATATCTCCAAGTGGAATGAAGTTTGGCCCTGCTGAAACATGGACATACAAGTGATATCAATCTCCAGTTCTCAGTGGGCGAGTGCGTGAGAGGAGAGGTCTGTGAAGCAGTTTTCCCAGTGTCCTGTTGCTAAGTCTCTGCAATACTTAAAAATGCTATTTTTTAATCATCAAAAAACAGAAGCAGTGCTGTTTTTAAGAGCAGAAATTCTTCAGAGCCATAGAAATAAAAACTTAAGCCTGTTCTTTGACTAGCTAGCATGTGCCAGGTAGCACACTGAGTCTGTGTGGACTGACAGGATATCAGATCTATGTGCTTTCCATCCTGTCACACCTCTGTTACTGCTGCTTTTGTCTGTAACATATCATAACAACACAGATCATCATTAGGCGACAGCAGGTATAAGCCATAGCTTGAAATTTTTGAAAAACTGATGTGGGGTATCCCAAGGGAAGATATTTATGTCAGCAGTTGAGGCACTTCCAGCATCAAACCACTATTAGAAGTGCGTGGGCCAAGTGTAGCCTTTGCTTTATTGCTTCATCCATAATATCAAGGAGAAAGTGCACTAGGGTCTCTCTTATGTGATTTCTGACTTGTTACTCTGTTCTTCTTCTCGAGTCTTGAATAAAGCAGATCTCAAACTTATCACTGACACTCTTAAGCGCATTTAATTTACAAATATTGTCCAGACAACCTGTTTATTAGCAGTCAGACTCCAGTAAACTCAGCAACTAATTAATTTAATGCTTAACTTCGACAATAACAATTTAAAGTCTTGGTTTATATGGGTGGCACAGTTCGGGCAGGATGCAGGTCAATTAACTTGGACATGCCAATGGCTGTAAACGCTCTGACATAGCTAATTTAGATCATTTTGGCTGTTGCACTGCTTTAGGCGTGTCTATGCAATAATGATGAGTATATCTTCTTTTGGCTCATATACTTGGCAGTGTGAAGTGTCATTTAAACTAGTGGTGCCGAAAAAGACTTGGGTCATTAAGTTTTGTACATAAACTTTTTGACTCTTGACCCAAATTTGCTATGAATTTGCTGCTGAAGCATATATGTACATAGTGGAAGTTCTACAAGATAGGAAAGCGGCGCCGTGAATCATATAGCTGATTACTGTGTTAGCCTTTTCTTAGCCACTTAGCAGCTGGAGAACAAAGATAAACTTGGTACTTTGTGGTTATAATTGCAAAAAATGTAATGGATGAGCTGAAAAAAAGCCCAAAATTTTCTTATTCTTCTGCTGTGTTTGAAGGTTCTTTCCCACTTCATGGCTCACTGGGGTTTCTAGTGGATTACTTGCTGTTTCCCAGATTCCTAGAGAACAAGTGAGGCAAAGCACAGATATGCCGAGTCTATATGTTGGGAAGATGCTTCTCATTTTCTTTTGAGAGCATATGTCCATGGATTTGGGTTTGGTTTTTTTTTAGGGTAGTAATGGGAGCTAGCAGGCATAAAAGTAGCTATCTACAGAGCTGCTCTCTGTCAGCTCACATGCTTCAGGTATTCTCACCACATCTCCTGGGACTTGAGTACAAGGAGGGGGTCTGACCTCTTCAACACGCTCTTGCAGATTTGCCTTTCCAAAAAACTAAAGAGAGATGGTAACTCAAACTGTCTCACTTAGGAAATTGAGATTATAAGGTATGTTTGAACTCTGCATTCCCACACATATTGATCTTGTGGGATGTTCACGGTGAACTTCCTGACATGTGGCACTGAAAAGAAACTGCAGGGAAAATGGAAGACCTTATACTGGGTTTCTTAGTGCTCTGGAGGAAAATACGTGGCAAAAAGGACTATTTGGGGAAATAAATTTAATTTACTGCCAATCAATAACGAAGTAGTAGCATAGCAAGAAATAAAACCAAAACTAAACATGCATTTCCACCACTCCCTCTTCTTTCCAGGCTGATTTTCACTCCTGATCCAGCAGGCAGCACAGCAGGACGAGGAATGGGTGTCGTGGTCTTCCCACCACGATTTGTCTCCGTTGCTCCTTTCTCTTCATGCGGTTCCTCTGCTTCAGTGTGGGGTCCCTCACACAGGGGACAGTCCCTCGTGGCTGAAGACCATTGAAGGAACCTGAAGGTGCACAAGTCCATGAGACCTCCTGAGATACATCTGTGAGTCCTGAGAGAACTGCACAAGGCTGAGCCACTATCCATCATATTTGAGAAGACACATCAGCCTGATGGAAGTCCCATTGACTGGAAAAGGGGAAATACCGTATTAGTGCTGTGAGGAAGACATTGCAGAGTGTGCTCAGTTGTTATGGATTCCAACGGATTTAAGTCAGGCAGAGATGTAGTGAATATTTTAAATACAGGAAAAGCTTACCAGAGAATTCAGCCAAGAGATGCAGGGCCAAAAGAACCAGATTGAGATGATTCAGTTCTCATAGCAATATGTTTATTTTTGGAGAGAAGTAAGCTGTCACTTAAGTTTTGGTTAGAAACATTCACTTTTATTTGATAAACAAGTCATCATTCATAGCCAAAAAAGCTCATAAATACTTCTCCATGAAAATTCGAGTTTTCTGTAGAAAATTGAGATGCTTTATGAAAAGCAATTTTTTGTTGGTAAGACAGCTATTTTGACTGAATTTTTATTTGAAAAAAAAAATAGGGTAAAGTCCGTTGTAGCCTTTGAGTTTGAACACAAAAGGTGAAAAACCTGAACGTTAAGAAACCAAAAAAGGGGAAAAGGATCCAGAGGATGATGAAGGAAACTGAATGGAGGTAGGAAGTGCATGTCAGGTTGATAAAGAAAGAGCTTTCCTTTCTTCTGTATTTTGCCTCATTCTGACATTTATTTCACTTTTAGAATAGAAGATCTGAGCCATATCTTCGTTACGATATTAATGATATGAGCTAAAAATTCAGCTCAACTCAAAAGAAAACAAGTCAAACTTTGCAATGGGAATGCTATTCCTGTTTAAGTCTCCTGTTGGTTACCTGCATTTATGGAAGAAACTTCAAGCACCGAAGTAGATTGTACATTGTGATTGCAAGCAACTTGCAAAAGGCCTGAGCAATCTGTGTGGAGTGTACACAGTAAAAAAAATGTCTTTGGACGTAGACAGTGGAAGCAAACTTGCTCTCATGAGAAAAGCCATCCTGCTGATCAATTTCCTCTAGACATAGAAGCCTCATTTGGGAATCATATTTTTGTCCAGATTTGTTTGTTTGTTTGTTTTCTCAGAAATGGTTCATCTATTCCTTACAGGTTTACCGGTAGTGTAAGGCAACAGATTTTCTTCAGCCCACACTGCTTCCCTGGGTGAAGAGAGAGTTTGTAATTTTTATGGTTGTTTGTGTCTTCCTATTTGATGTCTATGTAAGGTTGTTCAGGTTTCAAAAGCAAATTATATTTTCAATGCTTTCTGTTTTCCATGGGAGTTGCCGCCTGCTAATGAATCTTGCCTAAGGACTCATAATCAGTCAGAACTTGATCTAACCATGACACTTGAAGGTGTGCAGTTTCCAAGAGCTGAGAAAGAGATCCACGGTCTGTCCCAAACATATGTGCGTGTGTGTATATAGATATATATATATATATCTATATACACACATAATTTTATTATTTTTTTTAATATCTAGTGACCTTCACTGAGTGAACTTTAGTTTAGGGAGGCTTGCTGAAATGGAAACTCACATACCTAACAACTGGTTCCTGGTGGAGCAACCTGCTCATGCTGGATACTGGTCTTGGATGTGTAGTGAGAACAGTCCAAGAAGCACGACAAACTCTTCACCATTAGGTTTCCAGAGATGTAAAAGTTCTCTGAGATCACTGAAGTTTACATGATTGCCAGTGTAGTGCACCAGCTAAACACACACTGCTGGGCTGTTTGATATATTTAGTGCAAAGATGTGAACAGATGAGTGGACCTTGGACCCAGATCTGAACAGGGCTTTTAAAGGAATTGAGCAGTGAGGAATTGTAATTGGCACCTGTCATTTGGGTTATTTTTCCTGGGTTGCTAACGACATGAAAGGCAGCCAGAGCGCAGAATAGCAACAGCCGTCTTTGAACATAATATCTTGGACGTAATACCAGCTCTTTCTTCCAGAAGACATTTCTATTATCTAGGCCACCAAATGATGTGAAAATCATTTTAGACACTTTTCTCCTGGACAGAACTTACAAGCAGTATTTAAAACTAAAAACACAGATATATCTGTTTGTAATAAATACTCTTTTCTGTCTCAAGCTGTAATGTTTTATTAATTCTTGAGAAACAGTTTTATTCACCCATTTTCACACAAGGAACACCAATAAGTGGATTAGGTCTTTGAGAACTGTATAACATTGAAAATTGGATCCGGTTTTTAGATGTTTTCCAGGTTGTGAGAAACACCCACATTTAAATTGAGAAGCAAACCTCAGACACATTGACGGCTGGAGATTTTAAAGGGCTTCACACTGGTTTATTGTAGAAGAGGAAATTTCATCAAAGTGGGATTTGGTGTATTTTTTATTGACGAGTCAGCAAAAGAAACTCCAGCCAAAAACTACAATGGGAAAATGGAAAGGTACATGATTAATGAAGTTTCCTGACTTTGATGAAGCAGAGACAACTATCTCACAGCAGAGGCACTATCTCACACACCACCTCTGACACTGCAGCAATATTGCTATACTCCTTGAGCTTCTCAGGAGCTGGGGATTGATTTCAAAGCACATCACATCAACACTTAAAACCTGAAATGCAGAAGGCCAGAAGACCAGAGTGCTGGGACTGGATTAAGCCACTTTCCTCTCCTGCTACTGCTTTCTGGGAGAGTCCCATGCTGTCTATATACATATGACTGTGGCCTTCCAATGGCTCATGTACTGAAACATCTCTAAGGCTGAGGCTTTCTTGTAGTGAGAGGGCAAGCAGCTATAAAATATCTTCACAGTTTCATGAAAAATCTTCTTCTGGCTTTCTTTGGGTGCCTCATCTTGCCCTTAATTTACTGTTGAGGGTGAAGGACACAGCTGTGTCATTGTTTATTTATTTTTTTATTTATCATTCTGGCAAGCAGGTTGTGGTTATCTGGAATACATTTCCCCCTATGACAGCCACTTTTAATTTATTTGAGTGAGCGATCTCTCCTCTCTGACACTTCTGCTGTTTGAAAAGTATGATGCAGTGTGATTGAGGAGGCAATATAATTAACCATGGTACAGCCAGGATCACCAGATTCTCTTAGCTTTACACAAATGCAACTCTTCCATTTTTGGACCTATGCATCTCTCTACTCAAGTGCTAAGTCTAATGTTTTGCGTTGTTTTGTTTTTTGGTTTTTTTTTTACAAAGCTCAGGATTGCTATATACTGGAATGCCACAAAAATATTTTTTTCTATATATTTCTGTAGTACAGCTGTCTATTTTGTGTTACAGGACGGGAAAAAAAAAGATTTTATAATCATTCTATTCCAGAAAGTTTGACCAATTAAGTTTGAAAGAAAAGACGTGTTATGATATTCAGTGTTTTACAGTTGGAAAAGTAAAATAGACAGAATTCCTGTGCCGTCTACACAAGTTTATAGGTGGATAAACTGGGAGGATGTGAGTCAGACCAAAGGTTTCTCAGTGAAGGTCACCCAGGAATAAGGGAGTAATCACCTTTGCACTGAAAACCTCCTGACTGGATGTCTCATGCTTCAGGCTACAATGCTGATCTTGTCCTGACAGGATGATACCTACAGCTACTGCTCAGAAACTTGCCTCTGCCATGGGGATGAACAAGTGCGCTTTGTGGTGAATGCATAATGAAAGCAAGAACTTATCAGGACAAAAACATTTTAGGGTCTGATTAATCTAGGCAAAGATTGAAGTAAAGGGAGGATGTTGAAGGGGACTAGTACATTTCAGTGAATATGCAAGACAATATTGCTGAAGTTGATGAAGACGGCTTTATATTTAGAGAGATCAGGATTCAGAACAACTTTTGTGACTTATTATGCAGAGAAAATTATTACTGCCCCATTAAAAAATTACGTTTTGCACAAAATGGAAAATCTGATTAGTGTACCTCAGAGTGGTTAGCTTCTAAAATTATAAAATTAATGGATATATGAAATATTTAATTTCATACATAAATATCTGTTAATAGAAATTAATTACTGCACGCAATAAAAGTCATTTATTGCACATAGAGGATCAAATATTAAATATGAGATGAAGTAAAAATGTGAGCATTTTCATTGCTTATGTGTAAGTTATTTGGTTATCTGTTGAAGATTTTTGTTACTGCATAAACAACATAGATCAAACTCAGTGATAAGATAAACTCTCTATATATTTTCAGTGTCTCTTAAACAGTAATAAAAGAAGTCCTTGTTCATGGAGAGGATCACCTGCAAGTGCAATTGATCTCAGATATCACTGGGAGTGCAAGAAGTTAATGAAATAAAATTTATGCTCGAGAGTTTACAGAACTGTAACCTGTGCTTCCATCATAATGAATTTTCAGGCTATTGAACTATGAGAATAAGTACAACATCTGCAGCTTTTGCAACTGTCCTAGATAAACAGCACTCTGTTTATCAACATATGTTGATTTTTGATGCATTGATCTTCTGATCTGGCAAATACATATTTGATATGCCGTGATTTAAGCTGAGCTTATCTTTCAGCCAGCTCCTGTCACTTGCACTGGATTTGCTGGCTTCGTTATTGTGCATCACCTCATCTCCCAGTCTTCCTCTACTATGTGAAAACTTCCTGTGTCCGTGCAGGAAGGCCATTCACTGTCCTAATCTTGTCGAGCTGCAGCTTCTGCTGACACTTGTTTTCTCCTCCTGGTTTGAGCTTCTGGTGCACCTGCTTGACAGCAGAGCGTGGTAAATTAAAAAAGCCCTCGACTGAGAATAAACATTACTTAACAACAATCTAAGCATCAGTGTGTTATCAGTATTCTTCTCATAGCAAAGACAAAACACAGTGCTGTACCTACTACCAGGGAAAATATTAAGAAAACCAACTCCATTCCAGCTGAATACATATCTAGGTGAAAGTTCCCAGCTTGCAGCATGAGGCTTCAGCAAATCCAGCTAGTTGTGCTAATTAATTAAAGCAAACGGCATATTAAATCACATAGTATTATAACTCTGTGCAACTCATTCTATTTAAAACATACTTATTTAAGCTGAACAACTGATATCTCAGTAGATGGAAATGTGCAAGAATAAGGTAGTATTCTTTTACATAGTTTAAGCCAGGTAGTGCTAGTTAATATGCCATATGAAATGTCGAGAGGCATTGGTAGGAACAGCATGTCCAGCTGTATTTAATTAGCCACGTTATTTGGAATTCATCTGTGCTAGTGTCATTCTTTTGCTGTGTTTAACCAAACAACTGGAGGTGAAAAGAGATACAGCAGTCTAACAAAACCAGAATTGCTGCCTGAAGCTACTTGGCATGCAAGGAAATAGCTCATTTTCAGGAGAAACAGGATTACAAAATGTCTGACTGCTCCGGGAAAATGGACTTACTGGGGGGGTCCATCCTCTTCTGAAGTAGAAAATAGAGTAAAGCTTTGAGTGCTGTTATTCATTAATAATGTAAGTGATAAAAAAGGGTGGTTGGGGTGGGTGGCAAAAGTTGGTAACTTAACAGCCACTCTTAAGCTTGAGGGTAAAAACTGCTTAAATTGTAGAGAGTACATTTCCACTGCTCTGCTGCCCAAAGCCTTGGAGGCCCACTGTTATAGATGAAATCCAGAAAAAAGAAACAGTTTCTGGTGTCTTTTTCTTAAGAAAGCTAAAAAACCACTGCCCATATGGATAGGATTTGAGTAATTTTCCAGGTTCATCATTAGCCTCTGTAATCTAGAATAGATAAATTCTTTGTCTTTTTGGCTGGTGGTAATCATATCCTGAAACTTACCTAATTAAAGTCTATCTGAAAATATCATAACACACCTCCAGTCACTGTCTTCAGAGGACAGGCTTTGGCTGTACTTACAAGCTGGAATTTGAGCCGTTGCATGAAGTCCTTGTTTGAGTGAGACACACACCAAATATCACAGGATGATAATAACCTCTGTTCAAATGATGCGGTCTAATTGAAAGCCAGCAGCAAAAACACCCTGAGAAGCACCAGAAAGTTACTTTCAGGTTCTAGGCATAAAGCAAATGAGACCAAATTCTCATTTCTCTGATGTTTGGTTATGTTCTGTGGTAATGCCATGTTCAAAGGTAACTTGAACAAGTCTTGTCATTTAAGCAGACTCTTTGACATGATCACAATATAAATCACGATTGTGAGGTTTTTCTCCTGAGAACGGTTAATTATTGTCCTGATATATAACTTAAGAGTGTTACATCCTACAAACAAGCTGTCATGGCACAGACAGTTGTTCTGTGTCCGTGGTCTGCTTTTTTGAGGCTAAGAAACTCAGAATACTTTAAAGGCATACTTTCCCGTAGGATGTGGCATGCAGTGATTCTCATACACTCTCAAAGCAATCAATGCTTGAAATGGAGGGTGACACTGAAAGTCCTATAAATATTGCTTTCCAAATTTCTTGCCCCTTCAGAGAACCACTGAGCTTCAAACCATAGACAAGTTCTGAGTTTTCAAGTAGTTTTCAAGCAAAAAAGTTTTTCCCGCTGTCTCTGATTATAGTTTATGAATTGCTAGTCTGAATCCTTAATGCAGTGAAGAGAGAACATGTATTTATTGTTGCCTTCTGGTGGGGATGGGGAGATTTGGGGGTTCACTTTAAGATAATAACAAATTCGGGTGCCAGGTAATAAGAAAATCTGGTGGGAGGTGCACTTGTGGGACTGGAGCCAGAGACAGCTGATATATTTTGCCTGAAGGCAATTAGGGACTTGTTAACCCACAGATACTGTGGTGTTCATTGAGGCTGGCAGCAAATGTTACATGTGTTTAAAGATACTCCATTGTTTTTCTGGGAATGGCCAGGTACTGTGTGGCAGAGAATGTTAGACAGACTCCTCTGAAGCATTTAAACAATGTATGTTTTAATTGCAGTAAAAGTCCATTCTAGATACCCTGCAGTACTGTCTTTCATTTCTTTCAAGAGTTAACTTGTTACAGACAGTGGTGGTGTAAGGCCTGTTTCCCCACACCAATAAAATGGAGATGAAACTTGTTACCCCTCTACAGAAGTATCATGGTTTCCTGAAAGAAATGCTATCAAAATTTTCAATTAAATGTCACATTACTACAAATGGTGGAAAGGTATATTGAGGTAATCAAGAAACTTATGCTGTGTTATTGGAAAAAATAGCCTACAACATAATACAAACTTCTGATTAGGCTCTGTAAATTTAATGTCAGTGGTGATTTTACAGCATAATATCTAAGGTTCTAAGGTATATGTTACAATGAAACTTAAGGAGTTTATTATAAATAATGTGAGGAAGAGTGTTTGATTAAACATGGAGTGGTGAGATAGGAAATGGCTTTCCCATCTGGAGCGAGTGTCCGCAGAAGGGAACCAGCAACTGCCAAAACTCTGTGAAAGATCTCTCCCTGAAGTGCCAGAAGCTCAGGGATTAGCATGGTTACCCACTTGCCTGGTAAGAAAGTTGATTTCAAACCATGTTTTGACAGGCTTGTCAGGTGGAAAAAGACCAGAAATGGCAGAAGCTAGCTTTCAAACCTCAGTTTTTTCCTTTTTTTCCTTTTTTTTTGTTTTATTTTTTTAAAGGGTGAAACACCAAGCAACCTTACCTCCTCTTTTCCTCCTTTTGAATCCATTCATAGCCCTGTCCTGCTTTGCCAGTTTAAATGAACTAATAGCTTCAGGGAGGGGATTTATTTTAAACTACATTTACTAAAGAACTCACATCAGCAACTGGGATATAAACCTTCTTGTTCAAACATGAGGTTGAGTGAATCAGGACCCACTGGCAGGGTCAATGAGTGAGGATATGGCCGTGCTGATCTCCCTGATGATATAATGCAACCATGGCCACTGTGCAGAGAGGATAATTGATGTCTGGCCTTAAAATCTGAGGGATTTTAATAACAAAGTTGATCTTGGAGGATTAAGTAATTGAGAAAAGAATGATAGAGCTTCTGCTATCAAAGGACTCAACATTGATCTGCCTGCTTAATTGCTTTAGGAAGTGTGCAGACATACAAAACTAGAAAACCATGTGGTTTCAGGTTGTTCCATTCACTTATTTACTGGTTTGGGATTTAGAATTTGAATCTTAGGGACATTGAGAGGACTCAAAAGGACTCGTAAATGCTGCAAGGACCCCCAATACAGTGAGTGTCACTGGGACGACACAAGCTTCTGAAAAGAGGTTGTTTTATAAGAGATACCATTGCTGACATGTAAAAATAACTGCAAAAGGCACTGAGGCAGAAACAAGGGTTCTGACTGCTTATGCTGTCCACGGAAATGCAAACCCACTGACCTTCCGGAGATGGACTTCATCCTTTTCTTTGCCCCCAGGTTTGTCTACTTTCATCTGAGATGACTTTCAAAACAGGACAGCTAAAAGGACTGTATTGGAACAGATACAGTCTCAACGGTATTGGAAAGGTTTGTACTTGCTCAGTGGTTCACATTACAGGGATAAAGCTATGCATACCATTATGGTTTCATGTCAGCTAAAAGTCCTCTGATCTAATGCCATTCTTTTCTCTGAATCTGGGAATTATGATCTTTGTCATGTCTTGTTAGAGAGCATGAAATTATATTTGCAGATACTTATGCACAGTATAATAGCACTCTGTTAGTAAAATGTAATGCAATACAGATTCCCTCTCACACTCTCCCTTCACTGTGAAATGGACTCAGCAAAGGTTCAACAGCAAAAAAGAATCTCAGGCCATTTAACTTTCAATTGTCTGCTTCTGAAACTTGGAAAGCAACAGCCATGCATGATTTTATTAACTCCCTGTAGATACAATCTACTAGAGGCATTTCCTATATTCATGCCTAATCAAATCCAACATGTAAAGTAAAGCTCAGTGAGGGATGATTAAATTCACCTCTTTCTTGCAACCAGCTGCCCTGCAGTGTCTAGCATATCCCAAATGTGAGAATGTCAATGACCACAAAAGAGAAGCACTGTGTAAATGGCATGAAGCTGAGCTGGGAGAGGTTTAGGTTGGATATCAGGAAAAAGGTTTTCCAACTAAAGAGCTAAAAGACAGCATTGTGTGTTAGTGGGTTTAGACCACATTTTTTGTGGCTACAGTGAAAGTGAAGAGAAATCAAATTTTATTTGACTTTTATTATTTGGGCCTGTTCGCAGTTATTTGCAAGCTCTTCGTTTTTTTGCAATCTCATATCAGAGCTTGAGTGCGGTGGCATTCACTTGCTTCCACTTTCTTGATTCAGGACTTCCTTCACTGCAGGCTTTGGAGGCATGCTGGCAACCCAGGCTGTGTGTACTGACACACTTACCTTGCAGATAAATAGGACCATGCATTTTTAAATGTACACAGTAGCCACAATGATCGCATGCCTGAGTTTGTCCCAGAGTTTGCATGTGAGATTCGACTAAAATTTAAAGATGGCTTTTACTGTCTCTCCTTTCCTACTTCAAAGAGATGTGTCTCCACAAAGAATGAACAATCCTTTGAAGAAGCTTTTTGAATTCTCAAATATGTTACGTTTCTGAAGAAGAAGGAAGAACGTTGAAAAAGATCACAGCAAAATAATACGATCTATCATAGAATCATCAACCTGATCAGAAACTTGCAAATCTTACTCTGGTAGTTAAACATTTACTCCAAAATTAGCAAATAATGCTTCAAGATTGAACCCTTCAACATTCAGTCTGTGTCTGAATTGTTCAGCAATTCATTGTTCAATATTTAGGTCCCTTGCTTTGTAGTTTTTTTTTTTGCTTTTCTCCAAGAGGAAGATCTAAAGCATCCTCCTTTTTCAAAGGTAAAAATCTTCACACAATACACTGAAGGAATGGCAACTGAAATCCTTTGCTCAATTGTTAAATGCATAGAATTAATAAAAGATTAAGTATTTGCTTGCCTTAGACTCACATAATTACTGCCTATATTGTTTCTCTTGTGACAGCTCCTTAGAGGATTAAAATTTGTTTTTATTAAAAATTGTGGCATTAGTTATCAATTACGTCAGATGTCAGGGGCTCGGGTTGGAGTTCAGGCTTTGGGTGGAGTTGCATTTTTCATGTCTGAGTTTCTTTTTGACTGTCACATGGCAAAGGTGTCATATTAAACACTGAAAGCAATATGGGCATTAGAGCTTCTCCTGAGGCTGGGTTGTCATGGTCATGTCCCCCCCCAAATCTCTTGCAGACCAAGATGCATTTTTTTTCTTACAAATGACGTGTTATAATTTGTGCAAGAAATAATGACATTTGCTTTAGGACTGTCTCAACTCCACATTCCCCAAATAACCTTGAAAAACAACCTGTATCTATCTTATTTATGTTGGTTTATATCAAGGGACGTGATATTAAAACAGCTGAAATCAGAATCTGGCCCTTGGCACGGGGAAAAATGTTATGGCTTTCTCACGAGTTTTGCAAGTTGTTACAGAGACTGTCCTTCAGAGCATAACCTGACCTTTTTCCTTGAGAAATGTTTATGCAGCATATGACTTATATACAAAATTATAGCTACAGCAAAATTGTGCACAGAGCTATTAATTTGGTTGAATGTCTAGTAGACAACAATAAATCTAGCTGACATTATGATACCCTGATAATAGTCCTTGTTGATGGGTTGCAACAAAAAGGTTTACAGGCTTCTTCATTAGTAGAAAGTCAGTTAACAAATAAAGCTAAGTAAACTTGATACTAGATTCTGTTTGGCTCAGGTAGTTGTTTGTGCCGTGGGCTGCCCACTGTGTCTGTTCATTAAAACGGGAAAGGAAATAGGGTTCAAAGCCCATTTTACAAGCCAGTGCTTATTGCTGTGGGAGTATCCATATATCTGAGAGCGAAACAACTTTCTGTGAAAGGGGCTGTTGACTCATTTCTTTCATCAGTGAGAATAGCAACTGTATACTTCATTTGCACAAGAAGTTTCATATTTTAAGACTCTTTGCTGAAAACACCTCATTATACTTCTCTGTAGAATGGCTCTGGATGTTGATTGCATCTGTTGTCTTAAGGAATGAAGTTATTTTCCAAGATGGGGATAAACTTGGTGTACACATTTGCTCAGGACCTACACAATATGGAGGAGTATTTGTGTAATAATTTCCACAGCTGGGACTTCTTATATTTGCTTCAGTTTTTCATTGCAGTTCTCTGTTTTGCTCAGCCAATGCTCTGAAGCTGCTGGGGCATTAGATACGTTACAGGAATTAGTTTTTTCTTTTTTTTTCCTTTTTATCTTTTCTCCAGTCCTCCCCCCTTTGCCCCACCTTTACATCAATGCCTGTGCAATCATTTCAGTTAGTGCATATCCTGCAGAGAGGCAACTGCTGCTTTCATCAAGCAAAACTCTGCAGTACTTTGGTTTGTGAATGCCATCATCTGATATCAGAACTTAACTCTTTCTTTTAGGGAGCTGTGGGGAAGCAAACCTTCTTGTGCCTAGGAGTGCAAAAAAACTAGAATTGCCAGAGCAAATGGATGTGGAGTCTGCAACCTTGGATGGAGTCCAAAGCCATCTGGACACAGTCCTGAGCAAGTGGCTTTATATGGTCCTCCTTGAGCTGGGGCGTTGGGCCAGAGGACCTCCAGAGGTCTGTTCCAACCTTAACCACTTTGAGATTTTGTGACAACCTACCTTTGGGTCAGTGCGGAGAAGGTTTGGGGGTCACTGTTAGAATTACAGTCAGGAGAGACAGGAGTAAAATGTTGGCTGTGTTTATAAAAAATATATGTTCATATACATAGGCTCAGCTAAATCTATACACTCTTCTTTTCTTCTCTTGTTATTCACAGCATAATAGAATGAACAATATCCCACAGTGAGACAGATGAGTAAAATAGTTTAGCAGGATGTCTTAGCATGCTCCTGGGTTTAAATATCTGAATGGTTATTTTGTAAGTGCTCTCAGTGGTTTTAGATGCCCAAGTGCACCTTTGGGAGTCTGACACCTGCAAGGTTTTGGATTTGCTTTTGAAGGTGTAGGTTCCAGAATTTTTGAAATGTTGCTTCTTCAGATACACATCCTTCCTTTAACTGACAAGAAGTTTTTACTTAGTCATCACTACAAAGACAGCTAAAAGCATTACAGGAAAAAAATCCCCAATATTCTTTTCTGTTCTGTGTGGACTACCGAGAAAATAAGGGGCCATGCTCTCATTCCAGAATCTCTTTTGTTGTTGGCAACACTGTATACACCACTGGCTGGAAAATGAATACTGCAGGAGTCAGATGAGGTCACTGAAGAATGTTTGGTGGTTCGAAGTTTTGTTACATTTGATTTTATTCCTCCAGAAAGGAAATGGACAGGTGATCACAAAAGCAGTTGTTTGATCTGCCATCTGAATTTGTGGGGAATAAAAGTTGGGCACCAGTTGTGTCAGCTTTTACTTTTCTGTCTAGAAGAACACATTTAAAAATATTCACTGCTGTGGGGGAAGAAACATACCTAGTTGGTCCTCATTGCAGTTTTTCACATTTCTGTGCAACTAAGACAAAGTAATCACAGTAAATCACAGATTGCAGTGTTACTTTGATATCTTTGAGCCTTCTTTGGGAACAGTCACAGAGTCAAATGCCAAGCCTAGCCTTGATTGACACAATATGCTGAGTGGCAATGTCGTAGAGCCTCACTGCATTTGTTGGATTTGCTCTGACGGAAGGGAAGATACCTGAGACTAAAAATAAAAACATGGCTCTGCTGTAGCCTCCAGCCTTCTCAGTTCACTTCAGCGAGACATAGAATGTGAAGTTTTTAGTTGCAGAAGGTCAGACCAGGTCCCCCCCGTTACTCTCTTAGTTAGCATGATAACATGGCATGGCATGTTGCCACAGCACGAAGTGAGATGCCTGCCTTTTTCTGTCACAAGCCTTATAAAGCCTGATGAAGAGAATTTTCTGTGTCTATCCCTCACCATCTTTTATTCTTTGGAAACATTGCCTCCTTCAGCAAAGCAATGGGTTTTAGATGAAAACGTCTGATAGGACTGTGAGTGTATGATAAAATACATTATAAACGTATGTATGAATGTATGAGTACATACATGTGAATTTATGTACTGTCTTTTAAGGTAGCTTGATGTTTCCTGGTCTGCATTCTTCTCTGGTCTGTCAGTGCTACAGACTACAGTGTGCTAAGGGCTGTACAGTGATGCATATGTAAAGGTGACCAAGCTCCTCTTTATCCCTTTTTACTTCTTAGCATGAATTCCTCAGATAAGCTCTGAAATTAAAGGAGCTTTCTTGTCAATGGATTATTCTGTACTTAGTTGAGACCCAGACAGCTCTGTTAACAAGTTATGGGAAGTGTTATGAAAATAAGCCCAGGGAAAGAAAGCTTCACTAAATTGGCTTGGTTGGTTGAGGTTTTAAAGAGATCTGGAGCTACTGGGAATTTCTTAGGCACAGCCAGTGATGGGTGTAGGGGCACAGCATCTGTTCCATCCTCCCAATCCCTGCAGGCACACTCCCTCTGGGCCTTGTGGCTGTTAGTTTTGTAATGCTCAAACCTGTCAAGGTGATCTGCTGCTTCTACCCTTTGAGGAAGCTGAATACTTAACTCAGCACTTCGACAGACCCTGACTACCAGCTCTGTGACAGTGCAGGACACCTTTTTAATCAATCTGTTTTTCTCAGTGAGAAGCATTCCCTATTAAGTTTACAGGATGACAAGAAAAACAGATTTATTACCGAAGTTAATGTCATCATTTCTGTGGAGTAAAAGCACTATGACTAATGCTATGATGAGGTATCACTAATAGCATTACTAATTATAACTGCTGCAAGTTTATAAATAGCTAAAGAATATCATTAAGTATGTGCATCATGAAGAGCTAGCTTAATTGTGTCTTGTCTTGTTATCAGACAAAGACAGTTCTTTGACTAATACTTAAAACTCCTTATCCATGAAAAACATCAGGATTTCATTATTTAACTCAAATGTTTCAGTACTCATGCAGTATGGATACTGTGGTTCCTTCCTCTCCTTCCTCTGCTCTACCAATGTGGGCCTTCTTTTTATACATTAATGTACAGATTAGCTTCTGTTTTACACAGACTCTGAAATCTTTCATGCCTCAACTCCCAGCAGTATCCTTTGCCTAATTTCGTTTCATTCACATGAGAGGCTGTGAATGTGGCTTGCAAACACCCTTCAAATGTGTCTCTTGATCTCAGTAGGATTTCAAAAAGAGGCATAGATGCAAATGTGTTACCAAGACTGTAATTTGCCTGACTACTGTTAGAGGTTACTTTAAAATTTGCCCATGGGCTTTGGGATTTATTCAGTGTATATCCTGCATTGTTCATAAGCTCCTCAGAGCCAGCGAGGAAGTAGATTGCATGATCATTTACACTGCAAGTACAAAAGGAAATTTAAGATCTTTTCTGTGTACAGCAGGAGCTAGTTGGTGATAAGCAGGATCCAATAAAGAGTTTGGTTTAAGGTTGTATGTTAAAATCTGAATATTGTATGAATTTTGTTCCTTTTTTCCCTTTTTTCTCCTTCCTTTTTTTTTCTTTTTAAATCTTTATTATCTTTAAATACACTTTCCAGTGGCTTCTAATCTTTGAATATCTGCTCTGAGATTAGGATATGTCCTTATTATGATTATTCTTCATTAAAAAAAGGAAAAAGATATGTGAAGGACAGGCTGGAGCTGGCTGCAGTTACACACTCTGAAGTTACTGTGCATGCTGTTCCACAGTTAAAATGTATTTCCTAAAATATACTTGTCTCGAAGTTAATGTCAGCTGAGGCACAACCACTAAGACTGCAATTAAGTCCAGTCACAATCCAAAATCTTGGTCAATACATTTTAGAATTATGAAGCAAAACCTGCACTGATGTTTTGGGGCTGCTGTCATAGAGGCTGAGCAGTCCTGAAATGACTTCTATCACCTAACCCTGAGCAAGTCAGTGTGAAGATTCATGGTGATTTAAACAGGAGGCATGAAAGGTCTCTCCTACAAATCAGCTTTACAGCTCCCTATTTATGAACTTCCGACCGTGTATTGCCCTTGGGGTAAACAGACTCTTAAAAGAATCTGATGTTGGCAAATAAATTACATAAAGATGGTATCTGATGGAATATTCCAGGCTCTTCTTTCAGCCTGGAAACACCACACTTTATGTAGTTTACTTGAAAACTTGAGACTGTTTTAAGATCCAGTGTCTTCTCTAGCTAAGTAATGATGCTTATGATCCTGAATATTCATTGGTGGTGACACCTTCCATGATGTCACTGTCAGGAATTGAAGAGGGGGAAAAAGAAGAAAACCAGACAAGTTTCCCTTATAGACATTTTATTCCAGACACTGAGAGCTTTGAATAAAATGTGCCCTGTGGTCTGGGAAGAGAGAAAGGTTTCACACAACTAAATATTATTTGTGTATTTGCACTAATGACTGTATTTTGTATTTTATCATAAAGCATGAAGAAATGCTTTATAAGCTTAAATAAAGTTTCAAAAGCTTGTGCTAAATGATCACTTAACATTTTTTTTCAAACACTTAAACTTTGCATGTAACCATTGTTTCAAAGAAATGAGAATGATTATGTAATGCATAGATTCAGTTCACAGTGGCTTAATTGCTGAACATGTTTCATACATATTGTGCCTGGTAAGAAGTGCTGATAGATTTTTTGCTTTACTTGCTACAATACAGTTGTAATTTTGCAGTTTATGTATAGTTAAATTTTGATAATTTTTTTTTTAAAAAAGCAACTGTAACTAATATTTTTTAAAGAATTCTTATGGAAAAAGTGAAAATATCAGAGGCAAGCCTGTTGTTTGGTATCAGTACATAATCTGGACAATGACTTGTCTCTAACCTGAAGATTTTGGTCTGCTTCTTAACAAAGCTTTTAGTGATGCTGACTTTAGTAGAAGAACTTCCTCTAGCCCTTCTCTCCCCCCAAACCTGATGGTTTTTCATGTAAGCACAGCAAAATATGCTCTGAGAAACCTCAAGCCAAATCAAAGCAATACACTTGGGCCTGCCACAGCCCCAGCCTCTGTGGGAAGGAAAGGAATTTCACGGGCTTGGCAGTCATATGAATGTCCAATCCTCATGCCTATTTTGAGAGAATATTTGTGCTTACCAGACAGCTGTTTGGATTTTGCTACAGATGCTCTTGGAAAGTGAAAAATGGGAGAAGCATATTTTAAAAAGCCCTGAGTATCCTATCAAAACATTTACAAGAATTTGAAACTTGAGGGTCTGAATGCTTTTTGTGCATTGTAAAAAGAAATGTAACTGGCTAACTGTAAGCATTATTTTTTGGATATTGATATAGCAGAGTAAGCAGGCATCATGCTTAAACATGTGAAAAGTTAGGATTTTAGTAAGAAAACTTTGAAAATTAATTTGCACGCTATAACTCTTCAATTTTTTAATTTAAAAACTATGATTACGCTCGCACTTCTTGTGATCTGATCCAGAATACAGAGTTTATGCCTCAAAGAGTGCTATATCTTCAAAGAGCCTTAGAATCCAAAATTTCCGTATCCTACCCCTAAGATCCAAGCTATTGTTATTCTCAAAATTACTAAGTCTGAAACAACTGTATCCTTTCTTCTTTCTCATATGTATTCTCAGTGATGGCACGGAATTGAAAGGCCTCAAAAGAAATTGAATGTGTGGGTTGCTGCACTCCTTTTCCAGGCCGATGAATCTCATTCTTAAGCTGTTCCTGCTGCTAAAGCCTTTGCTCATCTTGTCACCATCTTGACCCCTTTTTGCATTGCTCGTGTCTTTTCAGAAACCTTAGAACTCTTTGCAGTGCTGTAGGTTCAGATGCTGCACACATTTAATGCTGTAATCTGCTCTTTACTCCTTTCCTAAAAATTTTGAACTTCTCCTTTGCTTCCTGACTGTTGCTGAACACTGAACTTATATTTTCATGCAGTTAACTGTTTTTACCTTATGACTCCTTCCTAAGTGGTAACAGTCAGCCCAGAAGCTGCCTTTATACACTTATATCAGGATTGTTTTTTCGTGTTTCACTTCACACTGAATGCTATGTGCTATTCAGTGCCCTGGCACTCAGTGTCATTCCCCCACTCATTCATTCCTCAATATATAATTAGATTTGCAGGTTACTGGCTGTACTTACCAGAAATGGATGTTGATTGCAGCATGCATTCCTTAAATGCAAGCTATGTACCTCTAGATGGAGTCGGGAGCTTTTGTCTGTGTCAGGCTTACAAGTGCAGATGAGTTGTTTTGCTTCTCATAGTTTTGGACATGATGCTCCCTGGGAGCATCTGGACACTGAGCGATCTGAGCAGAGCTTTCTTTGCCTTTCATTTCTTCTACTCCTTTTTTGTGACCTTTCATAAGCATTGAATTTGTGGGGAGAATATGGGTTAAGTTCGGAAAAGGCAGGGTAGATGTTCCAACACATCTCAGATTTGGATGTAACTTGAAGAGGATTAGAGCTCTGAATTAGAGCTGCCCTTAGGGGTTTGCCACAAAGTCATCCATTTCCAGCCTATTCTGTCTTCTCACATTTCTTTTGCTTCTTGTTGTCTCAAATTGCAAATTGCAGTAGATGGGCTGAAACTTCCACAGCGGGTGTGTCTGTAGTGCATTTTTTTTCCACACCAATAACTTTCCTTACTAAATTATTTTTTAAGATCAGCTTTTAAATTACATTTTTACTTTAAAAATACCTAGTTGGAGGCCTCTCAGTAGTGGCATCCCCCACAGCTCAATACTGGGCTCAGTGTTAACTTATTCATCAAATATAAATGATGAAGGGGCAGATGCTTCCTCAGCAAGTTCACTGATGACACAAAGCTGGAGTGCTGTGTCCAGTTCTAGGCTCTTCAGGACAAGCAAAACGTGCAGCTCCTGGAGTGAGTACTGGAGAGCTGCAAGAATTATTAAGGGACTGGAGCATCTCTCTTACGATGAAAGGCTGAGGGAGCTGGGCCTGCTTAGCCTCTGAGTGTGTATAGAAATGTGGGAAGGGAGGGTGTCAAGAGGATGCAGCCAGGCCCTTCTCAGTGGTCCTGAGCAATACAGTGAGAGGCAATGGGCAGAAACTGATGCACAGAAAGTTCTACCTGAACATGAGGAAGAACTTCTTTACTGTGCAGGTAACCAAGCACTGGAACAGATGGACCAGAGTCTCCTTCTCTGGAAATATTCAAAAGCTGTCTTGACACAATCCCTAGTATCCTGCTCTAGGTTATCCTAGTGGAGCAGGAAGTTTGACCAGGTGACATCCAGTAGTCCCTTCCAACCTTACCCATTCTGTGATCCAGTGATCTTTTCTGTTATTTTTTTTAATATATAAACCTAAACTTATTTAATTAACTGTGTTATCATTGGTTTGATACCATGCATACATATGCATCTATCTCTAAAACTTTAAAACTGTGCTTCCCACCTTTCTGCTACTACTTTCCATCTTTTAAGATGTGCAGCCAAGCTTTGAGACTGCTACACGTGTTTTGCAGCTGGGGAGCCTCCAAGCAGTGAAAGATCCAGAGCTCTTTCTATTGACAGGTCCCCTGGTCTCATTCACTATTTCTAATTGTTATTGTCTGCCTATTGGTTGTCTGAAAAATGATGGAAACTTTTGCATGAATTTTCATAATTTGCTAAATTTCCACAAGGAATAATATTCCCTGTGCTGATTCAAGCAACGGTGTCTGGATACAATTATGATCATTTCCTCTGGGACTACAGGCATCCTCAGAAGATGTGGATTTAACACATTGAGTTAAAGCTGTCAATAAAATAAATCTGTCAGCGGAAAAAAAATAGTTGACATTCATCTATGTTTGTCTTCCCCATTTCAGTCAGTGTATTCCTTCCTCAGTACTGCTTCTTTACAAAGAAAAGTTGTTTAGATGAACACACTTTCCTTTCATAACCAAGACCTGTAGCAGCATGAAGACATCCACAACTAAATTAAAGATTTATGCTTTAGGGAAGAGACCTAATGAATACTAATTTAAGGAATTAATCTAAAAGTGCAAATGAAGCTGCCTATCTAAGGATCACTCTAGTAGGAAGACTTGTGGGTTCTGACCTGTGTGTAATAAGGGTACAGTAGCAGCTTAGAGTACTTACATTGTCACCAATGTACTTGCTGTTTTATCTTGGGCCAACAGTAAAGGCAGGAGTGAGATGCTCTGTCTGAGCACAACCCTTAATCCAAGATGTGTTGGCTTGCAGACAGGAAATGGAACCCAGGAAGCCATTCTTCTTCAGAGAATTCCTTCTAACCAACTTTTTGTGTCTTGGTTTTACTATTATAAATAGTCCATACACCACTTTTTAATATTATTTAGCTACAATTCATTAAAAATATGTGTCAGTACATACATAAGTGTATATAAAGGCAGAAGACAAAGAGAAAGACTGGTGAAACACTTGATATTTCTCTCTTTGTTGCTCTGCCTTCCAGCCCTCTCACCACCTTTGCTGTCCTCTGGACACATTCAAAGACCTTCACATCCTTCTTAAACTGTGGGGCCCAGAAATGCACTCAGGGTGAGGCAGTCTCAACACTGAGTGTAGTGGGATAGTCACTCTTTTCTTGGGCTGCTTGTGCTGTGTTTGAAGCACCCCAGGATGGAGTTTGCCCTTTTGGCTGCTGGTGTACACGCTTCTGGCTCACACTCAGCTGCTGCTGACCACCACTCCCAAATCCCTTTCTGCAGGGCTGCTCTCCAGCCACTCCTCTCCCCACTTACACTTGTGCCTGGCCTCGCTTTGCCCTGGGTGCAGAACCTGGCACTTGGACTTGTTAAATTTCATCCTATTAATCATGCCAGCACAAGAAGGCTCAATTTAGGTGGTCGGTAGATCTACTGAGTTTTCAGGTTTGGGTTTTTTTGGTATTGTGGGGGTGTTTTGGAGGTTTTTTCTTGTTGTTTGGTTGGGTTTTCTCAAATAGCACATTGTTTCAGGTTCTTGTGCTAGCCCAAATATTTCCACAGATGCCTCAGGCAAAAAGATAGCAACCAGCATATCAGCAGCACACAGTACTCACCAAGTACTCTTTCAAGCAAACAGCTTGAAATCGCTTATTCTGAGCCAGCCACACTACAGAGAGGCAGGAAAGAGGAGCAGAAAGCAGCCAGACATCTTTTGGCAGCTGGACCTCAGCACTGGCCACATTGGAGACATGAGCAAAGCTGGTTTTTAGCATGTTCTTACTGCCTGTCTCCAGCCAAGGGCAGATATCTGTCAAGCCATTGAGAACAAGAGCAGCCAGAAGCTCACCCTGTTTCCCTTTTCCCTGTGGAGATGACAAAGGCAGGCTGCCGGCTTTGTGCTGTGATATGGTGACTCCTGCAGCACTGCAGCTATATCAGAGAGTCTTAACACCTCAGTGATGTCTTACTTAAGTCCAGGCCTGGTATACAGTCTGGAGATCTAAGACAAGGCAGAGCATCAGTAGAAGTTCTTCTGTGAGGTTGTAGGGAAGGGCAGAATGGGATTTTCTAATCCAAAAACATTCCTTGGAAAACCAGCCAAGGTATACATCAGTAAACAAATGAGCACAATAAATATTTATAGACTAATAAGCAAAGGTTTCCCATATCATGAGCACATTACAAAAAATATATGTTCCTTTACAGTATCTATAAAGAAAATACAAATTAATTGTTGAATTAGCAAAGAGAGGAGAAGTGTTATACACCAAACCTACTGAAGTCTTAGTACTGACCTGGAAGAAAAATCTAGCAGAATCCAGTGAAGTTAATGAAGTTTGAGAATGAGGAAAAATTACTTCATAACCTTCTTACTTCCATAGATACCAGAAACCCATGAGGCTAGCAGTTGGGTCTCTGGGGTAATATCTCCACAGATCCCTAGGCTTTGGTTACTGAGCTGCCCAGCTAATGAATCAACTCTTTTGATACCTTGTGTGTGAGAGAAATAGTGAGGGAACCACTGCTCTCCCACGCAAGACCTTATTCACACAACCTTGCTCAGTGACAGTGAACTGAAAAAGATCAGTGCTCCCATTTGCAAGAACACAGTCTATCAACTTTATTACGATCTGGTGTAGCTGCTACTCCTGAAAGTGTTTGGCATAAAGCAGTGTTTGCACTCTGAAATAGTAGTCTTGGCTAGCCCAGTTGTTTTCAACCAGAATGGGTTGAGGAGCTCTTGTCCTGTTGGATTGGAGGTTTTGAGCCTTCAGCTGCTACATCAGCAACTAAATGGGATTATGTGCAACAACAGGTAGTTTCTACTGCACAGGGTACAAAACTTCTTCTGATGCTGAGAGAAATGCTTAGTTCTGGGCAGTCTGAAAACACAGCGGGCTGCAAAGTCTGTCTCACTTCTGAGCTGTTAAATTTAAGTTTCTGCAACCATTAGTCAGCTTGTATTTGGACTTTGTTATCAAAATTATTGCTATAGGAGAAAAGTACGTGGGATAGTTTGTTATTACTGTTTTGTATGTGTCTTTTGGGTTTTGTTTCCCTCAAAAAAAGTTAAAATTTATAGTGCTCCTACAGATGGTCATTGTAGAAAGGCCTCTCTCTCCTTACGCCTGCCTGCACCTCTCTCCATACATGTGATTGCTGAGATATAATAGTCCTTCCACACATTTCCCTTCTTTGACTTTAGTATTAATTCTTCTAACCTTTAAGCATTTGTGTCAGTCCTTATGTTGACAGCAGTGAAAATTGTATTTCTTCCTACTGATACATATATTTAGTCAGATTTTTCTTCCTGCAATATACTTTATTAAAAAAAAAGACAGTTCATCAAAAGTAAAGTGTTTTCTTAAATTGTTTCCTGTAATGAAAATTGAAAAAACTGTTTAGATAGGTAACAACACTTTATTTTGATCTTTGTGGAACAAAACTTTCTCATCTAATTTCAGTATTTTCTTTACTTCATATTTATAAAACAATATAAAGAAAAGCCTAAAAAATGAAATTAAATATATTGACTTTTCAACACTAAATACATTACTTGAGAGACTTTTCAGTTAACAGAATATTTACATGAAAAGCTTTTGTTCTGCTACAAATGCTACAAGAAAAGGCATTTCAAAAATTGGGAAACTTAGCTGAAGACATGGCCACCATATGGTTTTAATGGATAGACAAAAATCATGTTGTAGCATCAGGGGATTTCACCAAGTGCTTCATCATTCTAAAGCTAAAAGCTGATGGTTGTTTAATACCAAATTTACCAGTGCAAAACATTTAGTTTTGTGTCTCACAATTAGTTGTCCATCTTCTATAAGCATGCCAGTTTTAGGGACTAGAAGGTTTTAAGCACTTTGGTTGTTTCTGTGAGCTGACAGTCAATGCCTGGCAGGTGGTTTCAGAGTGGCTGCCATAGAACAATGCAATCATAGTTCCGTCAGCTGTTAATGATTCAGGAAAGATTCCAACAAATGTTCAGGTATTTTATTACTATTTTAAAAAAAAACATTCATCTTCCTCTACCTTTTGAGAAACAATTGTTCCTCCAGTCTCATACAAACTATGAAGAGAAATTCACATGGGAAAGCTTCTCTTGTATCCATGGGTAAGATACCACCTATGCCGAAATCTGACACACAAGTTGACAGACTTGAAAAACTTACACAGCAGGGAGAACATCAGCGTGCTTTCCTAGCTAGAAACCATACATAGAAAGCTAAGCATCCTTTTTTAAAAAAAAATCACTGACAAAACTTACAAAATCTGAGTGTATGCATAATCCTGTAACACAGACGACATGTAACATTCTCTGTCTTCATCTTGAATGGAAATACATATATGTGTGTAATTTCCATTTGAGAACAGTGTGCTGTGGAGGGTGGCAAACCTGAAGAACAAAGAGTTATACAACAACAACAAAAAATACTAGTATCTTGGGGTAGTCAAAGGTGTCTCGTATTTAGAGCTGTAGAAAACAACTATCGAGAAAAAGCAAATCTCCTTTACAGCATCTGAAACTGAGAATTCAGAAATCACTGTCTGCAAAATTGTTATTCTCTTCAGAACTGGCATGAAAATTTGCTCATATTTCAATTCACAATATAAAGCTTAAAAAATGAGTAAGATGAATTCTTAAAAAAAATAATGAAAGGAGAAAGAAAGGCCCATGGTCTACTGGAACAAATAAAGCAAGCAACAACTGCCTATATTCAAGATGTTGGTCTGTGTCATGCTTTCTGTAGCCATGTCACTGGTCCTTTGCAATGCTTTCACTGCAACAGAATATGCCTTTTATTTTTTAAACAAGTTGAAAACACCAGAAACCTAGCGAAAAACCATAGGAGCAGAAAACTGTTTTACATTGTCATAGTAACAGAAATTTAATAGTAACCATATTTGCCAGAAATTTGTGAAACACTGCTCTGGGCAAATTTACATTGAACAAATTTCTAATTTGTTGTATAATTATTAAATAATGCCATTCAAATATAATGAATAATGCAATTCTCATTCACATTCACCAAGGACTTTACTTTTAATAGTTCTCATCAGTCTGGACAGTTTGCTTTTTGGGGCAGACAAGTAGGAATTTATCTGAGATTTTTTTGACATGTTTTACCTTCTGGAATTCAGGGAAAGGGAAAATAATGAGAGCCTGTGTTATCATGGAAGTGAGTAGCAGAAGCTTAGACAATAGAGTACATAATTCATAACCACAGTCTATTGTTTAGGATGAAATGTTCCTCTCTAAAACAAAGATAACAACAAATGTGTGTAGCCATGAAAAAGTCAGACAGCTCACACGAAGAGCCCTCTTGGTCCAATTTCCTGCTGTGAAGAGAATCAGAATAAAATTCTGGTCCAAACAAATCCAGTGACTGTTTTGTTAAATAGGATTAGCGTTAGGATTAGTGCTATAACCTCAATTTCTGTTCGTAACATAGAAAGCCAGTTCTGACGAAGTCTAGCTCTTCCAATCCTGCTGTTTACTGTCATTTATCACTCCCCTATCAGATCAGCCTTCCCA
This sequence comes from Lycocorax pyrrhopterus obiensis, assembly GCA_014706295.1. Lineage (NCBI taxonomy): Eukaryota > Metazoa > Chordata > Aves > Passeriformes > Paradisaeidae > Lycocorax > Lycocorax pyrrhopterus. Next base: position 67,403,108 of record JACSVZ010000006.1, on the reverse strand, counting down.
CCTTTAGGGGCCTCTTCCTGTAGTGAGAACGTTTCATTTCCTTCTGCTGGCTGAATTCTAATTTCCAGACAGCAATTTGTGTATGACAGACAAAGCTGTGAGATAGGATTCTGCCAAACAGAGGCACATCAAGTGTTTTTGTGCACATTTTCTGTGTGCACTGCATGGATATAAGGAAACTCAAACACTTTCTTCCTCACAGATAAGAGTCCTGAGATTTTCTGGGTAAAAGAAAAGGAGAAAGAGAAGTAAGTGAGCCTCTGACTTTGCTAGTCCATCATCTGTCAATAGAGTATTTATGGAAAAACATGGCCACTTTCTTTCCACCGACTCATCAAACATGAGGTGAGATTGCAAAGGGCTGAGTTTCTTGTCTTAAAGATGAAATTGAGTCAGGTGACCACAGGACACGTGCAGAGAGTGTGGAAAGCACACCTTGTTCAAGAGAGGTTACAAGCTCAGAGGCACAGCCGTCCTCTGGGGTGACTCACGTGACAGAGGCACGGTGGTTGACATACAAAGAGATGGAGTGCACTGGGCTACGGCAAATCCTGGTCCAGAGGCAAAAGAATCAGGAATATCAAGGAATGGTATTGTACATAAGTGTATCAGAGAAAGGCTGTTACCTTCACCTGCTTTTCTGGGTGTAAGTTTATCCACAGATGTAAAAAAAAACAAGTGATTCCCACATCTACTTATCTACCTGCTACAGTGGGAACAGTGGGACATTGAGCATTTTCCAAAAAAATCTCTGGATCTACATAGATGTTTTAAAAATATTTTTGTTTCTTATTTGTAACTGATATTAATTTTCCTTGTCTACATTTATTTTATAGAAAATCAATGGGCCTCAGCACATTACAAACACTGTAGCAGTTTCCCTTTAAGCTTGCAATATATTTCTTAATCATCCTTTCTATTAATAATCCTTGTACACATACAGTTATTCAATATTTAAAACTAAAACTGTAAATGAAATATAGTGCCTTACTTCAGCTTAAAACTTGTACAAAACCAAAGCTTTTTTAAAAAAAATCATTCAGCTCTTTCAGGGTCCATTAAAAAGTACCATGTATAGAAGACAATCATTTTAAGCCTTAGTGGCACAATATTCTCTTTCTTTACATTAAAGTTTGGAAGAGCAAAGCTGTAAAATAAAACTCCCTTTTGTTTTCTTCTTCTGTTCTTCAGCATTTATAAGTGGAAGAAAAATACCCACTTTATGGTAAGTCCCTGAAAAACAAATTTTATCAGCATTTTTGTTAGTTAAACACATCCACTCCATGTGTTTTAAGTGTATGATCAGGAGAAAGATAATTTCTTAAATTTAGGAAGTAAAGAGGAAGAAAAGTTAGTTAGCTCTACCAAAATTTTCAAGAGGTGGTTATCTTTATACAACTGCTATACAAGTTTTGCCTCTAGAACCAGATGCTTATGAATCTGTGCATCCAAACTCCCTCCTAATGACTTTTGCTTTAGATATGGATAAATTTAGACTCTGACCTTTGAAACTTTTGAAACAAATTATCACCTAGAGTCTAAAAGGGGCACTTTAAGAGAAGAGCTTTTTATCCAGAAGGGTACCTCTCCTTTTTCTCTTTATCCGAGTAAATCACTACATGTCCCCATCTCTGACATTTAATTGCAGCTAAAGCAGGTGGGGAAGGGGTGTGTGTGGGGAGGGAGGAGGTGTTTCCATTGCAATAAATGGCTATGCTTCTTTTTCTACACTTAGTACTTTGAAAAACAAGGAAGCCTAATTGCCTTTGAAAGAAGTGCTCAAAGTTATTTTTAAACTAAATTTAGGTATATTTGTTGAAATGTGTCACTCTGATGATCTGATTCCCCCTTTGGATTTCACATAAGGTAAGAATTTTTTTTTTTCATGCTCTGCTACAATTTTAAAGGGAAAGAAAGCAGTTTTAAACATTTTTTTTCTTCTACAATATTTGAAGAATACATTTCTGAGGCAGGTGGATATAACCTGTGTCCCAGGCCTGACTGACACTAGCCTTCCAAAATCCAGAACTGGCTACAATTACATTAGATCTTCTCCCATGTATGGATCATGGCAAAAATGGGTACAGTACAAATCGAAATAGACTGGCATCCCTAAGATGTGACATCTGTCACTGGCCTTGTGACATCTGTGATTATAAGCAGCCAGAAACTCACTTATTTTGCTATCTCAGTCCTCATCTAATAGTGCTGGGTTGTTACTGCTTTAAGAGAAGGAATTGACAAATGGTGAAATGTACAGGCAGGCAAAAATTGTAACCATATTATCACAGAATGATTGAGGCTGGAAGGAACATCTGGTCCAACATTCCTGCTCAAGTAGGGCCAGTTGGCCAGGACTCTGTCAAGACAGCTTTTGGATATCACGGATGATGGAGATTTCACAGCTGCTCTGGTCAACCTATGCCAGTTCTTGGTCACCCTCTCAGTGAAAAAGTATTTCCTGGGGCTCAGGAGAAACCTCCCGTGTTTCATTTTCTGCCATGGTTTTGCAGATAAGCCACAGAAAAAGCATTTCCATAAGATACCATGTGCTTGTGAGTACCAGTGTGTTGGCCTGTTTTCCTTTGCCCACTCTTCCTGAGCTGATTTCATTTGTTAAAGCTGGATGTAAGATATACCGTGTTCCATGAAAAATAAGATGAAAATATTTTGCAGCAGAGAAACCTTATTTCAGGGTAAGTTTCTCTAGGAGTTTCTATTGGGTCCCAGTGTTCACAGTGAAGTTATGGCAGAACTAGCCTGAATTTAGTAATCATCACTTCATGGTGGATTGCAGTGGTTCAGTTTTGTAAATGAAATGGCAGTTAAAAAACCCACCAAAATGAGGTGTGGATAAACATTCCAAAGGGCAATTCCATATCATTCCCATCAATTTATTCCTCCTCTAATGAACATCCAGAACAAAAAAACCTCATATATTGTCTGCCTCTTGACTTTCCAGCATCCACAGACTCTACAAAATAAAATGCAAGCAAATCACCTATTTGTCTTCACATTTTAAAAAAAGGTTTTCTTTATCATTTCTTTCAGAGTATTTTGCCTTGAAGGATGCATTTAGACTAAGCTTTAAAAGCTTTTTTTCCTCAACAAAATTAAAATTATGCTTGATTAAAACAACAACAACAACAACAACAAAAACAAAACAACAAACAAACAAAAAACAAAACAACAAACAAACAAAAAACATTTGGATTAAATCATGTGATACCCAAATTCTGGACTTCAAGGTGGTGTGGTAGGGAGAAATTACCTTTTTCCTTGAGACACATCCAAATTGCCAAAACCTCTTAAGATGCATGACTAGGTCAGAAAAGGAAGAGGTTCTCTCATTTTCAAGAGGCTATCCACAAACATGGAAATTTAAACTGTAAAGTACAGTTTGCTTCTTTGGTTTTTTTTTAATTTGGCCACCCAACAAGAAAGAAAATGAAGCAGAAAAAAATCCACTGCTCACTGAGCTTGCCTCTGCATTTTTGAACTTCCCCCTTCCCTTCATGGCCCCAATACATCTACCACAGCATCCTGTCTCCTGCACGGGCTGTGGGTCAGCTGCAGTATGTGAATGGTTTATGTGTTTGTCTTTTTCCCCAAGGTCAAGAATAAGAGGTAGTTTCAAAGGCAGGTTTACAATGCTATTGTCCTTTGTGAAAAACAAAGCCATTTAATCTCCCTAATAGTGACTCTAATTAAGGATGCAAATATTCAATTAATTTGGAATACGCAATGGGCTTCACAATTGAGTGAAATAATATGAATGAAGTAATTGGCCTGGGACCACAATTTATCTTTATACTCTCTCCATTTCACAAAGGCATTACTTTGCTAAGAGTTATGTTTTATTCACACACTTGAGTACCAAAGCCCTGGGGATCTGGGATATTTAATTACATCACAGAAGCATACACAATGGTTACAACTCACAGGATACGTTTTCTGTATTCCCCATCCTGTTAGCACACAGCTCCCTGCTTTGCTGTCCTGGGAAAGAGGTGTATGGAAGGAAATGGCTTTGAGGAATGTGGATTTATGAAGTGCTTAGAAGCTTGTATCTCAAACCATCTTTTTGCCTGAGCAAGACTGGTAAATTATCGTTACTCTGCAAATCCCTTGTAGTAAAGAAATTACACAGTGTGCCATGATGGAGAGAAGCAAACCAAGAGGGAACCTTTTAATGGTGGGAAGATGAACAGGACCATGCAACAGGCCCAGACCTGTTGGCTGGGAGTGAGGAGATCTTAATTTGTGCTCTATTACTGCCCCAGATGTTGTATGAGTTGTTGGATGAATCTCCTATATGTCTTGCAAATCTGCAGTCCCTTGGTGATTGTTGGAGCAATTCCCTTTCCCTCTCTGGCTCGTTGATGCTAATGACAGGCTTTCTACTCATCATCTGGCTATTGCCCAGGGGTCACAGTGAAGACAACTCATTCCAGGTGTAATAGAAAAAACCACCTGAAAACCAGAACAGCTCCTTCAACTCACCCCTACTCTGGCCACTACCACAGAGAAAGGCCTTGCAAAATATTCTCTCTCATGGAAAAGGATTTTTGTATGGGATTAGTATTTTAGGAAGGTTTTTCCCAACAAGATATACAGGCATCTTCAACTGGAATACCAGGATAAACTCTCAAAGTACCCCATCTCATTAGTTAAATGGAAAGTCTTGTCTCACAGCAGCTGCTCAGATGAGGTGGTATCTTTTTCCAAACAAATAAAGGAAATATCTGGGGAGTTCTCAGACAGAGATATGTTCTGTCTGTCTGGAGCATAAAGTCAAAAATCAGGCTATAAGGCCCAGGAACAAGCACATTCAAATGACTGGTAATTGCTAAATATCAAGTTCCAGGGCATCTATCACTACCCTAATGTCCTTTCATCTCCAGTGAACTGTGAAGTGTTTATAAATGACAATGTTGCATGAACTCAGTCAGGTGATGCATCCCCTCGTTTTCTCTTAACAACAAGGCACAGATTCAGTATGCCAGACTCAGCATCAGAAATCAGAGGCTGGACATGAGTCATCATTGTGTGCTCACAGCCCAGAGAGCCAAACGTGTCCTGGGCTGCATCCAAAGCAGCGTGGGCAGCAGGGCAAGGGAGAGGATTCTGCCCCTCTGCTCTGCTCTGCTGACACCCCACCTGCAGTGCTGCATCCAGCTCTGGGGTCCCAGCACAGGAAAGACATGGACCTGTTGGAGTGAGTCCAGAGGAGGCCACCAAGGTGATCAGAGGGCTGGAGCACCTCTCCTATGAGGAAAGGCTGAGAGAATTGGGGTTGTTCAGCCTGGAACAGAGAAGGCTTTGGGCTGACCTATTGGCAGCCTTTCAGTACCTGAAGGGAGCTGACAAGAAGGATGGATTTTGTGTGCAGATATTTACTTTGTTACTTTTTCTCAAAACCATCTTAGCTGCAGAACTAAGGTCATCTTTGATAAAACCTGTCACAGGATTAGGGTTCCACTCTGTAACCTTGTCAGAATAGCACCTTCTTATTTTATGTCTTAAGGCTGACCTAGGCATTGAAATACTTATGCTGTATTTACTTATATTTATTCAAACACGTTTTTCATAACTTCCCTTGCCCCCTGAAAATCCCTAGCCATATCGTAGCCAGATGTTTGGCACTCTTGAAGAAATACTACAACAGCAAGAAAATGTGTGCTTAAAAAAAGCTGAGGCGAAATCGATTTCAATAATAAAACTTATTTCATTTTCAAGTTCATGAGATATTATTAAAAAGAAGGAGCAGAACAAATAGGCAAGGAAACATGAAAGATATGTTGACAGAGTTCTAGCAAACATTCAGCAGGAAATTTGAAGCTAAACTGATGCTCACATTATGCCTTTTGTAATGGCATTCATTAAGGATTCCCTGGGCAGGATTCCACTTCGTCCTGAAAGCTAAAGATTACTATAATCTTAATTTAGTATGTGCTCTCTCTGGTTGTAATGTCTATTTAGAATGCAAAAAGTCTCACATAGTTACTGCCCTTTTTATTTAGCATTGCATCAAACGATTGAACAAATAACACAAAAAATTGTTCTTAAACAACATTAAGCTTGCAGTACCAGGCTGTTACAAGGCAAAAACATCAGAACTTATTTTACCTCCATTATGTACTGGAGGATAATGACAATGCCCAGGTTCATCTGACTGCTTTCCCTCAGAAAGCCTCTCCAGTTCCTGCAGAGACAGAGTCACCTCAGGAAGTGGTAGGACTGAGGCAATTGTTTGTTTTGGGTCAATTGGAATTGCATTTCAGGAAACACATCTCTCTTCATTTACCAGAGAGCCAGCCTAAGACAACTGCCTAGCTACCTTAGCCAGCTGAGGTAATTCCTTGACATAAGGCCACATGAATACTCTCCATTTCTGAAGCAGAAGAATACAGCTGCAAAGTGCACTTCTCTGACAAAAATTTTCAGACGTTCTGTTTGCTGTCTTTACTTCAGCACTGAGTCTGTACAATAAACCCCAACTTTCTGTTGGAGGCTCGCTATCTTATCATACCTCACTATCTTCTAAGCTGCAGGAGAAAGGAAGGTCAGTGGACACAAGTTTTTATTTCAAGTATTCTGCACAGGGTTGGAAACACAAGTCTGTTTTTTTAATAATTTCTGTCTATGAACATGTCTTTTCTCATCTGTAATTTCTTGTTTATTTTTAGTATCAATAATTCTATAGTAACAAGCAGGCTGTACTCTGTATACAAATCAGGAATACTTTAAAATGCAAACATCAGCATTTTAACAAGCTAAACAAGGGACAGCACGCTAATTCTGTATAGGATTTTCAAGTGAGCTATCCTCAGAGGACCATACAATCATTAACACAAAGAGGTTTGAAAATTGAAATTAATATTGCACTTCAGCATGTCAGAGAAAATTCTATTGTGTCTTTACATATTTTTCCTAGCTCAAATACTCTTGCCCACTTTCCTATGCGTGTAACAACTTGACTTTAACTTGTTATTAGTGTGGATATCAGGTGCTTCAATAATCACTTAAAGATTTTGCTTTTATGCTTTGGAGGAAAGGGGAGCTCCAGGGTCAGAAAGCTCAAAGGAGAAAAAAAGAGACAAGAATAGTAACACTGGGAAATCTTTAAATAAAATCTCTGGTGCCAAGAACACCACCTTTTGTAACTGAAAGATTAGTGGGTTTTGCGATTTCATTTATCATAAATACCAGATGTATTTGGGTGGGACAATGAAAAACACCTGGGGGAATTAGGTACTGCAATCCCATTAAAAAAAAAAGAAATCAGGTTTTTTTGAAAACCCTGTCTCTCAAGATTAAAAATAAATGTTTCTATTTAGCTTTCCTCCTGTTAGGTCCTGCAAAATATTGTGTACAGGACATCATAACTTAATCATACAAAGAAAAAAAAACTGAATAGAAGATAATTTGTATCTTCTGGAAGGGCCCAAAGGGGACAGTTCTCCACCTCCAGTTTGCAGTGAACTGTAGTCACCAAAATGCAGCTAATTCAGTGCAATGTCAACCTTTAGTGTTGCAGAATTTCTGGATTTTCCAGCAGCCCCTTCAAGCTAGAAAGTCCCAAGCAGTTCAGCCTCCATATATATTATGGTTACAGAGTAAACAAGGGTATTCTTAGTATTATTTCCATAGATGTTGCCTGAGAGATAAATTAAAAAGCTTGTATTTTTCAAAATTACTGTGCCTGAGAAATCAGTTTATGCAGAGATAATTAATTTTTGGAAAGACACCCTCAAAACTTTATTTGCTTGGTTGTCTGGTTGGCAACATTTTTCAGACCCATATGGAGGAATTTCTGTGATTAGACACTCAGTAAAGGAATAGGATAGCTGTTGGACAGCTCCTTAGGTGGTATATTCAGTAATCTTTTGTAAACTTTTCATGAGCTGTCACCATTCTCAAATCAAAGAAGATGTCTGGGGCTATTTGCAGAATGCCAAGTGTTCAGCTCTAAATCTGACTGCTGCATTTGGAAAGAACCCAGGTGATGATTACACAGGCAGAGGTTAAGGTCTGAGTACTTGAGTTCAGCTGTTCCTGAGCCATTGCTTGGGGAAAGATCACTGATATTTTTAAATTTTGAGCAAGAACAACATTCAGCACAACCACAGGCTATTTACCAAAGGAGACAATATTAAAAATGCCATATTATGCATCATTCACCCAGCTGAGTTTCATTAAAAACCAAATATCTATCGAAAAGGGATTCTGAAAAGGCCAGTCATATCTCAAAACTTTTAACATAATATGACTCAGTTTACTACCAATGTCTTTGGCAGTGGGGGATAAGAGGTTATTTCTAATTAAATCCTCTAAAATATATTGTGAGCTCTCACGGAAACTGTGGATGCGATAGGCTTGCAGCTTGATTGAAAAGTAGCTTAGACTTTCCTGGTCTTCCTTGACATGTGTGTATATATATCTTTTGGGACTACATGAAAAGGTAAAGAACCAGCAAATTTTCTTTACACACTCAAGTTTTGACCATCTCAGTCCAGTTACCATTTGCTCTGCCATCTAAACTTATTATTCTCGGAAACTTCAATATCTGTACTGCTTTTCTATTTCCCATGCCTTGTGTTCTTCTTTTTACCTCATGTAGTGTATTTATCTCCCTGCTGCATCCCTTTTCTGCCAGCCTTTCCTTAGTGTCTTTGCTGAACTAGTACAACCTAAGACAAAAGTGGGCCCATTTTCAATGAGGGCAAGTTTTTAGCTTGTTAGAACCAACAGGAGAGTGAAGCTGTCCTTACCTAGGGACACATTGAAACCAACAGCAATCTGACCACATGGTGTTGTGGCAACCATGAGCAAAATGACTGATTTGGGGTGAAGTGGAAGAAAACCAGCTCAGAAAAGGGATACCAAAGCAGGCTTGTCTGCAATTTATTTGCAGCACTGTCTTCTGCTTGCACACCTCTGGATGAACTAAGAGTTTGCCTCCTCAGCTGAAAGCACATCTATTTCTATACACTTTTACTAGAGCTGGCAGCTTGTCATTCCAGTGCATCATTCTGTTGCAGTGCATTACATGGCACAACATAGCAGCATGATGAAATGGAATGTCAGAGCCACATCAGATATATTTAGAGTTATATGTGCCTGTGTCCAGCGGGGGAAAAACACTATTAGATCACAGAGCCATTTCACTAGGTGGTACATGTGGTTAGGAGTCACTTTTTTGCCAAGCTCAGCTATTCTTATCATAATAGGAAGCTCATCTATGCCATTTACCTTCCTCAGTACCACAAAATCAACATGAAACAATTAGACAATTTTAAATTTGTCCATCATTTTGTCACCTGCAACATGGAAGTTGCATAATGAACGTATGGATTGATCCAGCAGGCAAAATAAAATGGAATTCCAGTGTTCACAGCTTTTTTATTAGGGATCTGCAAGAAGCTGAAGTGACAATTTTATTAATAAATTGTACCATTGACATTGTCTGGGCAGGTTTCAGTCAGGGGAGCACCAGAGTGAGTGAGGGTTGCACAGTCTAGCACGTAAGTCTTGTCTCAGAGAACTTATTCTTTGTTTCTCATTCAGGTGGTGACTTGCCCTGGGCTTTAGAGGAGGCCACTCAATTTTCTGAGAAGGAGATTCAGTTGCAATTGAAATTTTATCATTAATTTTAAAAGGCATTTTTAATCCATTTGAGAATCACAAACCCATTTCTTGACTAGGATTACACTTTCTTATTTTCAGCAAAACTCTATTGTCACGGGATTTTAATGTTTCTGTTGGGATTTTTTATTTTCTTCTCTTTTGTTTGCAAACAGAAGCAAAACTGTATTTTTCCAAGTACCTCTACTCTCCAGCAATTGAGACTGCAAAGGAAGTTTTGCTTTTTGTAACTCCATATGAAGCCCAAGCTTCAAGCCATGCTTCCAAACACTATTGTTATACTACAGAAGACAACAGCACCCAGTATTAAGAGTGGGGATGAGTGAGGAAAATACATTTTCTAGGACAGTTGGACATGTGCCTTCATGGTATGACAACACATGGCATTGTCATCAATGGCTGTAAAAGTAGCAAAACAAATTGCATCACTTATCCACTGTGAAGGTTCAGCGAGGACACACCTGCATGGCCTGGTTTTGGAAGTTCCAGCATATTTTTATATTTGCTTCATTTTCACTTTCCAGGAGACAGCAACAAAGGTCTATGTGCTCCATCTTCTCCTTAAACTGAGGGGATTTTTTGACCTACTGGGTTATACACCATCTGAAGATACCAGATTGTCTAAGAAGGAAAACATCAGCATTGTAACAGAACTCATTAATAGTAGCACATTCTTCAGAGCTTGACATTATAGGGGGGCACAAGTTGCTGACAGACCCAAAGAAAAGGGAATGGAAATGGCCTCACCGGGTCCCACAGATATTTTTGTACTTGTGCGTGCTATCCTGAGAAACATGGATGTTTTACCTCTGACAAGCACTTTCTTTTCTTCAGAGTGAGTGGTTGAAAAGTCCTTTTCTGGAGACATTCATCTTGACTTTGTAAAGGGAAATTATAGTTATTATGGAACAGCCAAAACCTGTATAAAAAGGATTAGATAAAAGTGTGTCTGAAAGTAAGCATATTCAGAAAAATGAAGCTACAGGATAGCAGAATTCCAGCACTTTACAGTGCCTTAATTTCTAACATTTATTACCTTTTCAACTTTGTAACCAGTTCAGTGATAGATACATAGATTGTTCCATTCTCCCCTTCCCTTTCAATTTTAGGTAAAAATAGCCTGATCACTCCTTCTAACCTTAGGATAAAAGATTTCACATTTTAAACTCTTTTCCAGAGAACATCTCTGATCATCACATAAATGCTCCAAGGCATCTTCTGCAATTGTATTTATATATGGGTCCTATTCTGAACTGAATTGAGTGCTTTGAAGATGATAAACTTGGGAAGCTGACCTGGGACATAGTTGCATAGATTTCTGTATAAAAAGTGTTATGAAACAGAGAAACCTCATATATAAAACAAAAAAAGTGACTCACCTGATTCTCTTCTCTTACAGATGCACACTGCTTGCCTTTCCATTATTTTCTGTTCAAGAGAAAACAGATTTATGACAACATTTAATTTTCTGTCATTTCTTCAGAGTCCTTATAAATGAGAAGCATGCAAGGATGTCATTTAATAGTGGGTGCATTTGTCCACAAATGCTTAATTATTTCAATAATGAAAGGTTTCTTGTTGATCTTGTTCTGTAAATAAGCAAGTGTGAAATTTTACTGACTTAAGTACAGTATTGGTGTATGTCAAAGATTGATGTTGTTATGCTTAAATGTTCACCAACAAATGTATTTTTTGAAGTCGGGTTTGTGAAATTTTCATATGTGTCATGCTCATTACTCACATAAGCCACATAATTAAGGAATTTCATCTGAAACCCCATAGCAGAAGTGATTAATCAACTGACTATGTGGAAGTGATTAAACATGTGAATAATTTCAAAAACTGGTTTGCAATCCAAACTCCCAAGTTATTCAAACATCTTTGGATACTATGGTTATAATTAATGGATAAAATAGTGGAAAACAAAATTTGTCCAAAACCATATTTATCAGTAACTTTTGGTTTTCTCAGCTCACAGTATGTAATAGGAATTTATTACCTGCTCTGAAATCGGAGTAAAAAGGTAATAAGTACATGTTTATTTGTCTTCATTCAACTCCCTAGTTCTTTTCAGTAAAATATTTCCTTTTAATACTTTCAAAGCAACAAAAGGAAGTTAGTTGCAATTCCATTAGGTCCTTTTAAGACATAGCATATCAAATAATAGATATTAAATTCTCAGGTCTTGGTAGCTTATGTCAGTTTTGTAATTTCCCATTAAAAAGAAACAGAAATTGTTTTTAAAGGAGCATGTCGCTCTGAGTGCCACTGCACAGCTCATAAATCCGGTCCTTGTTTTAATTTAGTGTGTCAGAAAATGACTCATTTGTTCATTACGACATTAATTCATTCAGAACAGTACTTTGTCAGAGGAGTGCAGCTACTATAAAACTAATCATCTCAAACTATCTACTCCCTGGAAAGACAAGGATACCTCCTTCTCATGGTGGGTGGAAACATACCTGGCCTCAAAAAAATGGCTTAAGCTTTAAATTGCTTTGGTCTTAGTCACAAGTATTCTTAGAAACCAACTAACAAATATCAGTGACAAATATTCTCAGAATTACCCCAATTCATTTGGGTAGATTAGTTTTAAACAGCACTACCAGGGTATTCACAGAATCACAGAATGGGTAAGGTTGGAACATTTACATCCCTTCTAAATATTTCTAAATAGAGAGAACGAGGAAACAATTTTTGTGAATGTTGTCACTTCTTTGCCTTTGGTGGGGCAGAGGGTGCATCACTCACTGTGGTAGCAGGTTATACTCTGCTAAAAAACTCTCCTCCATGAAGACTCCAGCTCCAGTAGTGATCCCTGTGCAGTGCAGTCAGTTGTGGCAACCAGGGCTCATGGCATGGTGGTGCTGACAATATTGAGTCCCCTTGGATTCTCCTGCTTACTTTCCATCCAGTTTTAGGGATCACTTCCTCTTTATCCTATGTGATTGAATTGCCTGGTACAGGAACTTCAAGGGAATCAAACCTGAATGCAGGAGAGTGAAAGGACAGTCCTGGCTGTCAGAGTGAAGAATGGACACAGAGCAGAAATTAATAATTTCCTAGGTTATGGATTCAATTTTGGATTTGCAGCTGCCTTTGATATTGCTTATGTAGGCTGTTGTTTATTTATTTTAGAAGAGCATCTACACATCTCAGCTGGGATAAGAGCTTGTTGGTGATACATGGAGCACAGGAGATGTACTGTTGAAGCTGGTGATCAGCTGGCTATGCTATGCTAAATCCACATCGTTATCTCCACAGCCACATTTTTGGGCAGCTACTTGGACCAGCTGTGAAACATACCACTAACCTCTATTCTACCAGGAACACCGAAGAAACTGCAGTGGTTTCCTTGGAGAACTCTGGAAACAGTTTCCTGAGAGTCTGTCAGCCCTTCTAAGTTTCAGGAGTAATTTTTCTGGTAGATGAGGAGAGGTTGTTATCTTACTGTACTTAAAGGTTGTGGGTTAGAAAGGTTTTTTGTTCTTACTATTGTAATATGTTTGTATTTCCAATTTGCTTAACGTGCCTGGAGAGTTGTGAAAGATGCTCTTCAAATTAGGTGAGGAAATCATGTGCTTAGATTTTTCTATGACTTAATCAAAGGTAATGGCAAAGATTATTTCCCTCTTCTTCTTCTCCCACATTGTTTCTCTCTGCTTATTGTACCACTCTTGTTCCAGTGAGCTGACACATTTGAAAAAAAAAAAGCTGCATGGCTTGAAACAAAGAATAGGAGCCTGCAACAGTTAGGGTAATGAAAGAAATGGATTTTGTCACTAAACAGGACTAAGCCACTATGAAGTAAAGTGAATGTAGAGATACATAGTTCAGACTCTGACAGAGTTTCATTACGTGCGTTCCTGTTAGAGAGATAAGTGCTTCAGCTGAGCTTTCATACTCACAGTCCTGAGGCTACTTTTCTACCTTACTATAAATTCAGTCACAATGCAGATTGTAGTTCATGTTGACAAAAACTGAAATTACGAGCTGTCATGGAGTGTATCTTCTATTCTGGGAGTTTTCAGGGCTTGCTTTTCAATACAATAAGGTAACCTGCAGAGACAGAAAAGGGAGATTTTTTTTTTTTTTTTAAATGGAGTATTTCTAAGACTGTTCTCAATCCATTTCAAAAGTGGGGTTTTTTCTTCTTGTTTGTCAGTTCGGTTGATTTAGGAGGGATTGTCTTTTTTGCATCATTAATTTCTGTCCTTGTGCTCTTTGAAATGTATTATCCAAGACTGCTTGCTTTTATTGGAGGCCAGTTATTTTCTGACTATTTCAGAGCAATGGCTTTCTAACCAGAAGCAGACCCAAAGCTAAATCACAGATCCAGCCACTTCCTCTCTATTGTGAATATTTAGTATCTGAATATTCTTCTAGTAGATGAGCCTTCCATTTTTCAGTGTATGCATCAACCTTGAAGGTGATTTTGAATGAAAAAACACATAAATATACCATCTAATTGAAGTCTGTCCTTCAGAGAATTAGCACCTACATTTGAGTGTTAAATGACATGATATAATTTGTCAGCATGATGTTCATTCTTTGTTAGTACCGATTGTATTGAAATCACAGCAGAAGTGAATTTGCAAATAAGGGCTTTGTTTAATTCTCTGAGTTGATGTGATGCCAGATTTCAGTGGCATTAGATGGACTGTAATGGAAAACGTTTTCCTATTAGAAGAACTATATTGTGTAGCTGTAGGAGACTGAAAAAAGGTGGTCTCTCATTGCCCCTTGCCACAGATAAACTCATGGTGTGTATTCACTGGAGTTTATTCATATTGATTTTTCATTTTATAAATCACTTTCTGCCTAAAAAGCCACACACAAGCTTTCCTTGCTTTCTAATGATATTCAAGCATGAATGAAAAGAGGTTGAGAAAAGCAATCTCTACAATGGGAATCCATCTGATTTATACCCCTGAAGTGGGAAATTATTATAGTTGTAATAATATACTTTCACATAAGCTGTCACAAGTGGAGCGAAGCTTGGTCAATAAAGACCCATTTCATGAAATGGAAGAAGTCAAATGATCGGTCCTTCAATGTCCAGCCAAAGGCAGTTATCAAAACTTACAAAAATTGAAGTAAGGGGGAAGGGAAACTGCCTAAAGAGCGCAGTGTTTGTTGTGCACCCATGGGGAGAGAGTAGGGAAAGATCTTATTCCCCGATGTTTGCGTTAGATATGAGCTGTGGCTGAAACAACAGAGGGAAGATTTATTGCCCTGGAGCTTAGCCATTTAAGACAAAATTGCACATCTGCAGATGGCACAGATGCAGTGGGTGTTGGTGCACTCAGGGAAGCCAGCCTCAAGCAGTGAGGCTGGAGACGTTCTCCCAGTTGTCTTCTGCAGGATCATCTGTCCCTCTCTTTTGTCAGGGGCTGCTGCAGGAGGTTGCCATGGTTTTACTTGCTCCCTGGTAGGAAGGATTATGCATTCCTTTCTCCAGGTGGTTATGGGCTGGTGAGTGGGGTGTTGTGGTCTGTTCCTTTCTCCCAAGGAGGGAAAATTTGGCAAAAGTGCTGCCTTTTGCATGAGGGAATAAGGTGAGGATGTCTGCTGGGCCCAGAGGCATCTGTAGGCATTTGCAAATGCTTTTTTGAACATGTATCCAAACTATTTCCCTGCACATTTGTATTTTAAAATTACTTGTGGATTTGAAAGGTTTATTTTGAGTCTGTGTTAATGCTTCTGTGAAGTGAGTGCTTTGCTCTAGAATTATGTGTATGCTCTGGGGAAATTTATGAGTTTCTCTTTTTCAGGTATGTAAGGGTTGCAAATTAAGCCATAGGATTGAGACGCTGCTTTTATTTGGTGACTTCTAGCTATTTATAAATTTGCCAAGATTTCTGCTTCTTTGTTGTTGGGGTTTTTTTTAATCAGTACTTTTCTCTCTTATGGCTTCCTTTGTATAAATGAATGAAAATGTAGTTTTAGTGAAATTCTGTGAATGTAGTACGGTGGAGAGGACTGCAAAAGGCTTTAGTTAAACTGATGATAACAGTGGGGTCAGGGCTCTGTAATCCCATGGAGTACTGCTAAAAAGGGGATAAAGTGTCTGGCCAGAGTGTAAGCTAACTCAGAGACAGAGATGGGACTCTCTGACACCTTTAGCTGAGATTAACCCTACCTGAAGTTTCGCTATCTTAGACTTCCTCTGTAGCTGATGAATTAGAACAAGTTCTGTCCAGAGTGCAATTCCTATTAACTATGCCAAGAAACTTGCTTTTTAGTAAATGAAGGAAATCTAAAAGCAGAAGTTCAGGGACGGGAAGCTTATGCCACTAACTTGGAGAGCACTCTTGTAAAGCAGGAGAGTGGATGAAAAGTCTGCTTAGGAGCATGCTTTTCACTTAAAAGATCCTTTCTTATCTATAAAGATAAAAGCACTTTAAAAAATCTGTGCTCTGTATTTTTTTTTAAACTGTCTACATATGCAGAGAGACTAGAAGCAATTTGAGAAAAGCTGTGTTATAGTGAATAAAATCTCTCTATTAAATTGACAATCAAGCTTTTATTACCAGTCCTGTCACAAATTTTTTGGCACCATCTTTGATGGGATGTTTGGGGCCACGCCCTCTGGAAAGCATACTTCCCACCAAAGCACTTGAATGAAGTGATTTCTGCTCAATCTCTGCACCCAGCAAGGATTTCTTTAGAAATATGCTCATGTTATTCTGCTTCCTAAGAAGTAATAAAGCGCTTGCTGACCTACAGCTTTTCTGTCTCTTCTGTCTCTTGCCCTGCTGGGAAACAAATATCTCCCCAATGGGGACAGAGTTTCCAGGCTCTCATCTGTTCATGAATAGCTAGGTCAACAGGGCTCTTTTATGGAGTAAATACTTTTTTTAATATACTTTTCTTTTTTTAATTGCCGTGATTACAAGGCTTTTATTGTGGGTGCTGTCAGCACTTTTTATCCTTCCTAGATGCTAAAAGTGCCAGGATTTTTGTCACAAATGTTATGATCCTGGTATTTTTCATTCTGAGAAAGAGATCTTGCACTCTGGATACTAAGAAAAGTTCCTGCTGCCTGTATTACCTGTAGTTACCTCTTTGATCGCTAGAGGTTGTTGTGTACATGCGGGCTTAAAAGCTGCTTGCTCTTCAGAGATGTCATGGAAAAGGGCTAAAGAATTCAGGGGTTGAGGGAGAAGAGGAAAGGGATTTTGTTCGTATGGGCTGGCAATCCTGGCCTTTGGGTCAATGGTCAGTGATATACTCTGAATTTTGTGTTCTTATCCTGTAAGATTGAAAGTTCAAGCTCCTCGCCTCTTTGTTAACACAGAACCGTACCAGAGCGTAAAGGCACAAGTTACAAACTCAATGTCAGCATTCTTTGCTCTAAAAGTCCCTAGATTTATAATAACTTTGTGGGTTTGATGATTATTTTCTCTAGAATGGATCTTGAAGTCTGGTGTTTCATTACACAAAACTGAAAATATTCTTCACTAGTCACAATTTCTTGTTCTTGTACTGGCCTCTTGTGGGCTCTCCTGGACCAAGGGGAGAGATTGGATGGAACAGTGTAATTTCAGACAAAAAGGATAATTTTTTATCTTTCATGACCAAGATATTGAACAGTAAATTCCAATTAGTACACAAACAAACAAAAAATGAAACAAAACCCCACTCAAACCTACATTCTCATCTCTCCACACACCCACACCTTTGATGCTACAGGCAGAATATAGAACTATTATTCGCCATCCTGTCATGGAAACCCAAAGGTCAAGACTTGACAGGGGAGAGGCTTTCATCCATAACCAGAGCAAAGACAGATTTTGTTGTCAGGACCTGACCATTTCAAGGAACAAGCCATTTGCTTGTGATGTGACAGGTTTAATCTATCAGATTACAAACAGTTAGAAAGACCTTCAGTGTTGCTGGACTTTAGTCTTGTCCATCTTTATATGTTTCTCCCCACTGTAGGATGGTGTTTCTTACCCACGGGTAGGAAGAGTTTAGGAGCTGCTGAGAACGCCTGAGTCGGAATGAGTGAAGTGGCACCTGGTCACCAGAGGAAGGTGAGCAAGAGATGTGTGTCCCTCCCTGAGCTTCTGACCGCACCAGAACTGGTTTGGGTAAGCAGGAGAGGACCGTGGATGCACCTGATAGTCTCTGTGGTGTCCCAGTGGCTGTGAGAGGTGGCAGAGTTATCACTCTGGCTCAGTTGGAAACTCCCATTATACCTATCAACATGTGTGTCTCTTACTTAATATTGAGAATGGTTTCACTGAGAGCTCAGCTGCGGCCTCTCTCTATTTTTATTCAATAATGGTTCTGATTTATGGTTTAATTTAACTAAGTTGGATCAATATCTAACAGGGCTCCCTCTGATTTTCCCCTTGCAAGTACAGCTGGGACCCTCTCTGTGCTATCTCTTCTGAGGCATCCACTTTACAGTGCCAGCAAGTGAATGTCTGTGCTGCAATGTCAAAAAAACCCACAAAACAAACCAAACTAAACAAAAAATCCAAACAAAATACTCAAACAAACAAAAAAAACCAAACTTTTTTTTTTAAATAGAATAATGAGTAGTTCTTTCTTGCAAAGTGAATGACACCTCAGAAAAAGATCTCTTATATTTCAGAAGAGCTGTGCCTGATCTCTGCAGAATCAGGTCTGTCTTGCTCAGGGAAGAGACTAATTTTTGGAACCAGCTTTGTGACTATCTGGGTTTCTAATTTTTATAAGTGTTTATTAAAAAACTAAAGTCTTGCCAACAATCTGCCACTTAAAAGTGCTGTCAAAATTAAAGGTCCTTTTCCATACTAAAACTATAGGTGTTGGGTAACAGAACAAAACGTGGACTAATACTGAAGTGAATGGTAACTGAAGAATGCCCACAAAATAAAGTAAGTGTAGGAGTGAAACGGGGTCATAACTCTTGCAGTCCTCCCTCTACTTGCCCTTGGTGACGCTGAGAGGAAAAAAGAGGCCAGGTTAGGGCATTTGTTGAGCAAGGGAACAGGCTGCCATGTGATAGGATGTTACTTCGACCTTGCTCTGGCCAATTGAAAAGAAAAACTGTATAATGAATATCAGGTGCCTGTATTTTAGAGCAGATTGCACACTTTTGCATCATTTTGGTTTTCCTTATAAAAACCCTGCTCATAGAGGAGAGGACATACAGCATGATGTAACTTAAATGAAAATGCACAAGAGTATATGTGGAGAAGTGCTCTGTCTCTCAGTCTGAATGGTAAGGCATCCTTCTAAATCAACAGAATTTCTAGTGGACCTAAATTGATGTAAAGGATTTTACATTCTATTTTGTGTTCATTTTTATTAATAGTCTGCATACTAAATGCCTCCTTTAAATCTTTATGCTGTTCGCTTATACCTGTTTAATATTTTAAACTTCACAGGTTCTTTTGTGAGTTTTGCTCCTTTAACTGTGAAGTAGTCAGGGATTTATGTAATTATGAAGCCCTGTGTTTCCTGAGAAAACTGGGGCACAAGTTTCCCAGGAGGAATTAGCAAATAATTAAAATATCGAGGAAAAGAAAATAACAGTGAAGCATCAGCCAACAGGGTTACAGATCTCTGATATTTGACAGCATTTTTATTTGGTTTGTTTTTAAGAATTTCAGCTAAAGGATGTCCTGTGCTTGATTCTTGTGCTGCTGTCTTGGGGTGAAGGAAACTAGATGCAAAAATTGGACTCAATGAGTTCTGCCCTGCATCTGCCAAGGTTAATGCACACGCATCTGCTTCATGGTTTGTCATCTCTCTCCTATTCCATGTTGTTCTTTCGTCCTCCTATTTTTGTCTCCTCCCTTTGTCCTCAGTTTTCCTTCACTTTAGACGATCAGCATTCCTACCACTGTTTGATACCTCCCGTGCCTCTGCCAGAGGAAGAACGATATATTTGTGCCAGCTTTGGCTTTCCTTGTGCTCTTCTGTGTCTGTAGCTCCACAAAATAAAATTTAAGGTGACCTTTCTTACTTCGGAGTCTGAGGTCTGAGATCAACCTCATGTCTCAGGGTGCACATATCTCCCCCTAAGCCGGGCTTCGTCTTTGGAATCATTCCCAAAGGAGAAGAGGAAACAAAGACTGGAGACATAAGGTGTCTGAACTGCAGTTTCTCTATGCATAGAAACAAACTGATACCTTAAAAGTTCAGATCTTGTGCAAAACTTGTTGTGATTGCATATTTGTGTAGATTTTGCTTTTCTTTTTTTTTTTGGTGGAACAGAAGATCATTGATTTAATCATTTTTTGCTTATCATATTATACTCAGTAGTGCTTAATTTCTGTAGAAGCAGAGGCAGTGGAGATCAATATTGTAACACTTACACTTTGCTGGAGAGTACTTATTGACTGCCTTTTCACCTAATTACATGTGACCATCTAGTCTTCATCTTTTAAAAAAAAGAAAGAGGGAGTTCTTAATCCCATTTGGGGGTGGCAAGAGAACATCTTCCCATGGTTTGCAATGTGCTGCATATTACCTGTTAAACCACTGCACATCTGTGATGAGAAGCCATTTGAAAGGCAATTAAAGCTAAAGGGTCTGTGTGTGTACTATGTATAAATCTCTGAAGTTGGCTTTTGTGCCAGGAGTACCTTTCTCCTCAAAGGAATTGTCATTTCAGTGATCACAGTCTAAGAAGCAATAAACTGTTGAAGAGCAAGCTCAATTAATGACCTTAATTTCTAAACTGAAGTGTCTGTTTAGGAGCGTATGAGTGAATTATGCTCAGATTTAATTCTGAATTCAATATACTGTATTAATTTTTGGAAGCCAACCTGTCGAACACCAGCTGTGTGTTTTAGTGACAGGTTTTGATAGGAGCCAGTAGCTTTTTTGTATCAACAGACGAATTTATTGTTCACATCATGGAAAAAGGGAGTGTCCATAGCTGTAACATTCATGTGAGAATGCTGCTGGTCTTCTACTTCAGCTGTGAAAATTTGTACCTGAAGCTGTATTAGATCTTCCAGTTGTCATTGTTTCTTGTACACTATTGAAACTTCCTTGTTTCAAAGGTTTTTATGATACCCCAAGTATCCATTGTTAGGAAGTTGAATTAAATTTTTCCTGTATCCTAATAATCTTTGAAATTCCCTCCACTAAATAAAATCCAGTTCATTTTGATTCCTCTATGGATTATTAATCAAGTTTGTGAAAGACAAAATGGCTCCAGCTTGCATGGAAAGCTGTAGGGATTTTGACATGCTGTAAGCAGAGTGGAGAGAAATCTGCTCCAGGGGCCTGATGAAATGAATGCTGATTCACTGTTAGCTTTGATCTCTGGCTGCTTAGGTTGGCTTATTCCTTACAAATATTCTTTTTCATCTCCTTTACAACTTCTTTCCTGAAAGTATGGCTGTGAGTTCTCAACCGAACATAACTGAGTTATGGTGACTTTAAAAGTGCTGTCTGTGACTAAACCTTGGTAACCAGCTGTGTGATTATTCTGACTTAGCTCCAATTCAAGGGAAAAGTAGTGTTAGCCCTAATGACATCACTTTTTTTTGAGATAAATGCAGGCTGAATGTAGACTATTATATCCTTCCTTTTGTGAGTGCATATCTGCATGTGTCCTGAGGATGTGTTTTATGTGACAGTAATCGAGAGGCTGTGCAGCCCAGGATGGAAAGAAAGGTCTGCTGAACTGCAGAGAACTGTAAGATCACCACTGAGGATACTTATGGGATGCTAAATCACACCCTGCATGAACATCCGCTTTTTGATTACACAAAATGTAAAGCATTCTTCACCCTACCTGTCTTTCCTTGACAACCGCTTTTCCCACATGCTTGAGCAGTGAGATATGTGCCGCCCTGGATTTGTTTTCTTCCTGTGCATGTTCTTCCTAATCAAATGCCACAAACTACCATTCAGTTACTGGTGATCTCTGTGTAGGAACTTTCTCCTGGTGTGCTAGCCAAGTCCTGTCAGCAGTGGTAAGAGGGTTTGGTCAATGTGGGGTTGATTTTTTTCTTTTGGTGTTGTCACTTCAGATCTACCACTACAAGTTTGTCCCATGCTTCATGGAAAATATGTGATTTTGGAATAACTCTCAAACCTGTGTGCAATTAAGGACTAGTAGAACAGCACCACCAGCACCTCACCCTCCAAAGCAGATGTCAGAAAAGGCAAAATATCTTAACTTACGTTCTTGCAGCAAAACATCAAAATCAAGTTATTTGTTTGTGGGATTGGCAGCTTCTGGAGGAAGAGTTTTGGTAGAAAACTTGGAGCTGTTGCCAACAAATATAACAGCACCTACTAGATGCTGATGGGATGTTGTACAGCTGTGGCTCCGGTGCACTATTTGGAGTCATCTACATTGAAAGATTTCCATGTAATTAGGGGAAAGCAAGACATTTAATGGAGTATGCTACTTGTGAGGTCCTGGGTAAGAATCTGAATGCCAGCAAGAGATGGAAATAGCTTTCTTTATTAAAAAGCTGGTGGGTAATGGGAGAGGGTATTTCAGGGTAATTATTGTTTCCAAAGGCATCAGTAGGGCTCCTGTTTGTCTGTCCTGGATCAAGATACTTTTTAGACAGTAGAATTCAGTTTTCGTTAGGGGATTCATTAGTGGAGATGACAACGAGGCCTCAAATGAGAATCTTCCATCCAAAAGAAATGAACTTATTCAGGTATTGTGAGAGGAGTGTTATTTTTGAAGTCATTGCAATCCATAGGCTGGCAGTGAAACATGCCATGCCCCTGGTCTGTGATATTCAAAAGAGATGGCGAATGAGAAGAAGTTGTAGCAATTTCTTTTTCTACTTCTTCATTAGCAGACAGCACAATAAATCTCATCTTGCCAATCCCCTCACTCTCCAGAAATTAGGTTAGTGTTCCTTTGGTTTTGGTGCTGTCTGGTGTAGAAAGTAGACACTTTAAGAGAGTAGATCTGAGGAAAATACCCCTATAGTCTGAGTAGTAGAGCTTTTGCAAAAAACTTTTAAAAGTTGATTGAAAAGTAAAAATTAAATCATCCAGGTTCTTTTCAAAAACAGCTGGTATTTGATTTAATACTGGTGTTTTATCTTCCTGTGCTTACCTTGTCCTGTGGTGAAGACCTCTCGGGGTGTCTAATATAATAATACTTCAGAATGGAAGCAGAAAGGGCAAAGAAAAATATGAAGAACAAGTCACCAAATTGTATTAAACTTTCTTAAATGTGTTAGGAACAAGAACAGAGTCAGGAGATTTTTACATTACTTCAATGGCATCTGGATGAGCAGTTAGAGAAGAGGAGGGGGGTGGTTGCTCTCAGCACCCATCGAACTGAAGATCCAGTGGCTTGCCTTGAAGACAGGAAAGTTTCAAGTTTTGCTGTATTGCTTTCAATTCTCCTTTTGAAGGAACTTTAATTTAACTGCTTTTATTTCAGTAGCATGGATTAAGAGTCTAATTACAAACAGTAATGATCTGTTTAAGAAAAGTGTGTGCTTAAGGTCTCAGCATTGGAAAATATGCCATAGGGATGACCTTCTGTTGCAACCATGCGGAGTTTTAGAACGATGGCATTTTGGATGGTTTAGTTTCAAAGTCAGGCTTTTCATTTCATCTGAAAAAGAATCTCTGGGGTAATCCTTCAACACGTCAAAACTGGACATTTTTTGATTTATCTGCTCCGATTGGATCTGTTTTTTACAGGAGATTGACTGGACAACCTCCTGAAGTCTGTTCCAACCAACGTGACTCTATGATCATGTGGGGTGTCTCCATTTATTTCTGTTTTGGGATGGGAGGAAAAGCCCAGGGATAGCACCAAGGATTAGATAAATGGGAGTAAAAGCACAAGTGAGACATGGTCTCCACAGACCTTGGCTGTTAGGAGCCAAGATTTAAAGTTCCTGGAAACCTTGTTGGTCTCTGGTCCTACATTACTAGTTCTGCAGGTCTAAAAGCTGAAATTCACCTCTCAGTTTTGACGGTGATCAGTGCACTGTTCAGACTTGTCTCTAACACTGTTCTCAAGTGCAACATGGCTGCAGATAATGTCTTTTTTGGGGTCCAAGACTAAATAGTTTGGCATTACATCACATTGTTCTCTGAGTAGAATTTGTTTCTGAACTGAAGTACTCTTCACAAACTGGCACAGAAAAACTGTCAAGGGATGCTATTCCTACTATGAACACCGGTGTTTGTTACCTGCATAAATGATTTATGGTCTTAAATTCTTGTGTTTTAGCTTGATTGTAACCAGTCCCTTGTTATGGCAGGCCAGATGCTTCATACTACCCTAAAAGAAAGAAAATAAGTCCTTCTTTAGATGTCCCTATTTTTTTTATGAAAGGAGATTAAACTGTTCGAGAGCACTAAATGCCAGTCTTGCAGATTTCTAGATCAAGTTAGAAGCCAGTGTGTGATATGAAACCTTGCATTTGCCTTCTCCCTTGCTCCACTTAAATAAATTAATGGCAGGATGGCGATGATAATGCAAAGCAAAACAGTTTCCTTATTTCTTTCCCAGAACTAGGGAGGCAGAAGATCATAATAGAATGTCGTGTTTCAAACCCTTTGTGCATCTGAACTACTACTGACCTTGCTGCCCAGTGGGTACCTTTCCAATATATTCAGATTTACACTTGTTTAGAATTTAAAAATATGTAATTTGGGGTTCATAAACCATCAAGTCGTCCACATTCAGCTGCCGTGTTCCTCACGTTCTCAGACTGTCTTCTGCTTCTGTGACTTCCCCATTCTCCTCGCATCCTAACTCCAGTTATGTTACATTCTGACCTTATGTGCTTTTTCTCAAAAAAAAAATATATATACAGCTGTCTACCCAACCTTGTACTAAACTCCTGCTTTACCTTGAGGCAGATTCTAATATGCATGTGTAATGCATTCCAGGGCTGAAGCTCCTGCATGGTTTATACTCACAGCCCAGCAGTGTTATGGAGCTCTATTTTACAGGGTGCCGACAACTTTATGAGTTTGCTTTAATTTGTATTCCAAAGCAGTTGCTTAAACTGTGACTTTTGCCTTGTTTGCTTACAAATATGCAATTTATTTTTTAAATGAACTCTTTTTGGCACTTTACTGCTACTCCCTCAATACAGGGTGTTTAACGTCCGTCATGGTTTCATCTTGCTATCAGAAAATATCATAAGAAAGAGACCACTTCCTTAAAACAACAGACATCAAGATGGCCTTTTGCAGCCCCAGGTTTCCAGCACACTTCTACTTACTCACATAAGTAATATGATTTCAAGGGGGCTATGCATAAAAAAAAAATGATAGTGCCCATATGAGTGTTTACATGGTGCAGAATATGATTAGGTACCCCTGCAACCAGGGTCATTTTTTCCAGCTCCAGTTGCTGAAGATGCTAATTGCCCAATGAGATAGATAGTTGTAGAGCAGACCTTCATCAAATATATCCTCCATGAAAATATTCAAGTATGAAATGTGTGAAAATCTATAATAATAAGAAAAAAATAGATTTTTGGTTCTTTTCTGAAATGTAACACATGCTTTGAGGCATCTCATTTTCCTGGAAATACAGAATAAAATCTTAAAATGCATAGATGTGTTTTCTCTCAATAACATCCTAAATGGGATTATCAAAATTGGAACCTTTTGGAAAAGCGCTTCTCCTGTATTAGGCACACTGTGCTTGGTACAAGAGCTATGTTGATACAGTGATTGCTTTTCTCTCTTATTTTTTTCCTTATCAATATTAAAGATTGAGGGGGAGGTAGGGTAATAACCCTTAACAAAATCACCATTCTGGGAAAAACCGGGGTCATGCTGAATCTAGAGTTAAGACTCCCAGAACTTTGACAAAAATGCCCATCACTGACCTTTGATAAACTTACTGCTCTGAAAATGTTAAAAGGTTAATTTGCTGTTGCTATATTAAGTCAAATACAATATTGCCTTCCCACACTACCTTACTTATCCTGAATTGGATTCTGTCTTATTTTTCAGCTAGAGTAAACTTTACATAAACTCTGAATTACTAGTTTGGCTAGCTAATGTCACACTTGTGTTGAATATATCAGATCTAAATCAAATGCATATTGGAAATGCACCTGTTGGAGAGTCACAATTACAAAGGGACACCCTGGGAATGGAAAGGATAAAACTGCTCACTGGCAATATCAATTCTTTTTGAAATCAAATAAGCAGGTGATGAAATGACTCAGAGATGTCTGATGATGGGTTTATGCCAGGCCCTAGGGGAGTTACTAAATGCACAACTTAGAAGTCCTTGAATTAGTCCCATTCTATCAAGGGACTGCCTCAGGCTGGGTGAAGTAGTTTTGTTTCATAACATTTCCGGAGTACTAAGCTCCAGAACTTGCTGATCTGCAAGTTGGTGAAGGAAATCAGAATAAACATACACAATTGCCTGCATACTCCTGAATTACTGTGTGCTGCACTGAAGCCAGGAGATCTCCTTCTGCTCCTTCCCAGCCCCTTCACTGTTTAACACTTTATCCTGTGTTTTTTTGATTATACCAGCACAGCTGTTTGTGCACCTGTATGAAAAACTAGACTCAGGAAATTGATCTCAGTGAAGTGGTGTGTGTTTTTTTTGTGGGGTTTGTTTGGTTTTTTTGTGGGGTTTGTTTGTTTTTTTCTTAATGACCCGCTTTGGGAAAATTCAGCAGAGTCTCTACAAAATGTCCAAGTGACTGAGAGCAGGGTTTTGCCAACTGAGAGAACTAGAGGGTCTTAAATGTTGATTGATCAACTGAAAGTTGAAGATGTCTTATATTCTCTCAGCTATAAACTGTTTGTTAAATGCATTTTCCCTCTAAAGCATTGAGGATTATTGTTATTAGCTTAAAACCAGACGAGTGACCAGAGATATTTTAATGTCATTAAAGGTGATATACACACAAATGCAGCCATTTACACAAAGTGTATAGGGGGTTATTTTAACTTCCTTTTGTCCCTCACTATCAGGAGGTAACGGCAGCTGATACAGCTGTTAGGAAATGAAAGGGCCATTTAAAAGCAAGCTAAGTAACCCGCAGCTACCATGTACATGAAAAGAAGGCACTTTTTACTTTCTCATCACTGTTAAAAGCTCAGTATTTACTTGAGGTGATTTTTGAATTCTGGAAGCCTGTTTAGCTTGATTTATTTGTGGCTTGAGAGTTCAGATGCAAAGGCATATTTGTCATTTAATTCTTGCTGCAAGGCTTGCCAAATACCCTGTGACTCTAATGAACCTGGAGGGAGACTTCTTTACTTATGAACATGCTTTAAATTAAAAGTACCAACTGGCAGCTGAATTTTGAAGGTTGAGTGCACAACAGGGGGAAAGAGCAAATGGTAGAGCACTGCTCATATCCACAATTGAGGACATTTTTTCCCCTGGAAAGGTGTGCCCTTATGGAGATTTTGAACTGCATTTCCTCCACCATGCTGCTCCTTGTTCTTTTTCCTGAATGCCAAAGTTAAAAACTTGCTTTATTTTTTCTCCATTTTGATGTATGCTGAGCACCTTAGGCATTGTATACTTGGTTGCCAATGTAATGGGAAGCAGAAGGAAGTTTGGAAAAAGCTGAAAAATAAAAATTAAATTCAGCTCTGGAAATCATCTTCCTTCTAATGATCTGTTGAAAAACAGAGCAAAACTGTGTCTCATCCTAGCAAAGGCACACTCAGTGTCCCCTTGGTGGGCAAATCTGGTAAGGTCAGGTTTCCTTTGGCAATTATAAACATAGAAACTACTTGTCTCTTAAGGCTCAAAATAATGATGCTTCCTCTCTGCAGGGGGAAGACTTAACTCTTCTTCCCATTCCCTTTTTGGAGCTCCACCATGGTGGAAGCTTTGAAGCATCTGCTTGGAGCCTCTTGCCTCCAACATGCCTTGCTTTAGCCTTTGCCAAGGACTTGCCACAGCATCAGTAGCAGCCAGGAGTATTTGCAGGCAGCGAGCCCCGTGCCCCAGCTGCTGCAGTGAGGTTGTCTTCCTTTTGGATTCTGGCTGGTCTTTCAGGTTGCTGTGGATCCCAGTGTACATGCAATGTACACTGTGAATGTACTTCAACCTCTTCTGCCTCCCAAGAAGGTTCACTGAGTTTCTCTCAGCACAGCAATCATCCTCACTCCCAGACGGGTCAAACAGTCTTTCTGTGCTTCTTGAAGGGAAGTAGGAAAAGATTTAATTTCTGCCGTTGTAGCTCAACAGCATAGTTAATAAAGAAAATCTATGATGAAGAAAAAAAGGATGGTGAAGAAAAAAATATCTAAGAACTGTTTGGGCAAGTCATAAAGCAGGGATATCTTAACCTTTGTATCAATTTACCCCATGGTTTCAAGGGAGGGTTTTGGGAGTGCTTCTATGTTAGTGTGCATTTGCTTATTTGTTTTATTCCTTTACTGAAATGATGTTTGTAGGTTTAAATCACAATTTAGGCTAAAGTCTAAGTTCTTCCACTTTATTATAAAGAGCTGTGAATGAAAATTAAGTGGCTGGTGAGCTGCTACACAAATGAGGTTAGAAGTCTCAAACACTCTGTGCTTCCCAGCTTGAGCTGGAAGGAATTGAAATGACAGGGGAAGCTCTGATACGGTTTTCATGACTGGAGAGAATTCAGCACAGCAAAAAGCTGAGCTCTTGGAACAGAGGAAAATGGGATTAAGGTGCAGACACTTTGCCAGACCTGCATGCTTGTGGTTTAAATGAGGCTTTTATTCATAAATGGATACAATTATGTATTTATTTGTGCATTTTTCAGAAAAATATTTTGGTTTTAAATTGAATAAATGCCATAAGTTTGAAAGGGACAGTGGATGCTGTAGAATATATTTTCATATAAACTAGCATAAAGCAAATCCTAAGATCTCTAGATGTTAGCATGTCAACACAGATAAAAAACAGCTACCATTGAGTGTGATGGTATCCATCCTTTATTAAATCTCTCTAAATTTTTAATTTGAGGCAGAGGTGAACAAGTGAAGACATTGGGGAGAAATCATAATTTTTTGATGGCTAAGTGTTGTTTCTCAGTAATAATGAGGGTAGGATTAACTCTTACTCTGCTTGAAGTCAGGCATTCTAATGAGCTTTAAATTTAGGGACATTCACCTTCATCCTGCTAACCATGTTCATATTGCACCTGGATTATGGGCTGAGCAAGCAGTGGGATGCGGCAAAGCAGTAAGAATGAAGAGCTGAGTTTTGCTGCACTTCTATGAGGCATTTCCTCCTCTGTGCAGGCACCCAGGTACTCCCAAGCAGCCAAGACCTGGCCAACAGGTGATTTGCAGGGTTTAAGGTGTCAGTTTTACAGCATCCAAGAAGAGTGAAAAGGATGTGCGCATCTTGCAGATTTCAGATAAACATTTAGACAACAAACTGAATTGTAAGTAGCGCCTCTGAACTTTCTGTTGCACGAGAGGCTGTCCTGTAAAACAGATTAGGTTGCTACCTTTTTTTTCTCAAAGCTGTGCCTGTTCATTTTTCTTTTCCCTTGACTTTTAATAGAAGAACTTCTAAAGAGTTGCATCAATTCTGGGTGTGATTAGTTAACTGCACACAGTTGACAAATCCCACTTTTAGGGACAACAGGATCATCTGCAGACATTACTTTTCTGCCAGTTTTCATCTGTTTTATTTCACTGTAATTTCATTCATCCTCATGAAAAACAGTAATTCTGGTTTTTACCATCAAATATCCCAGCTTCCAAGCATCCAGCTCAGATTGAAAAGCATAGCTGAAATCTCCAGTAAGCATTCTGTGGAAGAAATACAGACCCATTTAAGTAGCTCTAGGAAAATTGCCTTGTGCATAAATCTTCACCAGATGCAAAACTTCCCATTAAAGATACTCAAGGCTACAGTAGTCGCAGCTTCAAAGACAAGGAGACATGAGAGCTGAATTATCCATTTCCACGTGCTCCATCTGCAGTCTGCTTCCCTTTAACATGCTATATTACCATCTGGGCCTGCTAATTGTGCTTCATGAGTGCACATTGTAACTGGCTTGCCAAAAGCCAAGGTATTAATCTCTCTAATCTTCCACTGAGGTTTATGTTCCCACAGTCACACTGAATTTCAAATTGGCTGTTGTGTGGCCACAGTAAATGATGGGCCAGAGACACTCTGTGAACTTTTACAGAGATTAGTAAATAAAAAAACTAATTTGTTGTCCATGAAAACAACTACTAAACCAGTTACTGCTCTACAACCTTACTGAGGTTGGTCATACCTCATACGGTTTATTCTGGCCCATCGATCCAGCCTGTCCAGTTCCCTCTGCAGAACATTCCTACCCTCCAGCAGACCAACATACCCACCCAGCTTGGTGTCATTTGCAAATTCACTGAGGGTTCATTCAATCCCC
This sequence comes from Lycocorax pyrrhopterus obiensis, assembly GCA_014706295.1. Taxonomy (NCBI): domain Eukaryota; kingdom Metazoa; phylum Chordata; class Aves; order Passeriformes; family Paradisaeidae; genus Lycocorax; species Lycocorax pyrrhopterus. The sequence continues at coordinate 67,373,160 of JACSVZ010000006.1, read as the reverse complement.
TCGTCCGGATTATTGATAAAAATATAAAACAAAACTGGCCCCAGTACTCAGCCCTTTCAATGCAAGATAATTGATTGTTCTAAAACATATTTATAGAATCACCACAATACATAATTCTGCACCACCGACAACTTTTCCTCAAGGCGTGAATCAAGGAGTTATGAAAACCAAGCTGCTTCCTCTTACGAGTTGGTCTCCATTCCTTTTTGATGGGGTTTTAAATATGGAGATCTGTCACTGTCTGTGTAGAGGATGAGCAGAGGTGTAGCACACAGGTTAGAATGTGAAACGTCACAGCATACACCAAGGTGTGGAGAAGCCCCTCCCTATCAAACTCCATGGAGCCTGTGGTTTCAGGGATGCCACTGGTGCTCTCTTCATAAATTCTTTCTTGCTTGCAATACACTGGTGGGGTTCAGCATGAGATTTTTTTGCTTGTTGGTTTTAATGTGGTGCTAGCCTTGTTCTTTGACCCCGCAGGATCCATCTATGAGAGGTGTCTCATTCAGGACTTCCTCAGGACTGCTTTTTACCCTGCTAATGTAGAGGTCTGCATTACTAACAGACAGGCAAAGACGCTTATGCTGTTATGAGCTCATCTGGTCAGTAAGTAATTCCACTGCTGAATCTCACTTGAATCTGCCCTGAATAATTTATACGTGAGAGCTCATGATAGAGATCTTCGACAAATCACAGACAGTAAGTGTTGAGGGCTGTTATGCCTATTTGTCATGCACCTCTATGTTATCAATTTATTTCTTCTGAAGAGTGATATTTTACATCTCTATTTAGCTCAAGTTGTCACTTCTCTGCCTGCTTCATGCACTCTCTTATTTTCTCCTATTTATTTTCTTGCCTACCCTAGAATCTTCTCTGCATAAGAAAATATGCAGTATGCATGGCTCTAGCTGTAAGTTTCTGCAGCATGAAAGAAGGATTAAAATACTTGGGAACGATTTAGTCTCTTCTTTTTGTGCATGGATACAGCATCTTGTACTTTGCCTTTTTGAACTTTATTCAGTTCTCATGGGCTCGCTACTCAAGTTTGTCCAGATCCCTCTGGATGGCATCCCATCCTTCTGTTGTGTCAACAGCACTGCTCAGTCTCATCAGCAAACTTGCTGAGGGTGCACTTGATCTCTCTATGTCATTGATGAAGACATTAAAGACCACTGGCTCCACAACAGAGCCCGGAGGGACACCACTCATCACTGACCTCCAGCTGGACATTGAGCCATTGAGCACATCTCTCCATCCAGTCAATTCCTTATCCTCTGAATAGCCCACCCTTCAGTTCCATGTCTCTCCAATTGGATGAGGATGTAGAGTGAGACCATGCTGAAGGCCTTACAGAAGTCTAAATGGATCACATGTGTTGCTCTTCCTTTGTCAGCCGTTACCATTATTCCATCATAGAAGGCCACCAGATTGGTCAGGCAGGATTTGCCCTTACTGAAGCTGAGCTGGCTGTCTTGGAAAAATGAGAGAACTTATTAGGAATACTCTTGAGCTAGTGCTCCCGGTGGGTAACAACAGAGAAGAATTGAGGACGTCATTTTGCATACCCTGGAAATGCTCCACTGTGGTCAAACATCAATCATGGCATCATCTGCATATTTATTATTAATGAGTACTGATTTTATACCACCCTTCAGCAGGAACTGCTTCATAAAAAGAAATACAAACATCTGTGTTTCTAGTCGCCATTCTCTGCTTCACAGGTGCTTACCCAACATGGGTCAGGTGTGCCAGCGGTCTGGTGTTAGTACTAAGGACAATCATAAAATCCCTTGGGAGAAAACATATTACTTTGAAATTTCTGCTTTCCCAACAGTCCCAAAACTAGAGGTAAAAGAATGTAATTAATGTCTCTGGCTGTTTTATTTCCTTCTATCCACTTCAGAAATCCAAGACCAAAAAAGAATCCAGAAGGCTTCAAAGACTCTGTTTAGCTAAAGAGAGTGAATAAGAACTAGCTGATTTTTGTAATCCAGGCTGGATTAGCAGTTAGGTTTAAATCAACAAAGCAGACAGAAGACATACCCTGTAACACCCTTCCGCACAGTGGAAGAGGGAAATTTTGTTTTGAAAGCACACTAAAGGATTTAGACAAGAGAAGCTTATGGTAGAAACAGGATAATGGACAGCTGAGAGACTGAGGTTTTTTGACAGTAGAAGGAATTAATTCATATTTTGGAAAGACTGTTTTTAGGCTGGAAATTTTCAAGGAATCAAATATATATGGCATTAAAGCAAGCAATTTAATTTTTACTGTGAATCTAAAAATGGGAGGGAAATTGTGGAGGAGAGAAACGAAGGGATAAAAGAGATGAAGACTACAGATAGATTGTTTTATTTCTGAGCCTTTCCTGTGCTTCGTACCTTGTCTATACTGCTGAAAAATAAGTGGCTAAGGCAAGGAGTCAGCTGTGGAGACACAGGCAAAGGCTGAAGGACTTTCACACATTTCTTTTTTTAACATAAGTAATGGCTATTCCTCATCCAAGGTCTGGCTACATGTTTTATAGAGTCTCGTGTGTTGTCATATGCATCCTACTAAAGGGAACAGCCATTACAGTGATCTGTACGAGCTTTGAATGATGTGTGTTTCTTGTTCCTTAATTCATCCTGTACCACTCTCAGTAACTGGATGAGATCCTTCCCCAGAAAGGGCTGGATATAGCACGGCTACAAGGAACACCCTGTGTGCAGCAGCACACTGCACTCTTGCCGGCTTCTTTCCTTGTAGCTGACAACAGCCAGCTGCAAAAAACTGTAGGAAAAGTGTGTTGTGCATGGGATTCAAAACCAAAGGGCAACAGGCAATAACCTGCATGGTGCTGTGACAGTGAAAATGCAGAGAAAAACCATAGCATCTCTGTATCTTTCACCATTTTGGTGAGGAGTGGGGGACTTTTCTCCCACCTGTCCTTTCAACCTAGGTATGCTTGAAGGAGAGACAAGTATGTTGATCCCTGACAGATGGGATTATCCATGTGAGAACAGATTTAGTAATCTGAATCTGGAATTTGGCTGCTAATTTGCCCTTTTTGGAAGCAAGTTAATTGGATGACATTCGTTCATTAGCATAAGATCTGGAAGTTGAGAAAGGAACTGGGTCTTTCTGTACATGTCACAAATTGTCACAGATAAAAGCAGAGCAATTTGGAAGAGATGCCGAGCCTGGAGTTCGAGTGTCTGTTTATTAGTTATCAGCAAACAGAGACAGATGTATGTGACACCTAAATCTTTTCACAGAGTCATCCAATTCTGTCTCCAGGAGGGAACCGTCCAAAAAAAAAAAAAAAAGCCTAGGCCAGGCATGTGCTTAAAGTTCAGTGATTCCAGTTTGGTGGATTTACCTGTCTGGGAGGAAATCCTTGACATTATGTTGAAAACTGAGGAATAGCGAATGCTTTTGTCCCTACTCATCTGGTTGTTTCAATCCTTTCTTTACAGAGGTTGGTTTGGTATCTAACTTCATCTGTATTGTGCTGTTGGTAGTCTTTTGAAGGAGGAAAGTTCTTTGGGCAAATGGATCAGCATTAATGGTGATTGCTGATTGCAATTTTTAATAACAGGCACCTTCTTGTAATCACTTTTCCAAGTTCAACTAAAGTATTGATAAAAAATGTGCCACGTCTGAGTTGTTGAGGAGGGTGAGGTTACTTTTGATCCAAAACTGCACATCAGTTAAACACTTTTGAACTCTGCAGCATGAAGCAAGTCACTTATGTAACTGTTTTTCTTTTTTTCCTTACAGAAAACAATATTACAAAGAAAGTATTGAATAATATTGTACCTGAGTATCACAGTGTGCATCACGAAAATATAGGTAGTGGGAACTCCCTAATTCTAAAGTACTCATCTTATGTTTTCCTGCAGTTTTTCATTAAAACTCTACTTAGAAAATTTATGTAATGGACTTCACATGTAAATTCTTCAATAATATCTACTGAGGAAGAACAGAAACTTGATAAATGTTTTTCCCTCCAAAGTGTTGGGATTTTTCAAATAAATGTGGATAAACAGGTCTAGTCTGCTTTCTGTACAAAACCCCTCACAAACACCAAAATAGTCAGCTGTTTTATCCCTCAGTAATCTGGAGCACATTTAACACTGCTCTTAATTCAAATGTAAACTTTAGGAGTACTGTATCATGAAAGTTCCCCAGCACATTTCTGTCGCTGAATGGGCCAGTATTCAGCTTGCCTTCCTACAGCTTTGCTAACATGAATCATTCCACCTTTCACAGCAGCAGATTTTTGGACAGTGGCAAGTCTTTCTCCATGAAGGGTACAGCTCTAGGCCCTGCAGTGCACCCTGGGCACTGATCAATCTGGACTTTGCTCGATGTCTGTTTTACTGTGCGTGTGCTGCCCTTCAGGTTTATACAAGCACTGCAGAATGGGTTAGAGATGCCAGTGTGCAAGGCAGTCAGCTATCTCCTTTCCACTTGGTGTTCCCTCCCCTGCAATAATGTAGTATTTATGGTTTTAATTAACTCACAGCAAATTCACTGCTTGTCCATCCTGTAAAAGCACAGTAAAAGGCTGCAGATGCACACACAGACAAGGCCTTGGGTTTTTTCAGAAGGCAGAGGAGTGTACTTTGCAAATTTTGTAGGAGCTGTGCATCTGCCTGGCTGGCTTTCAGGAGAGTTTATTGCAATTTTAAGTGTTGCTCAGTGGTTTTTTCTCTAGAACCTGAGGTTTCTGTGGGGTGTAATTGGCAAGTTGTCAAGTCTATGGCCATGCCTGGTGCCTTAGTGTGGACAAAACTGAGATATTCTCCTTTATGATAGGAGCTCCATGTTCATGTGTCAGACTTTTTAAAAACTTCATACCCACCTGCATGTCTGTCCATTATAAGTCATCTGATTAACTATTTTAATTAACCCTAATTTCTATGCAAAGGCAGCACAGTGCATGGATTGTAGACTGGATGAGAGACCCTCCAGGAATCAGCAGTTCTCATGAGTGAGGTTGATGTGGCATGGGCATTGCCAGGGGCATTTTTTGCACAGATTGCCCTATGAAACTCAGATGCACGAGGTAAGTTTTATTTTGCAACATATAACCTGGGAGATAGGAAATGTTATATATCTGTGTGCATGTGGATGTATGTTTATAGAAACATCTCCATAGATAGGTACACACAGAAGATTAACAGAAGAATCCATGCTTCAGGCATTCATCAGTCCTGCAGTAGGTTTATAATCTAAAGGTAAAATATAATATAGTACAATATAATTAATATAATATAATATATAATAGAATATAATATAATAAAATATACTGTAATACCTGTACAAAGAGAGTTTAAATGAAGATTTCAGAGTGATCAATGAGAATATTTAGACGAGTGTAGCATCCAAGAAAATATGGATATGACAGATCATGAATTGTCTATGAAAGGCCTGATAACACATCATGGTCTCTAAGCCAATCTAGGAACCCAAATTAAGGATGGATACAATCAGTAGAAAAGACTGCATTGAATGAATGAATGAATGAAGAGATGTTATCAAATGGTAGACTATCTCAAAGAGGCTAGGTATTGAAATACCATGTAACATTTTTCTAGCTTATACCTAGTTGAGGGAGTCCTTTTGGAGATAATGATCTCACAGGTTTTAAAAAGGCAGGGAGTTTCTGAAGAACAGAATGGCAAAGAAAGATTGATTTTACTTTGTGGAGGTTTTTTAATCTAATTTTTTCCCCTAAAGGTCAGTTTATCTGCAACTTGATTCTTCATGGTGTGAGGGAAAGCAAGAGATTATAGTGGGTGACGTACTTGGGCTTAGCTGATTTGTGGGGAGGCGGTGTGCAAAATGCCCCAACTTGTGACATTTGCTGCTGAAGCTCCAAGGATTATTCACTGCCTGTAGGTAGCTGAAGACACATATTTTCTTGACTGCTAAATCAGTGGTAATTAGTTGTAAAACTTAATTAGAATGAAAGACCTTGTGGTACGGGGTAATTTGTGTCGTGGAGGGAGTTTCTTTGGGAGTCAGGTGGAAGACACTGAAGGTAAGCATAGATCTTGCCAAGAGTGTGGGAATACCCTTTATGTTTGTTTTGAGGTGTTTATTTGGTAACCAGATATTTCTGGCAATCACGGGAATACCATCTGGTTCTGTCACCTTAAAATCCCCTGGGTCTTGGTATGAGAGGTCAGTGACATGTTTTGAGCTCTAAAGTAGAGTTACTGCATAGTTTCATGCCTGAAGAGTCATTAAAACTAATAGAAGGGCCACTGGATTTCAGGGGAATCATGATCAATTCCTGGCCATGCTACTGTCCTACTGAGTCCCTGTGTACCTCATCTTTATTCTGTGCTTCAGTTATCCCACCATGAAAACTGCCAGAGGCAGCCTCTTTCTATAAAGCCTTTGAACAGCTCTAGAATTAAAGCATCTTCCGAATACTGTGTGTTGCATGCAGGTGAAAGTGAAGCTGCCCCTTTATATGAATCCAAGGCAAAATCTCCTGGGTTGTTCCTGTGGCATAAAGTTTCCTACAAAAGGAAAATAAGGTGCTCAAATGGAGCCACTGCACAGGCCACTGAGTGGACGAGCACAGGCACCTCATCCTGGTGTGTCCATGTAAAATAAGCAATCTGACTCCAGCTCTGGAAGTACCAGTTTATCTCTGCTGAGTAGGAAGGATTCCAGAGGACTACAGCAGACATTCCCATTGTTGTTTGCAGTACCTCCATTTGTATCTTTTCCTGACACTTCCTCCTTTTCCTGACTCTAGTGCAATCCTTCACTTGTGTCAATTGTTACTCTCGAGTTTATTCCACCCTAACATGACAGTCTTGCAACAGAACAGAATTAATGGGACCTCTATGGTTTGAAGGATCAAAATCCTACCCTGTCCCCTTACTTAGGTTCTGTCTGCAACAGAAGGCTAAACCAAATCTGAAAGAGAAACTGGACAAGTCTTGTCATTTCTCTTTTTCCCCTCTGGCAGGGAAGAAAGTAAAAGACCAAGTTCTAACAAATTACAGTTAAAAATTTAAGCGTACCTAAATTTAAGGGGAGTGAAATTTTTGCTGTTTTGAAAGTTTACACATGTGTGTCACTAGAGATTGTTTTTCCAAGTTCAGCAGTCACTTACAAACATGCAGAATAAAATTTTTGCACTGTGCTGTGTAATGAAAGACAGAGAATTGAGAATGTATATCTGTGTGTGTTCTCACTGGTTGTCTGCATACCAAGGCTTATGAATTGGGTGCCAAACTCTGCTGGTATTTGATGCCTTAGGTGACTTCAATAAATGAACAGCAGTTCAGAAGATTTCAGTAGGAACTGTGCATGTGTATATCCCTGGGAAACATTTCTCTCTTGGGCTATCAGAATCTATTCTATCTTCTGTCGTCTCTTCAAACCAAAATAAATAAGTGCATCAGGGCCAGTATATATGATACCGTAATACAAAGAATAAAACTGAATCTGTGGCTTTGTGCTGCTTTGCTAAAGTATGGGCTTCAGAAAGAAATTAAAATCGATTTCTTTAAATGTCTTTGTCAAGAGACATGTGGGTCTTGCATACAGGGGTTTTGGACCTTCTTTTTCTTGTAGCTCTTTTTATCATCACAACCAATGCTGAAGTTTCTCCCAAATAACTTCAATAACTACGTTAAAGGCAATTTAGTAGGATCTATATTACTAAGGTATAATTTTTCCCAGCAGTGTAATTTTAACCTCATCTAAGGCACAAGACTGCTCCCTTGGGCCTGCTGAAAGCAAATATTGCTATAGTTTTCACTGTTAAAAGACAAAAAAACCCAAAACCAAACAAAATAAAAAAGGAAGGGAGAAGAAAAAAGAAAAAAATCACTGTAAGAAACTTAACCCCTGCTTGTGGAGCTTTTACCTAGGCAAATAGGGTGAATAAGTTTTATTGGGAGTAGCTGCAAAATGATTGTTGGAAGTCCATGGGGAGGTGGAAAGATAAATGGAAGGGCTATGTGAGTAAGATAGTAAAGTAATATTATTTTACCTCATGTTGTTGGCTCTTCATGATGTTTGAGAGAGGAAGAAGGAGTCTTATGGATGGGTGGGAGGCTGGGAAATGACAGCCTGGATCAAAATTCTGAGAAGAACAGCTTGGGACGCTGCAGAGCAATGGCTGCATAGAGTAAAGAAGGAAGGATGCCCTGTCCTCCAGCCCGGTAGGCAAGGGCCACTTGTGAATGAAGTGATCATCTCTACTACACTTGTGTGGATGTGCAGGTGAAGATTTCATCAAGCTTTACATTGTGATTTGTGTGAATTTTTTCCAGCAATAATGTCATTTCTATAGGAATTTTAACAGTGTGCATGTTTAGATTTTGTTACAGTGAAGGTGGATATTTGCATGAACCATACAAAAAGCTGAGACAGGAATAAAATGCCTTTGGAACACTTACGGCAACATATCACTTACGTAAATGCTCTGGGTTGTCCCAGTCATCAAAGAGTCATGGTCCTATCGATGAGATGAGAATTTTTTGCAGTCAGTGATTTAACCACAGTCTGTCATGTACAGTGGTTGGCAAAGAGGCTTCAGCACATATGACCATGTAGAGGCTAAAACATAAGCCAGCTGACAACTGGAGTAGCAAATATACTTCCATTATATGGTAGTAGCAGCAAAATTATCATCTTGATAGAGCCTCACAAGCAGGGATACTCATACTAGAACTTGTACAGTCATGCGTTCCAGCACTGGTTCTTACCCCCTCACCCTTTTCAGAGAAAATCCAGAATAAATAAGGCACTAACTTTTAGACCTATTCTGAGGTCAGGTCTGAAGGATATTTTCTTTAGGAGAGCAGCAAGATCCCAGAGTGAGAACTTTCTCATTGAAGTATCAGGCCTTGCTCTTGTGAGCCTGAGGGCTGTTAGCTTTAAATGCATCAGCAGCTGCTAATTGCTGCAGTACAGCAGGAGGAGAGAGTCAGTCTCCAAAGCACTGTTGTAAGATAAATAGTAATGCTGATTGTGGTGTGTGAAATAGCTAGATGCCAAATCTACACTAGGATTTACCTGCTTTGCTAATGCTAAGATTATGGAGTTTGTCGGCTTTTTTTTTGGCTATGATTCTGGCTACAGACTAGGAAAGGAAAAAGTTCGCTGTGCTTAACCATGACTCTCTCAGCGTATGTAGATTTACTTGGCAAGTGGTGCTTGCAAAGAGCCTTAATTCTAGAATTTACAATTTTATTTCCCCTAGGAAGTGCCTATATTTGTTGATTGTTATGTCATGGTAAGAGCTCCCCCCTACTGTTATTGTTCATTTATTGACCAAATAAGGACAAGTTCTTCAACCAGTCTGGAAGTCCTAAATGAGCCTGGACTGATTTTTATGCAAAATTCTGCTATTCCCCAACATGAGAAGGGTGTGAACCTGTCTGCGTCCAGAGCAGGACTACGAAGATGATCAGAGGGCTGAAACATTTCTCCTATGAAGACAGGCTGAGAGAGTTGGAGCTGTTGAGGCTGGAGATGAGAAGACCCCGGGGATACCCTGTAGCAATCTTCTAGTACCTAAAGGGGGCCTACAAGGAAGCAGGAGAGGGACTTTGTACAAGGGTATGCAGTGATAAGACAAAGGGTGATGGCTTTAAACTGAGAATAGGGATTTAATGTAGATATTTGGAAGAAATTCTTTACTGTGTGGGTGGTGAGACACTGGAACAGCTTGCCCAGATGCCCATTCCTGGAAATGTTCAAGGCCAGGTTGGATGTGCCTTATTTTTGACAGAAAACTTTTGAAGTTACTCTACTGTGTACAGATTTAAAAGCTTAACTTCACTGCTGTGGTTTACAGTCTTGATTTATATTGTTTCTGAACTGTCTGGAGAAAACATGATAAATATTTTTCATTACTATATCCAAGTATAGTCCTGAAGGATTTCTTTTGTCATTGAGTTGTTTTTAGAAATATTGCTGACTGAATTGCATAATGTTAGGTTTATACCACGGCTCTCTACAATCAAATACTCTCTTGCTGAGTAACTTGGGGTTAAAGTTAACTTTGAGAGTAAAAACATGCAATAAGTTGTGGATTTGGTCTGGTTTCTGCTTTGTCCCTGTATTGTGTTTGAATGAATCCTGAAGTTCAGGCTGTAGTGTTTGGCAGATTGCTTCTGAAACAACAACTAGAATAAAATCGATTCAGGCTTCTCCAAGTCAAAATGAGCCTTGTCCACTGGGGAAAGCTCTTCTCAGCAGGCTGGATAATGTCATCTCACACTGTTCCTGGGAGGAATCGGGGAAGGAATTTAGATACCTTGCTATATCAAACTGTTTTCTAACTGGCATTAAAAAACTGCTTTACTTATTACTGCTATATCTTCAGAAACCACTGCTTGATACTTGCAACTTTATCACTGAATTCCCCTTATTTTTAAGGGCTGGATTCTCAGCTCTGCCAACCTGCACTGTTGAATGAGCCATATAGACAGTCTGGGAACACTCTTGTGTTTGGGGTTAAATCTCACGCTTGCTCCATTCATTGCTGCTCTAAGGGATCAATTAAAGAAGGTTTTACTTTAATCTACAGCTAACTCCAGCTCTTAGAAATGCATGCATTTGGGTATTCTTGGGCACATACAGGCTGTACCTAACCTAGCATATAAGAGATCTGACTATGAAGTAAAATGAATTTGCATTTCCAAATTTGTCGTCTTTGCTAATTAGCATAGCCGCAGGCAAACTCAGATAGATCTTTAAGGAAACCTAGAGAAAATCTCAGAAGGCATAACCATTAGAGAGGAGGTGTCATCCCAGCTAATCAGGGTTTAATTTCCCTCCCCTCCACTTCCTAACCTATTAACTGAACTGTGCTTGTGGATAATGGTTTTAGAAGTCGACCTGTAGTCAAGTATATCTTGCCAAAAGAAATCCCACTCAGTGTACATGAAATTCTGTCTGTTTGGGAGATCACATTTCTGGATATGTAGTCTTTGAAAGTGCAGCAATTACATATTCAGCAACCAGTTACTGTTACCTGGCTGCAGTACTGTAATACACTGACTTTAATTCTGTCTCTTTACATTGCCTGCCTGCTTCAAAGCCTGTTGTTTTAAGGCAGCATAGAACACAAATTGATGTGAAAGTGATTTGGAGTCTTTATGCTCAACTGGCACACAGGAAATGGCCATGAATGTGTCATTGAAATGGGAACTTTTTCCATATATTTTCCAGAAAAGTACACAATGTATAAGTGATTAATTAGATTTGATGCACACTTTTTCTTTACGGGGCAGCTGTCCATCATAACTAGTGTTATTCAAAGCAGTTTTCTGATGATGAAGCAATAGTATTTGGAGGATTCTCTGATGCTAGGTGACCTGTAAACCAGCTGCACCTAGTACATGGACCATTAAACGGGAGTGGAGAGGACGCTTAACTTCATAAGATGTCTACTGCTTTGTGGGCTGTCAGCTGACAGAAGAGAGCAAAAAAAAAGGTGCATGAAAACAACTGCTGAATAATGCAACAGGGAAAAAAGTTCTCTGCATGTGCAACAAAACATGGGCACAAAATCTGTTTCCAGATGTCACCTTCCTGTTTGTCACCATATGACGTTTTCATGTTTAAGTGTCCCCATCACATCCTCTGAGCAGTCTAACTTTCTAGGTTTGACACAAATTTTCTCTGTGGCCTCAGTGCTGTCTTCGAGATCCAGATACTTCAGTGTTGTAACAGGCTTGGGACAACCTGAGCTCAGTCTCCATTTGCTCCTCATCCAAATGGCACAGGATCAAAATTAGCTGTTTTTCCCCTTTACCTTTCTTGGCACAGGTATGGTAATTCTTGCTATTTCCAGGGCAAACTGGAAGCTTTTCACTGAGGAGGACTCACAACATTTGCTATTCTCTTCTGCTTGCCAACAGACTGTAACTAATGCTTCTGAAGAGACTGTGATTTTTCCTGTTCCCTCTGAAATCTACCCTGCCTGCACTCCTGTGGTCTCCCCAAGGAGGGCAACACACAAATTTGGATTTAACTCTGACTGCTATATGACAGGTTCTAGCAAATGTTCAGATTGCTTGAGTAGTTCCAGATGCAGGGAGTGCCTCCTGTTAAAATATATAATCTGCAAATGATCAGTGGGCTATAGAATTGACTGGGCTGTCTCATTGGGCCACAGTTGGGCAATCAAACAATACCCACAGAAAGAGAAAAAAAAATTAGAGTTGTTTCAGGATTCTCTGCTGTTGTTCTTGCTGTAATCTTCTCTTCCCCACACTCCACTCATCTGTCCTGACTTGACTGCACAAGCTATGACCTTCTATTTCTCTAAGCAGATTTCAATAGACAACTGCATGAAAAGGTAGTGTGGGAGGTGCATGACATTCCTTTCTGTGTGTTGACTCTAAGAATTAAAAAAACAAACAGACCCTTTCCAATACATCTTCAGCTGATGGAAACTGGAAGAAAAATGCCTCAGTTTGCTATGTCTGGTAACCTGGCATGGGATATGAGCACTATTTCATCCCAGCTACCCTGCTTGCATATTCATTCCATGCTGAAAAGTAGAATGGCCTCTCTTCTTTCACTGGAATGACTGTATGGAATTCCCAATTCTGGCAAAAGCAGTGATCAGTTCTTTAAATGTCTGTAGCTGTGTTTGATGGCAGTGAGAATAATCTCGTTCTCCACAATTTACTTGTCCTGTTCCTGTTGAGAGCAAAGAAGAGCAGAAGTGGTTTGTGCTTTCTCCCAAACATACATTTTTGTGCTAAAGTAATATCTCTGTATTGATGTCACTTTCACTGCTCCCCTTCTCTGTAATCATCAGACCAGGCTGTATCTGGCTTGTGATATTATAATATCAAATGATGTTGGTTCATAAGACTACTTAAGTGACCTAATTTTTTTACCTGAGAAGGGAAGCTTGATTTTTGTGGTCACCTTCTCAGATCCGTGACAAAACCTATAGCTCAGCAAGAAACACTTTCCCCACTACTCAGACATAGGGAATGTTTTGCTTACCATGTCAACAGCCCTGCTAAATAGTTTCCAGCAGAGCTGGAGCAATTGGCAAGCTTGGTGGCTTCTGCTCACTCCTGGCACCTCTTGATAAGCAAGAAGATTTGCAGTTTAGAAACCCTGCGTGAGGCAGATATGTATAAGTGTTACGACTGGCTAAGTGCTCATGTAGAGTGGTTGAACAAAATGTATAAAACATATAAAGAGTATAAATGTAATTTTATTCAAACCTAATCCTTTCCGTAAAGGAAAGATAGCTTTGGATTTTGTACTATAGGCACCAGTATAACTATACAAATGTCTTTTGACTTAAAATAACTTAATTGTGACTGTATTTCCAAAAAATAGCCCTCAACTTTGTGGGTTAAAAAAACCCAACACACATACACATACACACACACACAAAATAAACCAAACCAAAAAAACCAACAATTTTTTTTTTCTAGTAACTCCTCCAAATGGCTTGAGGAGGAAGTCGTAGATAATCAGCTAGATTGTTAGTGTCATGTGAATACACTGTGTTCACATTGCTCTGCAATGTGACAGGACAGGCAAAATGATGCAGTGGATTACTGGGAGGCCTGGTAATATGTTTTTATTAGATTTCCTAGGTCTGAGTTGACATTTCAGTCACCTTGGCTGAAGAGTGACACAGCATACCTAATTTAATGTAAGCTACGTAGCTGTAAAATGTGAACAAAACAATGATGATTCAGAGCTCTTATTCTAGCTAATAAAAGTTGGTCTTTATAGTGAGCTTTTGGGGTTTTTGGTGTTTTGGAGGTTTTTTTCAAAGGACCACAAGAAATGAGATCTTCCAGTTAGTCAAGGAACAAGCGAATAAACGTTGCATCAGACTTCCCTGAATATCTGCTCTGGAAAGAGTAAATGGCCACAGATTTGTACTTAGTAAATACAGATTTGTATTAGTTTTATTAAGTTAGAAAAAGATGCCATTTAAGTGAAGCAACTCTGCTGTGTAAGTGCTCTGAAATCAGTTTTGAACATTATCTTGTGATTTTTTGTTTTGAAAAAAAATAGTTTCCAAGCTGAATCCCAGTGTAGCAGTACCCCTCAAAGGAAACTGTCCATAATTTCTGTGGCATGGCAGGAGGCAGTCAGTGGCTGTTAGACCAATGAATCCATTTTGAATATTTGCTACTCTCATGTGTCCCACAGGGAAGCATGGCCTAGAGTCAAATCCGTATGTGGGCACACGCGAAAAGTGAGCAAGCAGCTCTGTGGGGCTTAGCTGCCTTCTGGGGTTACACCATGGCAAGCAGGTTTTAAGATATGGAATGCTTTAGGAAGTTCTCACTTGCTTTTTGCTTCTCCCACTATCAGGAATTACTCCTTGTACCAGCACTGATATCGATCTAAGACAGAGCAGCCACAGACCTGCATTGCACTCCTCAGGCTGATCTGCCTGAGGGGCGAGACACCTTTTCAGCATTTGGGATATTTTTTGTGTAGATCTCTTTTCAGGAATGCATGCACCATCCACCCTTGTCTTGTGTGGAATGAACAGTCTGCCTGGAGGTAGATGAAGAGATTGGGACAGGGATCCTTCAGCTGTGTTGAGGTGCCTATCTATACAACCCATGTAGGTCTGCAGGGCTTGGTTCACTTTGTAAATCTTCCCCTCACTAATAATCCTGTCGGAATTTCAACAACCAAAGATGAAAGCCTTCATAGTTTATTACAGTTCACTGGCCTATCTAGTCCAGACATTTAATTTTGCTTTAGTGTTCACACTTACAGCCAAGACGTCTGACACTTGAGTTTTTCAGGGTAAATTTATTGTGTATCGAAAAATGTAGTCCAACATAGTAATGCTGAAACTATTCTTGAATCGTGAGTCCTTTTGTAGTGCTACAGGAAATTCTCCCTGTCTGTGCTACTGTTTGGGTGTTTAAGTAGGTTCCCATAAGGCAGAATCTGCTGGTGTCCTTCGAACTGGATGAGATTTTGTGTCTGAGATACAGCTCAGTAAGCTTCACGCTGCACAGAGTTTATACACCATTCCATGTGCTACCATGTTGCCTTACATATTCATAGCTTTTAACACCTTTTGGGAGAGGCAGGTTTTTCTATGGAATTAGTGGCATCCGTGCTGTCCCAGGACTTGAAATACTTGCTGATTTGAGGTGGTTCTGCAGTATTACCAGTACTGGTAACAAATTAAAACACTTTCCTGTATATGTACTATTGTTAAGGGGACTTCATTTACTTTCTGTCTATGACTTCCAACTGTGTTGCTCTCACCATGCATTATCCATGTGCAACCTTGTAAATAGCTTCTAGTTCTTACAGCACTGATATAAATCAGAGGGCCATTTTCTCTGGGGGACTTCAGCCTTAAGCTCTACAGCTTGTTTTGAAATGAAAACCGTGTTCAATTAAGGTGATTTGTTTGCTGCACAGAGATTTAAGTATCTCATACTGCCATTTATAGAGAGGCAGAGCTGGGAGGATATAAACACAGCATGAGTATTCCTTGTGTGTTCTGCCTTCCACTTCCACCTATCTCTTTTCCAGATATCTCCAGCTGAGATATAGTCTGCTGGAAGTGGGGTGGATGAGAGTGCTACCAACAGTGTAGGCTGTGAGATGATCTATTCATAGATGATTCTGTTCACAGAGGTGGAGAAAAGACTTGGGTGCATCTCACACACACTGGCTTGAAGTTAAGTTCCTAAATAAATAACCTGCT